>BLKR01009010.1:0-280515 GCA_011170035.1 Teleogryllus occipitalis
TATTAAAAATTTGAATAGTATTAACATTTTGAAATATATTAAAATTTTGAATTATATGAAAATTTGTTGATATTTTAAACAATTGAGGAACGGTTTTCGTGAATATGTGAGATAGGAACTTAAGATTGCCTCTGATTTCTTTATTTTATAGGGTGAATATTCTATTGAGCGTTCTAGGGCATATGCAATTGATTTTCGTATTTTCCCGAATTATTACTTTTTTCTCAAAAGGTCGTCACCAAAAAAATGTACTCGGCAGCGAGTAAAATTATTTGGAGCAGTTTCTTTCCAGAGAAAGCAGAAAATGAAGATCTATTTTGTAAATTAACAGAGGAGTAACAACCAGAAGAAGATTGTGAGAAGAAACAAAAATAGAAGAAATTTTACGAGTAAGCGGGAAGAGTACGACAAAGATGGAAGATAACAACCCAGGGAGAAGATTACGACAAAGAAGGAAGGTTACATCAAAGAAGGAATATTACGACCAAGAGGGAATATTATGAGGAAGATCATAAGAAAGAGGGGAGATGAGGGAGGGGTAAGCATATGAGGGGGATGAAGGATGAGTATAGGAGGAGGAAGAGGGTAGAAAGAGGAGGGGGAAGAGGGAAGAATAGGAGGAGGAAGGGTAGGAATAGGAGGAAGGGTAGGAATAGGAGGAGGAAGAGTAGTAGGAATAGGAGGAGGAAGAGGGGAAGAATAGGAGGAAAATGGAAGAATAGGAGGAGGAAGACGGGTAGGATTAGGAGGAGGAGGAAGAGGGGTAGGAACAGAAGGAAGAGGGGAAGAATGGGAGGAGGAAGAGGGGCGGGAATAGGAGGAGTAGGAAGGATAGGAATAGGAGGAGGAATAAGGGAAGAATAGAAGGAGGAAGAGGGGAAGAATAGAAGGAGAAGAAAGGATAGGAATATGAGGAGGAAGACGGAAGAATAGGGGGAGGAAGAGGGGTACAAATATGAGGAGCGGGATGAAAAAGACTACAAGGAAGCGGGAAAGAATAGGAGGTCGGAGAATGGCGAGATCAATGGTTTTGGAGGGGAGGGAAAGAGTAAGAGCGAGGAAAACCAAACAGAAAACTTGTAAGCGTAAGCTTGTCATCCACGTAACCCATCAGTAGCGCAGCGTGCTCGATCGCCCACCCGCAGCGCAGCAACGCCGGGCGGTGCGTGAGCCGAAGTCTCGGGTGGGGGCGGAGGCGGGGCGAGGTGGGGAGAAGAGCGGTTGGGCGGGTCAGGGCGGAGGGGGGCGGGGCGAGGTGGTTGCACACACGGCCGCGTGGGAGCGGCGCCCGCTGCCGCCGTCGGGCATCGACCTCCGGGATCAGCGTCAACAGATGGACGCGCGCGCAAACACCCCCACCCCCACCCCCGCACCACCTCCTAGCTCCGGCGCGTGGCGGATTCTCTGCAGAGCGAAAGGGGGGAGGAGGGTCCTCTTCATACATTTTCTTCCTTTTCTTCTTCTGGATGTATGTTTGTACGAATGTACAGATCTCGTATCAACAGAAGACTCCTGTTACAGGGAACTTCTGGGGATTAACATTTTTGGTTCACTATATCCCAGGTTCACTATATGCGAGGTTCACAATATCCGAGGTTCACTATATACCGAGGTTCACTATATACCGAGGTTCACTATATACCGAGGTTCACTATATACCGAGGTTCACTATATACCGAGGTTCACTATATACCGAGGTTCACTATATACCGAGGTTCACTATATACCGAGGTTCACTATATCCGAGGTTCACTATATCCGAGGTTCACTATATCCGAGGTTCACTATATCCGAGGTTCACTATATCCGAGGTTCACTATATCCGAGGTTCACTATATCCGAGGTTCACAATAAGCGAGGTTCACTTTATCCGAGGTTCACTATATCCGAGGTTCATTATATCCGAGATTCACTATATACCGAGGTTCACTATATACCGAGGTTCACTATATACCGAGGTTCACTATATACCGAGGTTCACTATATCCGAGGTTCACTATATCCGAGGTTCACAATAAGCGAGGTTCACTTTATCCGAGGTTCATTATATCCGAGGTTCACTATATACCGAGGTTTACTATACAGTGTTCCTTTTGTTGATCCCCAAGTATTTCTCCAGCCTCTTCATTTGAAGCTTGGATTAATTGTTTGGTGGGGAAGGCAAACTGTGGAGCATTCCAGTACCTCTGCAATAGTTTCCGAAACTCATGGCAGCAAAAATGAAGAATGAAATCTTCCCAAATCCGAGAGATTATAGAAAAATAGTGGGATATCACGCAAATCTGAATGCAAGACCGTAATCTGTGTTAAAAACTAGTTTTGAAAAATATGCTTATATTTATGATGATTGCAATAAGTTTCATTTTGTAGACCTGTGTAATGATTGTTCCCAAATACATTTTGTTTGTTTACATGTAACAACAAGATGTTTGTTGATATGTATGACATGTGAAGTCGTGCAACAAAATAATCTAACAATAAGATGAAAAAAGAAAAAAATGCAACTCGGCCAAACTTTTCACATTCCACTGACTCAAATTAAAAAGTGATCTAAAGAACATACGGTAAGATGTTAATGAAACTTGCCTTTCAAACAAGTTTAGCCCTCTCTGTACCTACCAAGTCAGCGAGGAGACAATCGCAGGAGACAAGGCGCAAAAGGACGAGGCAGGGTGCTTAAAAAATCATTCAATTTGCGAAGGAAGACCCGAGAGAGAGGCGAGAATTCCACTTACACCGAAAGAGGACTTCACCCTTTCCCCTCTCCACTAAACCTTATGAAGAGACGCTTTGTCCCTTGAGGTGTGAGAAGGAACACAAAGAATAAAGAGATTCTAAGAAGATGGGAGAATTGTCGTCTGACCCTCGTCGACAGGCACATTTCTAAAAGTGTTGACTGAGGCGCATCAAATGCTGAGTGTGACACGTCGAGATCTATCGGATTATCAGGCAACCAACCTACGAAGTCGAAATTCCCAAAATCTGTTTAACAATATTATGTTTCAAGTAAATGACACATTCTCTTAAGTACCTAAGATTTTTTTGAAAATGTTCTTAATTATTAAAATTTAATGAAGTTGGAATACATTGCCCTGAGTTCAAAATTTCCTCTCACTGAGAATCTAAATACGTTGTGTGATCCGAGAGTGCTAATGTGCAGGACTGATCGGAGTTACTACACAATTAATGTACAGACTAGTAGCAAATTATATTACATGTATATTAATATCCCTTTGCATTTCACATTGTGTAATTTAATTTGCTATCTTATTTTGTATTTTATTGGTATTTTATTTATATTTGCTTTACTTTACATTGCACACTGATGATGACGGCAAAGACGTGGAAAGCCGGCTTTACTAAGTTGACGGAGATGTCCTCCTTTATTTCTTTGTGTAAGTCCGCATCAGAATTCCCACAAATCAATTTCTTGCTGCGTCAGAACGTGATAGCCAATCTCCCATACATTATCGTTTGCTTACCGGTCAGGGGTCTTATGCGTAACTAGGTTAAATGAAATTTCGCATCACGTGTTCATTGGCGAAAAGTAATCAAGAAGGAAAATCACATGCAAGTTTGTAATATTTATTCTGTTACATCTATGTACGTATCTCTCTCTCTCTCTCTCTCTCTCTCTCTCTCTCTCTCTATATATATATATATATATATATATATATATATATATATATATATACACAATTAAATGAAATAGTAATAATATTGTAAAATTACATGATTCTTAATTAACTTTTCTTTAATTTTTGAAGTTTTTTTGCCGGTATGTGAAGTTGTCTTTCGCAACGGGCCACTAAGTCCCAAGTATCCGGTCCTGTAAATTTTATCATTCACTTTCGTTTATATTTTGTTCTCTTTTTGTTGCAGGTAAGTTACCTGACAATGGAAGACTGTGCTTGGTAATGTACAACAAATCTAATTTCTTACGAATGTGTACATTTAGTTAAATTTTTAATTGTGGTATTTTCATTAGCTGTTGAAGCTATTGTGTGACAGATATTTTGAATTGTGAACTACCTCGCAGATAGTAGTGAAAAATTGTAGAACACGAGGCGACAAAGAATAGAAATAGAAAAAGGAAGAAGGCGGAAGCTAACAATTTCTTAATAACTGAAAGCCGTGCAAGAAAATATTGAAACTGAAAAGTCAATATTACATTTAGAAAGATTCGATTCAAGAACGTGCCTTCAAACACGATATTCTGATTGAAAATGGTGGAGAAGAAAAATGCGAAAAACACGATATTCTGAGTGAAAATGGCGAAGATGGCACCGACTTGTATTCCCTAAGGAAAAGAAAGAAGAGGAAGAAAGACGGAAGCAATTCGATAGTTGTATTTGGTATTACATGTATTGTTTTATAACGTCTTACAGTGGACAATTTTTTGTCTGAATATTATAATAAAGCAGTTAAAACTATCTTCAAAATATTGTTATGGCTTACGACTTTGAAAATTAACAACCATCTTATCTCATTCGTGGTGTTATTTACTTTATTTGCAAATTAGATTTTACAAATTTAATATTTTATTAATTTTTAATGTGAATAAATGTGAGGTTCAGTAGCTATTTTAGTAACACGAAGGAAATTTATCTTGAATTTCGTTCATGCCCATTTAATTCATCCACGTTTAAATTTCCATATCAAAGGTGTTCATTAACAAAAATCATCATACTAAGCCGAAATATTCATAAGATTCGTGATAGCGAGGTGTTTATGCTATTTGAGTAAAAGGAAGAGGAAAATAGTACGGATCAGGAAACAAACGTATTCGAAGCCAAGTGGTAAATGTTATGCGAAATGAGAAGTGGCCCCGGTTTTAGGCGTGCGAGTGTTTGTTGTTCTGGATGGAGTGTTGTAGAAACAAACAACTACCACCGGGGAGTAGAAAATCTACTACCCGGGAGTAGAAAACAAACTACTACCGGGGAGTAGAAAATCGCCTCCATTTGAGGACAGTAGAAATTCGACAATTCGTCCTTCGAATACTCTAGCTAACTCGAATTTTCCTTCTTCGGGATTTCTTACATAACGACATGTGTATAAATATCTAAATATTAGGAAAATAATATTCCGATTAAGTATATTCGACATCTCAATATTCGAAAATTCTAGCTTTTCCAATTGTTCACAATTCGAAATAAGGGAGTTTCTGACGCATATTTTAAATAAACTTTTTGTAACTGAAATATTTGTGTACATAAGAACGTCGCTAACTCGAACATCGCACATTCGAATTCTCTGCTATCTAGAAATTTTAATCTTCAGCATCTCGAACATAGTTTAATTGATTGATTACTTATTCCGGGCGCGTCAACTACTGAGGTCATTAGTCCTGTTAGTGTACTGCATATTTTTCATCGGAAGGTGGCGATGATCTTCCCCCACTGGATGGCGAGATTCGGCTCCGGCATACCGTCGACTGACAAGATTTTGCTCCTATCAGGTGTCTCCCGCCAGCGTGACACAGCCCTAGCCGGGAGACGTTCTAAGTCCCTGACCGGTCTCCCGGAATATGTGGTAGTGTAGTGCATGTTACTGTGTGTGTGTAAGGAATGAGGATAGGTCAAGGAAGAGGAAAGAAAGATCGCGCGCGTTTCCGTAGCCCGTTTGTTAGAGTACTGCTCAGGCATTCGCCTGGATGTTGATCGGAGAAACCTCGGAAAACTACCGATCCTAGCTGCCAGCCACTAGAATTCTCCTCCAGACGGCAACTGAATTCGACTTAGCTGAAAAGCTAGCGCCGAAAATGCTGCTTTTTTCATCGAGAGGTGGCAGTGATCTTCACCCGCTGGATGGCGAGATCGGTGGTCGACCTACCGTCGACTAGCGTGGTTTTCCTCAACCAGGTATCTCCCAACAGCGGGGCACTGCCCCAGCCGAGACAAGACTCGAACCTAGGACCTTCCGATCAGAAACACTGAAGTAACATCAGTTAATGCACTGAGCCACCGCTCCCTGTTAGTTCAATTGAAATATCCAGTAACTTTATTTCATTTCAAATAGAAACATAGATGTTTCTCTGAATTAAAAGAAAAAAATTACAAGAAAAGAACGATGATTCCAGTCAATTTCAATATATTCGTAGCAGACGTTTCGACCTAAATTGTAAGGCCCTCTTCAGAGTCTGAAAGGTCAACATTGAAATATATTGACTTGAATCATCGTTTTTTTTCTTGTAATGTCTGATTTATCCAGTGAATCCTGATTTAAAAGGAAAAGAAAACGTGTGTTGTAAAGGAAGTGAGGAGTGTTTGGAAGGAAGGGAACGGGAAGTGCGTCCAGTTTTAGCCGTGAGCTGTTTGTTGTTGCGAGGGCTGGCGCGAGAACAAAGGCGTGCCGCCGGGGCGTGGCGGGGCCGAGCGGGGAGGCGTTCCGCTGGTCCAGATGATGCAGCGACGCGCGTGTGATAAGGCGGCTGCGGGCGAACCAAGGGCGTGGCGGAGCGCCAGGGACAGCGATGGCAAAGACTCATCCATGTTTTCTACCTGAAACATTGATACGTTAACATCGATATTTGGCTTTCGATGTTTTCTTCACATGGATGTTTTGTTGCAAAAGCATCGTTTTTTTAAAATATTTTTTGTTTTTTATTTTATTTTTGTTTTTTATTTTTTGTAATCATGGTGTTTAGGCACGTTGTAGAGTAGCAGTAATCGACAGCAATATCGTTGTTTTGCGTCATCCTCTTTATCACGATGCACATTTCGCCTGTGCAATATGAGGAAGTTTGGGAGCTGCTAGTGATATGAATGTATGTTATCGCTAGAAGTGTCATTGCCTGAATCGACAGTGAAACACGAAATCGATAGCAAAACACGATTCCTTTCTCCTTCCCTTCTTCTCTTTCCCTCTCCATCTTTCTCTCTTTCTCTCCTCTCTTTCCATCACCATTCCTCTACTGCTACGACTATCTCTTTCCCTTTCCCTCTCCCCTTTTCTCTTCTCCCTCTCCTCTTTTCCTCTGTACCTATCTTCCTCCCTCTTTCTTTTCCTAAGAACGTCTCTTCACTCTCTTTAAATCTCTTCCGCTCTCTCTCTCCCTCTCTGATGTACCATTCTTTCTGTTTCACTTTCACTCCCTCAGTTCTCTTCGGTCTCCTTCCCTTCGTCTCTCCCTACTTCCTTTCTCCTCCCTACTTCCTTCTTCCTATGTCCTTATTATCCCCCCTTCCATGTCTTTCACCTGTATCCAGAGCGACTTCTTATATGCCGCTTTTCGGTCTCGCTGAGATTCCCGTCGAGGTATCCCCCCTCTCTCGCCCTCTCTAATGCTCTAATAATAATAATAATAATAATAATAATAATAATAATAATAATAATAATAATACTTCAAATATGTATACGCATTTATCCTGTAAGATTTTAGAAAATATACATTATTATATGTCGTATAAAGAACGATATCACCTTCATATCGTGAAAAGGGAATACATTTTCAGTTATTCGTTCAACAAAAGAATTTGGGATTTTGCTAAATTTGTTTGGAAATCCTGTTATGACATGTGTGGGATCGGAGGCAACGCAATTCACAAGCAAGCAGATCATCAACGCTCTTATCATCTTACAAGATGAACTCGATGGAATTAACTGCGCGAAACTATCGTTATTTCCCAGTTAATATCCTGGATATGTCGGGCAATGAAAATTAATATTAGCTAGAGTGAAACTAGTGAACATGAATACATTTTACAAAATTCAAAATTAAAGTTACTGATTAAATAATTGTCTATAACAATGTGTAACGATAAACTGTTTCAATGTAAAAGTGCAGAAGTATGAGTAATATGCAGACATGTGACGCTTAGTAAGAGAACAAAGCGAAAATATGTAACAAGCTCACCATAAAATCGTATTTTAATGATTGGAAAGAGAGTTTCGACACCAAGTGAGCACACTTTCTAACTTAGGGGGAATATCTTTGATCCCGGTGAGTAAACTGATAAGTCATAAACAACGTTTAAATGAATTAAATCAGGGATTAATGATATTCAAACAAAGGTGATATTCAATCAAAAATTTTATTGGGTAGATTTTGTTTCAATATCATTAGTCCCTTATTTAAAGCATTAGTTTAAAGTTGTTTTTTGCTCCTCTGTAAAATTAAGTTTTTTTGACTTATCAGCTTATTCTCCGGCGTCAAAGATATATCTTTTACAAACTCGGCGTGAGTGCCGAGGGGCATTATCTACACCATAAAATCATGTTTTAAAGATTGGAAATGTAATGTTTCGACGAATACCAAATGAGAATGCTTTCTGGCTCCCGGGGAAAAATATGGATTTGCTTTGAAACATATTGCTCACTATTCTTAACGCCGTGGGCGGTGAGCCGCGAACGAACCATGAGCAGACTGTGGCGGGGCGGCGTGAGTAAGGTCCTGTTCTCCGGCTGGCCGCGAGGCGGTCGAGCCGATTCACTCGAGAAGCGTGACACTGCCCTGAACCACCCGCCCGCCCGGGCCATCTGGATTTTGTCAGGTGGCGCGGCCAGCAACAGGAGGCCTCGGCCGTCACAGTGGGCCTTGCATTAATTGAGTTATTGTTAGTGAATCCGGGCGTGCCAACTACTGAGGTTATTAGTTCCGTAAATGTAGTGCATGTTTTTATTGAGAGGTGGCGGTGATCTTTCCCCATAAGATGGCGAGATCCGGCGCCGACC
This sequence comes from Teleogryllus occipitalis, assembly GCA_011170035.1. Lineage (NCBI taxonomy): Eukaryota > Metazoa > Arthropoda > Insecta > Orthoptera > Gryllidae > Teleogryllus > Teleogryllus occipitalis. The sequence continues at coordinate 8,677 of BLKR01009010.1, forward strand.
TACCGTCGACTAGCGGGGTTTTCCCCAGTCAGGTGTCTCCCACCAGCGGGCACCGCTCCAACCGAGACATGTTGTAAGTCCCCAACCGATCTCCCGTAAAATGTGATAGTGTAGTGCGTGTTAGTGTAGGTGTGTGTGTAAGGTGTGAGGATAGGACAAGGAAGGAAAAGGAAAGATCACGCGCGTATCTGTGGCCCGGTTGTTAAGGTACTGCTCCAGCATTCGCCTGGTGTTGATCGGAGAAACTACGGAAAACTACCCATCAGAGCAGCCGGCCGGTAGAATTCTTCTCCAGACAGCGACTGAATTCCATCTAGCTGGAAAGCTGGTGTCGAAAATCCTGCGACGGTCGGGAACGAACTAGACCCTAAGTCAGAGGCACTGCAGTGACATCAGTTGATGCACTGAGCCACCGCTCCTGGTAGTGGGCCTTGGACGTACCGCTCCCGATAGTGGGCACTGGGGTTATGACACCCCCCCCCCCAAGTCACCAGTTTTTAGGGTTCGAGTTCCGACGGTGGTAAAATTTTCGTCTCCAGCTGAAACGCTAAGCCGAATTAAGTCGCTGTCTGGAGGAGAATCCTGGTGGCCAGCTGCTCTGATAAGTAGTTTTACGTAGTTTCTCCGATCAACACTAGGCGAATGCTTTGGCACTATCCTAATAAACGCACCTCGGACCACGCGCGATCCTTCCTTCATCTTTCATGTGTTTTCCTCATCCCTTACTTACACACACATTTACTTACTCTACATTACCACACTAAAATGGGAGACTAGTTGGGAGCCTGAGCTTTTCTCGCCTTTGGCGGTGCTCTCGCAAGCCGATGTTAAGGACGAAGATCGATCTCGTCATCTAGAAGGGGAATACCTCTTGATATACAAAACATGCACTACACTTACGACCTTGACTGTACCTCTTATGACCGTAGCCGTTGACGCGCCCAGAAACAAAATAGTCATTTTCTTTTTTTTTGCTGAATTTAGACAAAAGAGTTCACATTTAATATTTGCATCATATCCAAAAGTGTTGTTCGAGAATACGAGAATGATTTATTGATGTCAAGATTATTACTTTATCACATGGAACTTTTATATGTTAAGTCATCACTTTTGTGTAACGAAAGTTTCAGTAGGCATTTGCATGATTTTTTTATATCTTCCTGTGTTTATATTCAGGAGATTTTTCATTTTCTTGTCAATCACGTATTAACATCGCATTATGTTTGCCTTTCTGCCACCCACAGGTTAGGATTATTTACTTAAGTTATATCTGATCATGACTTGAACTTTAGATTATCTATTGATTGAGAATGCTCCGGTATATGCATAGGATTACTCCGGACGAACACATTTTAATCGGAGCATAGCGCGTGTGCCGCAGGGTCCAATGTCGAGTACGAATTCTGCCCGAAATGCTTTTAGTACTGGAACGTTGTTGTCCTTTGGTAGATTGATTGATTAGTTTGATTGATTGATTGATGTTTTCGTGTTTCCGGGCGCGTCAACTGCTTTGGTCATTAGTCCCGTTAGAGTAGTGCATGTTTTTTCGCGGGAGATGGCGGTGATCTTCCCTCGCTGGATGGCGAGATCCGGCGCCGACCTACCGTCGGCTAGCGGGGTTTCCCCCTAACCAGGACTCTCCCACCAGCGGGGCACCGCCCCAACCGGGACACGTTCTAAATCCTCAACCGGTCTCCCGGCATGTGTGGTAGTGTAGTGCATGTTAGTGTAGGTGTGTGTGTAAGGTGTGAGGATAGGACAAGGAAGGAAAAGGAAAGATCGCGCGCATATCTGTGGCCCGGTTGTTTGGGTACTGCTCCGGCATTCACCTCGTGTTGAATGCAGACATAACGGAAAACTATCTATCAGAGCAGCTGGCCTCTAATTTCTCCTCCAGACAGCGACTGAATTCGACCTAGCTAGTGTCTAAAATCCTGCTACCGTCGAGGACTCGAACCGCAGAATCTACCGGTCAGAGGTAGTTCAGCCACATGAATTGACGCCCTGAGCCACATAACAATGTGATTTTGGGTGTGGAGCGTCTTTGGCCTTCGATTGTTGGTCGGAGGGCCCACTGCCCGTAGCTTCCTCGTGCGAGTGCGTGCGTCGGCACGCGGTCGGTGGCGGCGGCGGCGGCGTCCCAGGCCCCCTGCGTGCCGTCCTCCGACGGCCTTCCCACGGCCCCCGCAGCTCGCGCACGCACTTCGTCCCGCCGCCGCCGCGGCGCTGGCGTCGTTTCTTCCGACTGGAATGCACAAACGGGGATCGCTTATGAGCTGGGTGACACGTAGGGATACACTTCGTATATAGAAATAAAAAAGGTAAGAAAGGCCCATATACTTCGGTTTTTATAACGTGGCGCGTCAAGGGCCTGTCTGCACGATGGAACATTGAATTGAATTGAATTGAATTGAATTGGCCTTATTTTACGTGGCGAGACTCAGGCCATGAGGCCTGCTCTTCCGTCTGACCACGCAAATTTCGTTACGCTCCTTTCACCTACTAGGGGAGAAAGAAGGTATTACTTGGGCGACGAAACAGGCGATTTGAATTTAGCTCAGAGGCATCATTTAGGCTTGAGGATCTTTTACATGCAGTAAATCTACTAACATGGCACGTGGGACATGGCACGCCTTTGTCGGTTGTGCCGGTGGATGTCGCATGATAGCGACCTACCAAGCAGTGCTGCAGATCAAGCGACATCTAGCGACACGACCGGGAAAGACGCGAAAAGGCGTGCCATATTCCAATGCGAAGACAGGCCTTCACGCGCCGTGTTATAAAAACTGAAGTATAGGTACGTACGTAGATCGTTAAAACATCAATGCTTGAATCGATCTTGGATCGATTATGAAAAAAAATCGACTTAACGAAATCGATTTTGCAAGAATCGATTCATCAAAATTCAGTACGAAATTAACGAAAGTATTATTTTTGGAAATAAATATTCATTATATTGAATTATGTATGAAACCTTTTCGTAATTAAACTTCATACCTAATATTTACATTAATTAAATTTCATACCTAGTAATAAACAACATGTCCAGCGATGGCATTGCAAGAGGTAGAGTCGACAATATTTACGTACTAGTGAGCCACCTCTCTATGCCATTATCTAATGAACCCAAAGAACTTATTGTCAAATAGCGCATGAACATAACTTGCAGTTTTGTTGCCAGGCGTGGCCAAACAGTAGCTCTCAAAGCGGGCGGTCCCTTATTTTAGATGAAAATCTATATACCAATATTTCCTCAGTACCTTGAGCGTTATTGGATTGTCAAATGTATGTTCCTTGATGAATTTGTTCATTAACTGAATACAATATAATATTTCAAGATGTTTGTATTATTCCAATAATAATTCTAAATAGAAATAATCTTTAAATTGATAAGTAAGGCTGTCGGAATTAAATATAAACCATCGAAACGAAATCAAGCAAAATTCATACATAGAGAACTCGAGTATAGAACGCTGCGAAAGTCCGATATTTGTGGTTTGATTCTTCAAAAGAAGTTACTTTTTGTATAGAAAAAACATCAGAGAAATTGAAGAGAGCAATAGTACAAACATTGCAACTCAGTGACCATCAGAGAATTAATGTACCTAACATTTTATGGGAAGTGTTACACATCTGTAAAAAAACAATATTTCTCGAAAGTTGCGATTTAAGTTCAAACAACACGTGTCACTGATACTTTTCACACATAAAGGTATATTCCAGGCTCTGTTGACCAAATATCATGGCATAGATAACTGGGGCAGTGCAAACTAAAGTAACACCAACTTCCAGCCGCGTCTTCATGTCGTCAGAACGCCGTTATAAATTTCAGTAAGAAAAAAGATGCCGTTTTTTTTTTCATAAAAGCTATTCCGGAAAATTAATTAATATTTTTGGGGCAATAATTTCAAGAAAATATACGTACCCTTACATAAGAATCCCGTGTCTGGTAATAACTAGCACCGTTGCCATTCTTCAACATTCTAATCTGCAGATATTTCTCCGAAGTGCCACGTCTGAATCCGCACCGAAGGGACTTCCTGCTGTCAGCCTTTGCACCCGTGGGCGGGGACGGTTGCGATCAAATGATAAAGCTCGGCCCCCTGGGACAGCGCCCGTCACGGCCCCGTAGATCACTTTCTTTCAGTGCGTGGAGTGTTGAAATGCAGCTGGACACTTGAAAATGACTGTTGGCTTATCAACTTTTTCTTCGATGTCTTCGCCATGTAATAATAATAATAATAATAATAATAATAATAATAATAATAATAATAATGTTAGTAATAATGATTATAATTATCTATTTAGCGGTTTTTTACAGCCTTGGCCGTTTTCCGCATCCTAATTTCCACGCCTCTTTTCCCATACGTCTTTTTCCTCCGTTTTTCTTTTTTCCATGGTAATAATAATAATTCTTATTTATTACTTCGCTGTTATGCAATTAATTATATTTGTTGGCAATGCTTTGATGGAATTGGACCTTGTTCTATTTATGTAGTAATGAACTGTCTATGATTCAATAATAATAATAATAATAATAATAATAATAATAATAATAATAATAATAATAATAATAATAATAATAATAATAATTAATAATAGTAATATGAAGCAGAAGTAGATGATGAAGAAAATGATGAAGAAGAAGCAGATGATGATGAAGAGGATGAAGATGTAGAGGATGATGAAGATGATGATGATGATGATGAAGATGATGACGAAGAGGATGATGATAATGATGATGAAGATGAAGTATGCTTTAGCTTTTTGTTTTGTTTTTTAATATCCAATGTATGGGTTTGATTGAATTCCTTAGTTAAGTACGTTCTCGCGCAGTCGCACGGCGTTCTCTCATCAACGTCACTGCGCTAAAAGTGGACACGTAGTATATCTCTGAGTATCCAATTTGTCACACGACACCCGAAACGAATGTCATGTTTCGTCGCCGGTTAGTCACGAACATGCCGTTTTGGGTTACTTTATCACCTGCATAATCAAGGTTCTATGATTACTCGACCAGTGCGTGTTAGAGTACTGTTTTTTCGGGGGTTACACTTGCGAAATTGCTTTCCGCTCACATTCATGAATGATTCCTGTGTATGTTCTATATTTCATAAGAATTGGATATTCTTTGTAAAATGGATTAAATGTAATTGACACTGCGAATTGTGATTCGCGATGCAATTTTAAGATGACATTTGGCTTCACTGAAAATTCCAAAGTGCTTACAAGTGAATAGATCTCTTGCGAACATTGGTTCGAAGACGTGTCAGTCATGTTAATCACACGAATTATGAATACTCTCACAAAAAGAATTATATTTATTTTTAGATTTTTAAGTTATTCTAAATTATTATTTATTATTCTGTCTGGATAATCTAATTTGTATTGTGTACAACCAAATCTAAGATAACCCTCTGTTTTTTTCAATCTAATCAACGAAGGGCATCGAATGTTTGTTGTGCCAACAATACTAATTGTACCATTTATGACCATTATTTTAACAGCTTCACGTACATTTTAATCCTTTTCTGAAATAATTGTTTTCGTTTTGTGAAATACATTCATCTGCGATAATATCGTAAGTTACTATTTTTTTCCTTAACCAAAATTCAAACATCTGTAAATTTACTTAGTAATTAAAAATAAATCAAATAAGTTAATGAAGAATATCAAATAAATAATTTAACAAACAGAAATCCATTTTATTATAGAAATACAAACAAATAAAGTATTGACAGATATATACAGATAATTAAATTAGCATGAAATATATGTTAGTTTTAACAAATCGAAAGACTGAAAAAAAATGTATAAGAAACTGAGTGACATCTCGTACATTCCGTGTCACGTTTAATGTTCAGCGAAGGAATAAAAAGAAAAAGAAGGAAAGAAAAGAAAAAAAAAGAAAAAGAAAAAAGAAAAGAAAAAAAGAAAAAGAAAAAAGAAAAAAAGAAAAATGAAGAACAAAGAAAAAGGGAAAAAGGGGGGAAAAGAAAAAAAGAACAAAGAAAAAAGGGAAAAACGAATAAAGGAAAAATGAGGAAAAAGGGGGAAAAAAAAAAGAATCGTGCCCGCTTCGAATTGCAATCCACCACCGTGGCCGGCGTGTCCACGCTGCACGCGGTGGCCTGCTCCGCCCGCGCCCTCCCCGCCCCGCCCCGCCCCCGCCTGCCCGCTCGCCTCGCTGGCTGTCGCCGTCGACGCCGCGCCGGATGTCTATATATACTCCGGGGCGCGCCGCGCTTGAGGCCGGCAGTCAACCGGGTATGAGGAGGCGGCGGCGGCGGCTGGCGTGGCGGCTACACGCCGCCTCGCCTCTTCAGTTCAGTCGCACGCCGCCTGTCCGCCGCGTCGCATCACACGCTGCGCCACGCCGGTGCGGGAATCGGGTCGCGAACGAGTCCGAGAGTCGGTTCGCGAACGAGTCCGCGAGTCGGTTCGTGAACGGGTCCTAAAACCGGTTCGTGAACGGATCCTGACGGGGTTGAGAAACCGGTTCGTGAACCGGACCCATAACCGGTTCGTGAACGGATCCCGAAACCGGTTCGTGAACGGGTCTGGAAATTTGTTTGCGAACGGTAACGTGTCGATTCGTCAACAGGTCCGGGAATTGGTTTGTGAATGTTTTCAGGAATCGGTTTGTCAAGAAGTGCGGATGATGGTTTTGGAAGATTTTGCCTTATGGCTCACGAACAATCTCATAGCCGACTTCCGATTCGCGTAGAATTTTCGCGAAATAGTTCGAACTGGTGCAAGTTGACAGCCACGCAATTCGAAAATGTGCGAACGAGCTCGCGAGTGTGATCGTGCAAGGTCTTGTGGGATTTTTCTGAGTCATCGATCCCCAAAATCATTTGTTCGACTTACATTTTTCAATTCAAATGCCTTCTGATCGTTTTGTAGCAACTCTCTAATCAGATTGATCCGTTTTGTCCACATCTGGCTTGCGAACTCTTCACAAATAATTACTTATTTACATCTGTTAATCAAAACCCACATCCGAACGAAAAAGGACTATTTGATGATTCAACTCTTTGTTAATGGACTAATCCATCGAAAAAAAGTTTCTGTAATCCATTATTGTTACTACTCTAATTGGTCTGAAAGCAATAAAAAATAATTTTATGGATCGATATGCCAATTGAATAGATCCTACAACTTCATTCCCATTGTGCAGATGTCCTAATTCTACGAAGTAATTTTCCTTGTTGTATGATTGATGCTGCGGATCTGAAAGTTCTGGTTTTGCGATGATAGAACCGTCGACATACCAATGTGTTGTCAAAATCTCTTTTCAAAAGAGCCTCCTGATGTGAGTGTGCAATCCGTTCGTTTCTGTTTCGGACGTTTGTAGTGTGCTGACTAATGGATTTCATCTTTCCTCAGCGTTTTGGATTTGATGGATTACGATCATCAATCTACTGCCATCAGCGACCGAGCTTCATTCTTTGTAGCAGCATAACATCCGACATGTGTGTTTGAAGATTCGCGCATGTGTTTAATCAGCGAAGTGTGAAAGTGGTCCAGTTACCTCCACAAAAGTGAATGTACGTGTGTAGTGTTGTCAAGCAAATGTGAAGGTCTGATGTAGCTTCGAGTTGTGCCTAAGTGTGTAGGAGAAGTGAAGCATCAGTGTTGTGAATCTCTCGTGTTTTTTAAGTGCTTTATCAGTCCTAGGAATCTACATCGCTTCCTGGTATCTACTGTGCTTGGAATCGTGCTGTTTGTAACGTTCCCACTCGAGTTTGTACTCGTTCACATGCGCCGAATTCTCATCACCACGTGTCTCGCAATTGAAATTATAGTAAGTGCACCACATGTTGTATGTAATGCAGGCTATCGTTGCAGATTCCTTCAAAAATAATACGTAAAAAAGACATGTGATTTACTGCTACTCGAAAATATCCTTATTAAAATTAGGTTTGTTCATAAAATGGCCTAACTTGCTATATTAAGATAATCCTAAGATAGTGATTCTATTCCTTGCATACAGATTATATGATTTCGTAAAACCCAAAGCAATTAATTCTCTCTAGACAGGGAGTATTATACGAGCATTGACTTTTCACAAGTTTCCTTTTGTAATTTAGCCAGTGCTGATGTGTTCCTCTCATAGGATTCTCGTACTTCATTGCACCATAGGTCTGCGTTTTACGAAAATAAGCATTTTGCCCAACAATGTTGTTAGAAGAAAATAATCGTTTCTCACATGCTAAAATAAACAATCGCGATAGTGCGATTTTTTTTAATTAAAAAAAATTTGTAATTTTTTTAGTCACAAGATAAAGTTGGGGACATTACGGGGGTCATGACTCCATGGCACCATAGCCAACACGTTTTGCCATTTTACTCAATTTATAAAAGAATAATTGTCATAAATAGATCGCATCACATCCAAACAATATATGCGTGTCGAAAATAAGCATACTGTTTTTTCGTGAAAAGAAATAAATGTTTACTATTTGGAAAATCTTTAAAGGAATGTGAACTAAAATTACTGCCCCACCTTGAAATACTTTCTGAAACCACCCCTTCCATGAGTGCACTAATGTCTACGTGATACATTTATAGTTTTTCCATTCAATGCAAATAGTAGTAAATAATATTTTAATAATATGATTAATAATAATTATTAAATTATTATTATTATTATTATTATTATTATTATTAAATTAGTATTATGTGAATTACAGGAGACCCAAAAATACTTGTTTACGTTGCGCAATTGTTCTGATTGTTTCTGTTGTTACCAAACACTGCGGGAAACGTCGGGCATTCTTAATAATATGCACAATCTTGTTCTTTGACTAAAATATTGCATCCGGGACATCTTGATGTGTTATTGTAAAGAAAAGAAAATATCTTATATTTTTGTGATGAATGAAATTTTGCTTTCTTGAATGAGAACTGTTCTTTCATTTTCTCGCGGTTTATTGTCGAGTGTGTAACACTGACCGGCCTCTTAAAACACTGAACCTATTCAGAGTCTTAAGTCTTTGTAGTAGTCTTTGATTTTGTCACACTGAACGGCTTGTTCTAGGGAGAATGAAATTCCGCCATTTGTTTTCTTTTGGATTTCTGTGCACAGACCTTCTCACTCCACATGCTTCTGCTGTAAGCTATTGAGGTTGGGACTTCTGTGTACCACATATTCGCCTTTGAAAGTTTTGTTGCTTTTTTGTTATTGTTTACTTGGGCTCTCAGTTTGGCGGAATCCGAAGAATCACTCTTTATTGTTAAGTGCCACATACCACAGAAACACCCTACATAACAACACATGCCCAGTTAGGCAAAGGAATCGCTAGAAATTACAAGAACTATTCACGAACAAGCCTGACACTTGTCGCTATGGGGCCTCTACTAGTATATGAGTGAGAGAGTAGATATCTAACTGGCAACATCTATAATAGCCGCTGTTTCAATATTATAAGCTACGCGATGCCCCAAGTAATGTTGCGATTAGTCATTTTGGCAACCCAAGGAGCATACACAAACAACCACGCATCGCCATCGTTTCGTCTATTTTTGCGTCTTCTGCAATACTAACGCTGTGTCGGAAGGTTGGTACGTAGCGTTTCACTATCCAGGAAAAGTGTTGTATTCATTACGACGCTAGTGTTAAAGTTGGCACAAAAATAGGGAATTATAATAATCTGTAACGTGCAGTAAGACCCTACGTTACCGAGACAGGCTCTAATGGTAGTTATAGGGCTTCTGTTGTCCATTGTGTAGTCCCAGACGTTCTCGCACCTTCGTGTTAATACCGATATAAAAAACAATTGTTTGCCTACTATTATAGTTATAGTTGAAGGGGCGCAAGATGAGAAAATCAAGAGCTGAAGGAGTTGACATCCCTTTGCCTCCCAAGACAAGCTTTCATTGTATTTGCTGTGAAGAGCGAATGTTACCCATCTTCCACATTTTACGGAAATACTTGTTCTGGAATTCCTGACGCTGAAAAAGGGTTCGTTTCAAAACGGCTGCCCATCCATCTGTATGAAAACTACTCAATCGTTTATACACGATAAACATGATTTTTATATATGTATACCGAAATATGTATTACTCGACGGATCGGAGGAATTCCGCCGCCTCTTGAAATTTTTTATTTATTTATTTTTAGTACTTTACATGAATCCCATGGGACATCTTCGATTTTTGAAAAACAATTCGAGGTTTGTTCTTTCATGTTTTTGCGCGCGAATGGAGGAAAGTAATATAAATTGGGACTGGTTCAGTTTTCGCAAAAATCTCTGCATTTTCAAAAATTGCTTAAGTTAAAATGTTTTCGACTTCAATTTCATTTTAACTTTTGAATATTCAAAAAATAAAGAATGTGTAATTTTGGAACCTTCCGCAGGTTTTTCGTTTACAAGGAATTTGTTCTTGAATGTTTTACTTACGATTCGACTCCGCATTCGACACTTTTATTGGATTCTTTCATATCGATGATGACAGTAGATAGCTTGGTGCAAGGAAAGGTACTTACTTGAATACAATTCCTTTGGGAATCGATTCTATTTTTTGCGTTTCGATTCCAGTATCCATTCCGACCTTTCGACTCAGGAACCGATTTTTTTTATAGTGGGGAGTTTTTACATGCCATAGAGGACAGCGCTCTCGATCTTCTACTCATGAGCAGATGCACAAAAGTAGAGTTTGTGCCCGCTTTAGCGGACCGACTATCGATCTTCTGCGCATGCGCAGATGCGCAAAAGTTATGCAAAACATAAACTGCGCATGCGCAGGACATTGAGAGTGCTTTAACGTACGAGGGTGAACAAACTCTCTAGTTTGATTGATTGATTTTTTCATGTTTTCGGGCGCGTCAACTGCTTCAGTCATTAGTCCCGTTAGTGTAGTGCATGTGTTTTCTCGGGAGATGGCGATGATCTTCCCCCGCTGGATGGCGAGATCCGGCACCGACCGACCGTCGGCTAGTGGGGTTTCCCCCTAACCAGGACTCCCCCACCAGCGGGGCACCGCCCCAGCCGGGACAAGCTCTACGCTCCCGACCGGTCTCCCGGAATATGTAGTAGTGTGGTGCATGTTAGTGTAAGTGTGTGTGTGTAAGAGGAGAGGATAGGACAAGGAAGAGGAAGGACAGATCGCGCGCGGTCCGGAGCCGGTTTCGTAGGGTACTGCTCCGGCATTCGCCTGGTGCTGATCGGAGAAACCACGGAACTACCGATCAGAGCAGCCGGCCGCTACAATTCTCCTCCAGACAGCAACTGAATTCGACCTAGTGTCGAAAATCCTGCCGCCATCAGGACTGGAACCTAGAACCTCCCGGTCAGAGGTGCTACAGTGACATCAATTGATGCACTGAGCTACCGCTCCCGGTCAAACTCTCTAGTAATGCGAAACTCGTACTGCGCATGCGTTGAAGGTCGATTGCTTTAACACTTGGAGGTGTAACACCTCCCCAGTGATCGAACGCCCTTAGCGGAGCGTGAGCTCATGCTCTCGTTCCACCACCCGCGTCCTTCGTCGGCTCGAGGGGCGGGGGGCCCAGCGCCAGTCGACCTTTGCTGATTCGCTGCCGCCGCCGCCGGAGGGCGACCGACCGCACCATCGGCCAATGGCAGGTGACCCGTGCGTACCCGCGCCCTGCCCTGCCCTTGCCCTGCGGTGGCGAAGATGCGATGTGCTGCAGCGTGTAGGGCGGGAACAGGGTTGCCAATTTGCTGGCATCGTTAGCGGAATATTGCTTAACTACACTTGTTTTTGTTTTTTTTATACCTGGCCGATGACACTTCATCAACTGTTACGGTGTCATCCAATCGAGAGCTAAAACGTCATGATGGTGATGTCACTGTGGTGACGTTTGAGCTCCCGATTGGAGGAAACCGTAACAGCTGATCATCATCCACGTTACAGAAACACATGTATTTACCCCGGTTTAAATTGAGTGGCACTTCAAGGGCACGTGCTGGAAAGAAAGGGGGAAGTTGTCATCTAATCCGGAGCTCCAATACCAAACATTTAAATCGTAACAAAGCTTCCTATTGGGTAAGTGTTCCCCTCTCCCTTCGGAGTTTAAGCTGTGTTAATTTCGTGTAGAAGGCAAAGAACTCGAGACACCACGGTGTCTTGAATGGGTGATCGACTGGGAACCCCGGTTTCTAACGGCGCCAAGTCCCCGGCCGAAGGGATAAAAGGCACAGACTGACTACGACGTTACGAGCCAAAAGACAAAACTTAACGGAGGATTACTCCGTTGTATACATACCCTCAATGGCCAAAAGATGGTTAACACGAATCGTAGTTGCGATAAAGAAGCAAGACTTTTTTACAAAAAATTTTGCTTTTGTCTTCACATCTGGTCTTTCGAAAATCCTTCGAGCACCAAATGTTCGTATTATTCACGCACGTTTTCTTGACCTGTCATTTCGCTACATGGGGGACGAGTTGATGTCGAGTCTATAGGATTATGATATCGAGTCTGTAGCTCGCTTTTCGATGACAAATAGTTTATATTATACGGGAGCAAAGATTTCATCGGCTTGTCAAGAACACCCGTTTCTGACACGTATTCTACATTCAGGTAATGTGGAGGGAAAAGTTGGGGGTATCTATTCCGGAGGTCAAGAAATTGCTCGCCTTGTATATTTCGGACCAAGTGGCTTCACGTGTGTTTGTCAACCCTTCCTGCCATATGCGATGTTTTAAAAATTTTGGGCGTGAGCATTGAAATATGTTTAAATTCTTAGAAATAATTAAAATAGTTTTTTAATAATGAGAAACACCATTAATATTATCACATAAAGCTTCTGAATTACCATATCTCCTTTATAGAGGAATATAACTATAAAAATATAGAGTTCCGATTTCTTGAACTTCAAACGCAGCTTAATAAAAATCGCAGTATGACATACAATATAATAAGTAGAGTGCGAATTTTGATGACCTAATACATCGCCAAAAATGATCAATAAAATGCTCTTGAAATGAAACCAAAGAAAAATGACGTAAAAAATCTTACCAAAACCAGTTCAAATGAATAACTCAAGCTGTTGGATACGTTACTGATGTAATCGATGCTTCTTCCATTCTTTTGAGTGAACTCAATTTGCAGACGTTTGGTTTGGACTGTTCTTTGCCAGGAAATCTCAGTCTTTAGTCATGCCGAAATCGGCCGAACCGGCAACGGCGCCACAAGAATTACATACTACTGTCAAAATAATTTGTGAGCGAATAAATAGAATATGCTACTGAAGAATTCTGGGAAGAATATTTGTTGCATCTCGTAAATATTATTTGAACAAAGTACCGTTAAAAATGGCATTAAAATCAATTAAATCAGCAACAATGCATTAAAAACAACGCAAAAAAGGTACAAAATGACTTATTACTCGAAATCGAATAAAATACAAAATAATGTCTATAAAAATGAGTGAATTCCTTTTGTCATAACAAAATGAATTTCTATAAACGGCATTGTTCTAGAGTGGAAATAAAAAATGACGTTTCATTAAAATCCTCCCCCTAATAATAACAAAAGTTTATTGTTTAATAAAATATCTATGACCCCCCCCCCACGGCTGGATCCACCCCTGATGTCCCCGTGGATCCTTGGTGTCTCAGCGGTCTCAGCCGGAGCCGCCGATGGCGTGGGGGTCCCCGTGGGAGCCGCCGTCCGTGCACGCGCGTGCGTGCGCGCGCGCGCGCTCCCTTTTTCGCGTGTCAGCACGCTCGTCCGGGCGGCTTCCGGTTCGCAGCGGAAACTGCCGCCGCGCGTGCGCAGGCCGGGCGCTGGCGTCGCGTCGTCGTTCGTCGCGACGGCGAGGACGTCTTCCAGCTGAAGGCGGCTCCACACATTCGTTATTCGGCGAACACCGAGCAACCGCTCGCCGAATCCCGAGTAGTGTGGATGAGTTGCTTGCTATTTGCCGAGTGACGAACATTCGGTCCTCGCCCTACCCACGAGTGTAGGTCTTTTGGACACATCAAAGCGAGAAAACATTCGCCGAACACGTCAGCTGTTGGAGATTGGGCTAGCGCTAGCTTGCTACTCGGCGAATGCCGCATGTGTGGAGCCACCTTGACGCTGAACCGAGAGTTTCTACAGGAGCTGCATAGCTATAATGTACTTGGGCTTTTCTAACGTGGCGGCTGAGGGTAGTATCTCCAAGACGGATCACGTTTTCTTGAGCCCTCATTTCGCTCGTTGTGCGAGGAGTGGGAGAGTTTGGTTATATTGACAAGGAAGTTTATATAAAATATGTAGTTCTTTTTTCGATGCAGAATAATTTCTGTTACATGGGAGCGAACATGTCTGCTTATCATATTTTGTTCCCAATGCTCGTTGCTATCATTTATTCTTAATTTAACTAATGTTGGCAAAGGAGTGGAGGTAGGTATTAATTATGCGTGAATAATACTATCCACAGCTGCCACATTGAAAAAAAACAAAAACAACAACAACAAAAAAACAAGTATAATAGAGAGTTTGTGCACCCCCTGGAATGTTGAAGCACTATCAATCTTCTGCGCATGTGCTGTTCAAGTTTTGTATCAGTTTGTGCTCGCCGTAGCGGGCAGCACTATCGATCTTTTGCGCATGCGCAGATGCACTAAAGTGATGCGAAACTTGTACTGCGCATGAGCAGAAGATCGAGAGTGCTTTAACGTGCGAGGATGCACAAACTTCATAGTTTCGTGCTTCTGCGCATGCGCGGAATCTCGATAATGCTGTCTGCTATGGCGTGCACAAACTCTCTATTTCTAGGTAGTTTTTGCACGGCATAGCGTACAGCAATCGACTGCACTTTCGCCTCTGCTCTTGCCACAGCTCGAAATTCAGGTCGAAGTGATAGACCGGGATACGTGGCTCAGGGCATCAAGTGATATCACTACAGTGCCTCTGACCGGGAGGTCCTAGGTTCGAGACCCGACCGTGGCAGGATTTTCGACTCTAACTACATAGGTAGGTCGAATTCAGTCGGTGTCTGGAGAAGAATTCTAGCGGCCAGCTGATCTGATTGGTAGTTTTCCGTGTTTTTTTTTTTCGATTAGTACGAGGCGTAGGATTGACTGACGGACGGTTGGTCGGGCTCTCGGACTGACAGACAGACTGACGGTCGGACGGTAGGTCGGTAGGTCAGTCGGTCGACCGGTCGGTCTGAGTTTACTCGATTATTATATGAGGATAGAAAGCTCACTGAAGATTTTGCCGACTTCTAACAAGAGGGATCGGGGCACATTTAACTCGTGTAATGTACCTATTTTAACTTCCAATCATGCGCGCCATGAGTAAGATTCGCACGAGCTACATTATGGGCATTCAAATCTCGTATTTCAGACAATGAGTGTGTCTGAAAATATTTCTTTTCTATTCATCATCGTTTCGCGAATTAGAATTTATTCTTGTCTCCTTACGTCTTGGTTTTCACCTTTCTGCCGCAAATTTATTCACTTTGTGTATTAATTAAATTTGGTGTATTAATTCAGTTTGTTTATTAATTAATGAAAAGAGAATTCATGAAAATATGGCGTACATAAATGTGTTTATTTAATTTGAGTTGATAGAAAGACTCGAATTTTATTGGACATTGCAATTTCCGAGTACATTTTCTGAAGATAACATTGAAGTTGATTTTTCTTAGGAAATATAGGTAAGCGCACTGACTCAAATGCTGTAGAGACGTCAATTACTGTCACTAGAAAATAATGGAAGAAGCTCTTAACCTAGAGGAAGAATTTATCTATTTATTTACCGTCAAAAACAGTAAAAACTATTGATTGACGTATAAGGGAAAAAGATACAGCAACTTGCACTTTTAGAGATTACTTTTTTCTATGAGACTTTTTTCTAAGATAAACGATGAACGTCATCAAATTTCTTGTGACAATATAGAACTTACGGTGAAGTTCTTTCATTTATCTTGCGTTGAGCAATAGGTGAATTAAAGATCTTCATTCATCACTACACAGCGTGTTTTGATAGTAAGTTCTTTACTATGGCGTTACTCAATATAAATTTGGTCCAATATATTGAACTCGTAATATCAGGATCTTTTGAAATTTAATTTTAATTGATTAAATAAATCTTTAAGAAAAGTCTGCTTCAGAGTAATAGATAACGTTTTTGTAACGGTAAGAACAACATATTTTATTGTGTAGCTGACAAAATAACAATTCCTAGTCTTTGGTGTCATGGAGGTGTCAGGAGAGATCATCAAAACGTGCGGAGAGTGAAGTTACGTTTATGTCTAAAGAAACGCAAGGGGTCATCTCACCATTCGCTCAATGGGGTCAAGGGAAGCTTGGAGAAAAACTGGTCGAAATGGGATATCAGACAATCGCCGGACCGGGATCAGGTTCAAGATCGAAACCATGGATTTTTAACGGCGAAAAAATCCTTAGTGCACCTTCCTTCAGATGGGAAGTAAAGCTCGCTGTCCCATGTTGTAGATCTACTGAATGTAAAATATCTTAAAGGGTAAATGCAAATCGTCTGTTCCGTCGCTGGTGTGATACCTACATTCTACCCTTGATTGAGAAACAACATTAGCGAAATTTGCGTGTTTAGACTGAAGAGTGGCCCTGATGGCCCGAGGGACGTAAAATAAGGTATGAACTGAATTGAACTCCTACGTATATTCTCCATCTCATCATCATCCTCCACATCGTCAACGATCCACCAACCACCATGACAACTTCATAAACTCCATCGCTCCATTCCGCGTGGGCGTGCATCGTACCAGGCCCCCTGTGATAAGGCGAAAGCGATCCATGGCCGGCTGTGCGCGCATGGCCTTCTCCGCACGCCGGGCTCCCAGGCCTCGTCATGCACGCGGGGCGGGACAGCGCGGACGCTGTGCAACTGCTGTGGGAGCGGACGTCAGCGGTCTCGCCTGGCTTCGCCCCGCCCCTTCCTCCACTGCCCCAACACCGTTACGTCATTCTCCGTCTCGCCCCGCTCCGCCCCGCCCTGCTCCGCCCCGCTCCGCCCCGCTCCGCCCCGCTCCGCCCCGCTCCGCCCCGCTCCGCCCCGCTCCGCCCCGCTCCGCCCCGCTCCGCCCGCTCCACGCTCCGCCCCGCTCCGCCCCGCTCCGCCCCGCTCCGCCCCGCTCCGCCCCGCTCCGCCCCGCTCCGCTCCGCCCCGCTCCGCCCCGCTCCGCCCCGCTCCGCCCCTCCGCCCCGCTCCGCCCCGCTCCGCCCCGCTCCGCCCCGCTCCGCCCCGCTCCGCCCCGCTCCGCCCCGCTCCGCCCCGCTCCGCCCCGCTCCGCCCCGCTCCGCCCCGCTCCGCCCCGCTCCGCCCCGCTCCGCCCCGCTCCGCCCCGCTCCGCCCCGCTCCGCCCCGCTCCGCCCCGCTCCGCCCCGCTCCGCCCCGCTCCGCCCCGCTCCGCCGCGCTCCGCCCCGCTCCGCCCCGCTCCGCCCCGCTCCGCCCCGCTCCGCCCCGCTCCGCCCCGCTCCGCCTCTCCATCCCCGCCTCTCATCCCCGCCCTCTGCCCCGCCCTCATCCCCCTCATTCCTGCCCTCTCATCCACGCCCTCTCATCCCCACGCCCTCTCATCCCCGCCCTGCATCCCCGCCCTCTCATCCCCACGCCCTCTCATCCCCCGCCCTCTCATCCCCGCCCTCTCATCCCGCCGCCTCACTCCCGCTCTCTCCACCCCGGCTTCTCCGCTCCGCCTTCCGCCCTGGCCTCTCCGCCCTGCCTAATCCGCCACGCTCCGACCCGCTCCGCCCCCTCTCATCCGCCCTCTCATCCCCGCCCGCTCCGCCTCTCCGCCCCTTCCGCCCTGGCCTCTCCGCCCTGCCTAATCCGCCACGCTCCGACCCGCTCCGCCCTCTCATTTTCGCCCTTTCCGCCCCGCCCTTTTCACCCTGCCCTCTGTACCCCGCCCTCTCCACACCGCTCCGGTCCTCTCCACTCTGTCCTCTCCGCCCCACCCTCTGCCACGCTCTGGCCCGCCCTGCCCTCCTCGCTCCGCTCTGGCCCTCTGCGCCCCGTACTCTCCGCCCCGTGTTTTGCCCGAACAGCTCTCTCCTCCCACCCTCTCCGGCCCGCCCTGCCCTCTGCGCCCCGCCCTGGCCCGCACCGCTCTTCCCCTCCACCGTGTTCCGTTCCGCCTCGCCCCTCTCCACTCTCGTCATCTGCGTTCTGCGTCGCTCTTCTGTGCTCCTCTCTGGTCTGCCCCGCCTCGCCCTTCCCCGCCCCTCCACGCCCCGTTCCTCACCCCCCTCTCCGTCCCGCCTCGCTCTTTCCCACTCCGCTCCGCGCCCCTCCTCCAGGACTCGCCTCGCTCTCTTCCCTTCACTTCCCCGCTCCGCCTCGACACGCCCTTCTCCGCCCCGCCTCACTCGTCCCCGTCTCGCTCCTCCCGCCTCGCTCCGCCTCACTCCTTCCAACCCGTCTCCGTCCCGCTGCACTTTCGTTTCTACCCGGCCTTCCCCGCCCCGCCCCGCCCCGCCCCGTCCCTCCTCACCCAATCCCACCTCGTCTCTCTGCCCCGCTCCATTCGTCCCTGCAACACCGGGGAGTCCAACTGGCGGTCTGCAGTGGCATTTTTTGTGGCCCGTGAAATGTTATTCAAATGTGTAAGTTCCTTGCATCCGTGTCGGGCAAGAACATTGCGCGCCTAGCGCACGCGCCCTGTCGTGATCAACACCCCTTAATGTAAAAATATATTAGATTTGATACAAGAATGTTTTTCTAGTAAATTCAGAAATTTAAATTCATCTCAATGTGTTTCACTGCGTTATACATGGCACAGCCTGTTATTACTAGGGCCCAGATTTTAATGACCTAAAAATCAGCGAAATACGCAAGCGTTTATGACCTAAAACCTATATAAATATGACCTAAAAAATAAAATATGACGTAATACAAGTTAATTTTTGAAAAATTCCTGTTAAATTTTTAGGTATAACAAATACAAAATTCACTCAAGAATAGATTGTGAGTACGGTACATACGGCTTGCAGTCTTTGGAACTAACTGGTATTTAAAAAAAATTGCTTGTGTCTGTAAACCAATTCAAGTATAGTACAATAAAACCCATCAAAATAAACGACTTCCTTTACTACTGCATCCTTCTTATTTAAAATAATCCTTCTCTTTCAAATAATCCTTTGTAGTATATTTTTGAGTTTACTTCTGACAATATCACGTGATACGTTGTCATGTGAGACACATTGTCAAGCCTTTTATTCTTGTGTTCTTAAAAATATGACCTATGTATACATTTGGGGCAAACTCTGGCCAAAATATGACCTTTTACTAAAAACGGTCCTTGAAAATATGACAAATTTATCGCAGAATTTGGCCCACATATGACCTTTCACTAAAATCTCTGTAAATATGACTTTATATGCAGAATAAAAATACGTTTTCCCGATCGACAATACCTGGATTCGTACATAAATTGTTTTAAAATTCACCGGAAGGTTCAGAACAAATATATGACTTGTCATTAAAATCCGGGGCCTGGTTATCACGCGTGCTTCCTCCCCACCTCCGTTTCAGAACAGCCGAGCGAGCTACCGAGATTGACATACGGAGTTACGTGTGGATGGCCCGAATAATAGAGAGTGTGTGTACGCGATAGCGGACAGCGCTATCCATCTTCTGCGCATGAGCAGATGCGCTAAAGTGGTGCGAAACTTGAACTGCGCATGCGCAGAAAATTGATTGTGCTTTTAATGTTCGAGAGTGCACAAACTCTCTAATGAAAATTTGGCTCGCAACCATATTAAAGGTTTTAGTTGTGGCCCTTGAGGTACTCCAAGTTGGACTCCCCTGCTTTAACAAAACCAGTCGCCCGTCACTGTCCCATCGTGTCACTACCAACTCTGATTCTCCCCGCCTCGCCCCTCCCCCCCCGCCCTGTCCTCTCCACCCCCGCCTTTCCCTCACCGACTATCCCCGTCCCACCCTGCCTCGTTATGCTTCGCGCGTTTGTCCCATCGTGTCACTACCAACTCTGATTCTCCCCGCCTCGCCCCTGCCTTTCCCTCACCGACTATCCCCGTCCCACCCTGCCTCGTTATGCTTCGCGCGTTTAAATGTCGTTGCGTAATCCCATCTGCGAATTGCGTAATACTCGTTTGGGGCGTTACCCGATGACGAGAGGGTATTTTGAAACGTGAGAATTGTCAAAATACGAAGAGTAATTGAGGGTTTTATAATAATGTCATGAAATGAACAATGGATGAATTTTTAAAATGTCGGACGAATTTTCATGGTTTGAAAAATAAGTGTTGTTTCCGCGATTTTAATAATCCGTACGAATAGGGCTTGTTCTGATTCGATGTGTGAACTTTCGTGACGCGAAAAATGGAGGATGTTTTTATACTATGTTTGAATTTTCATCATTCAATGATTTATTGAATGATAATTTATTGACAAAGGGATGTAACTACGTTCCCTTGGTACTTGTAATTGAAATAATTTTGATGCTGTCCTTCCTTTCAAAATTTTTGTTTATGTGTTTATTTTTGTTTAACATCTTATTTTATAATAGCCTATGAGTCTTGTAATGAAAAATTAAAACATGTTTATTGAATGTTACAGCTTTTTATATAACAATTAGGTGTTTTCAGAAATGTCAATGACTGACGAAGTTAGGTTGTAATAATAATAATTAAATTCACAATGTTTTTCTATTTTGGAAGTTGCATCTTTTATCGTGGTAATAACTTAATGCGATAGAGAAAATATTAATGATATCAATTCGTATACAAAAGTGTCTCCAAAATTATCAAGCGTAATTTTTAAAATAAAACATTAATATTACACAATATTAAATTAAAACGTTGAATGTGTGTCACCACAGAATGGTGTCACTCTAGACGAGACCCCTGCAGATCTTATCCTCTTTTCCTGCGTAGCTATGCCGCTGGTTTCATTGATCAACATCTTGAACGTTATGATTTATAAAACAATTATAGTTTGAATTTTCTTTCTTTAGTTCCTGCATGAAACTGTTTTGTTTTTCGCCGATTGAATTTAATACGTTCATGCAGTTAACATGAGATTGAAAACCAACATATATACTAATCGGTTCTAATTTTGTTTTAATTTTTAATTAAAAAAGAAATTCATCTGACGTTGCCTTGGGGGAAATATTGAGAGATGACACCAGGAATCCTGTGAATTCCGTTCCTTTACTTCTTGAATGTGTGTGATTGATTTTTTTACAATGCCGTACTTACATACAAAAGGGCCGAAAAGTTTCATAATTAATAATAAATCCTAGCGAACAATTTGAAAATAAATGTCAGTAGCTTATTTGGAATATATCTCTATTTTTAAGAGCTTTAACTTCCAAGTGTTTTAGGACCGCAAACGTGGCCATTAAAGTTCGTTACTACCTATCTAAAGTGGGCTTGTAAATTACTTATCTGACCACTAATGGATGGATCCCTCGGAATTCTTTCGGATAAGTGTCACCACATTCTTCTTCCATTTGGTGGCAGCGTTAAGAAGGCATCTCTTAGCGCCACAAAGAGGAATATAAAATTGTGTTCCCATTTCCATTCCTACGGTACACACTCGGGCGGCAACACAACACAGGGTTGCCAGATTAGTCGGAATTCCTCTCTTTGGAATCAAATGAATTTAATTTCCAGGAACGAATTCATTGAGTAGTAAATTTCAAGAGGAGCTCAAACTGTTCGCAAGAAAAAATGTTATATAATAAATAATAATAATAATATAATAATAATAATAATAATAATAATAATAATAATAATAATAATAATAATATTGAGGTAGATGGAACGTTGGTTGCAGGTCTTGACCATTCTGGATCAATCCTCAAACAGATAGTTACTAGGAAGTGTGAATCTTGTTTATTTATTTGCGTCTCGACGATTCGTACATTTTGCAGGCACTTTTTCAAAAGCAATGAAGTGGACGTCTTAAACGCATATTACAACAAGACAATGCAAATAATAATAATAATAATAATAATAATAACAACAATAATAATAATAATAATAATAATAATAATAATAATAATAATAATATAACCTATAGATTAAAAACACCTAGAGAAAGAAATTTGATCCTTCTTCCCTACAAATTTCGTGTTTTTTTAATAAATGAAAAATAAATTCTACCAATCGTCGGTGGACTTCCGTAGCTGATCTGATCCCAATGTTGCATTGAGAGCAGAGGAGGGAGAGAGGCCCAGGAGGGAGAGAACGAGGGGCAAGATGATGGAGTGCCCCACTTTTCGAATTTTTATTTTCTCTCTTTTATGCTGACAATTGATACTCTACAATTTGTGGAGGATGAGTTTTAAATCATATGGCAATCCTGTAAATGGATCAACATAATATTTAATTATTAACCATATCATTTAAGTTTGAAATTCATTTTCCTTGTCTGTTTTATTTACTTCACAGTAAAACATGGCATACGAATTAAAAAAAAAGTTTAATGGAAAAGCGGTCCCGAAATGTAGTTGATTCGTGTTTTAGTCTGCTCACCCCTCGATTGAGAGTTTTAAGGCTCCCACAGACCGGCACGGAAGATCTGCAGCCTACGCGGATTGGCCGCAACGGAAGTTTTGCTTCACGTGTTGCCTTATGAGCAATTCAAACCTGCGCGGCAGGCGAGCGTCGCGGCAACGGATTGGCAGCATTTAATCGGCGGCGAAATTTGTAACGCAGCCAGACGCGTTTCTTCCACAGCACCTCGAGTTTCGTGGAAGTCCGCCCGTGTTCGGGAGTCTTCCTTCTCCTGTGGGTCGAGCGGCCTTGCCAACCGTCACCAAACGGTGTCTCATAATTGACGTTCCGGTGTGAACGGTCCCGTGAATTCCGCGACCGCGTTTAGCTCGGAAATTTCCGCGCCGCAGCCGCTGCGGATCTACCGCGTTGGGTCTGTGGGAGTGTTTAAGCTGTGCTCTCGCCGTCAATTTTTCTGCTTCCTGTCAATGCTGTCCTCTCGTTTGATTGATTTAATTGAGTTTTTTCGTGTTTCCGGGCGCGTCAACAGTGTTGGTCATTAGTCCCGTTAGTGTAGTGCATGTTTTTTTTCTCGGGAGATGGCGGTGATCTTTCCCCGCTAGAATGCGAGATCCGGCGCCGACCTACCGTCGGCTAGTGGGGTTTCCCTCTAACCAGGACTCTCCCACCAGCGGGGCACCGCCCCAGCCGTGACAAGCTCTAAGCTCCCGAACGGTCTCCCGCAATACGTGGTAGTGTAGTGCATGTCATGTTAGTGTAAGTGTGTGTGTAAGAGAGGAGAGGATAGGACAAGGAAGAGGAAAGAAAGATCGCGCGCGGTCCATGGCCCGTTTGTTAGGGTACTACTCCGGCATTCGCCTGGTGTTGATCGGAGAAACCACGGAAAACTACCGATCAGAGCAGCCGGCCGCTAGAATTCTCCTCCAGACAGCGACTGACTTCGACCTAGCTGAAAAGCTAGCGTCGAAAATCTTGCCGCCGTCACGACTCGAACCTAGGACCTCCCGGTCAGAGGCGCTGCAGTGACATCAGTTGTCGTCTCGTCCGCTTGCGAGAGTACGCTAGCTGTCCTCTTTATGTAGGAGAATGTGTGTGTGCGTGGGGGGGAGGGGGAGGGGGGCTTGCCGAACAGAGTCTGCGTTGTCCTGTGCGCGCGGTCACTTTCCATCTCCTCGCTGCCCCCCCCCCCCTCCGCCGCCTTCCCCGAACGCCGTGTCGCGGGAGCAGCTCCGCCGAAAACGCGCACAACGGCCTGGGTTCTTTTCTGCTGAAGCGACCGCTGGCGTAACAGGATGGCCTATTTCCGGAAAACGTGGAAAACCGGGGAAAAAATCAAGGAAGTTCATTGCTCTGGAAAAATCAAGGACAGAAAACAGGGAATTTGTTGAAGAATGCCGGGAGCGGTAGCTCAATGCATCAACTGATGTCATTGCAGTGCCTCTGACCGGGAGGCCCTAGGTTCGAGTCCTGTGTGGCAGGATTTTCGATTGTAGCTTTTCAGCTAGGTCGAATTCAGTCGCTGACTGGAGGAGAATTCTAGTGGCCGGCTGTTCTGATCGGTAGTTTTCTGTGGTTTCTCCCATCAATACCACGCGAATGCCGGTGCAGTACCCTGCCAAACGGGCCACGGACCGCGCGCAATCTGTCCTTCCTCTTCCTTGTCCTATCCTCTCCCCTTACACATACACCACAACATGCACCACACTATCACATATTCCGGGAGACCGGTCGGGAGCTAAGATCTTGTCCCGGCTGGGGCGGTGCCCCGTTGGTAGGAGAGTCCTGGTTAGGGCGAAACCCCGTTAGCCGACGGTAGGTCGGCGCCGGATCTCGCCATCCAGCGGGGAAGATCAGAGCCATCTCCCGAGAAAAACATACTCTACATTCTCGGGACATGACCAAAGCAGTTGACGCCCCCGGAAACACGAAATATCAATCAATCAATGTGGAATAATTGTTCCAGTGTGAGCTGTTTTGAGTATGCAGTGAATGACGGTGATTAGAAGTAGTCAAACGTCATTTATTACGTGTTTACACGAAGTATTAAACGTTAAAATACTCAAAATATTAATTTATCCAAATAAAATTGCCCGAATTATGTAGTAACATTTGTTTTGACGAAAATATTTATTTTTATGCAACTTAATCAGAATATTTATATTTTAGTTGATATGCAATTTGGTATACGAAAACCATTGGGCAATTATTGAATTTGAAGCGAACTTTAACCGCTCAAGATTAATGGGGGGAAAGTGTTATAATCTGAAAATCCGAGCCCTAGGAATGACGTATATCTGCAACAACCCTTCGTGCGGCATCAGTCGCCACAGTTGAAAGGTTATAAAAAGTTCATAGAGAGTTTTTGCAGGTCGTTGATTTGAGAGATGTAACACAACAATTCTGTGGAGAACTGAACTGCGCATGCGCCGGCATCAAATGACGGGATTTTGATTGACAGGTCCCGACATTCTCCCTGTTTTGTCTACGACAAATGTGTTCGTAACTTACACTTTACGTAGTTTTTGCCGCCATCTCTAAACTCGAATTCAACACTAACACACAATAAGACTGGAAGTAATGAAAAAAATATCCTTATTACCAATTTAATAATGCAGGATCTTAAAGGCTAATATTTTTAAGTTAATTCAAATATGTCAGAAATAAACTAACGTAATTGTTAAGGATTTGAAGGTTATGTACATATTGAGGCTTCTTTGTTTTCATATAGGGATCTATCATACGTTTTACTATCTTGTAATGCTTATAAAAGCAAAAATGGACTCAGATACACAGATGTGCAATAAAAGCTTTTAGATCCTGTTAGAGGTATTCAGTTCCAATTAGTTCCTAGTTTTAACGTATGTTTTCGATTGTACGACTTGCAAAAACTCATTTTTCTGAAGATACGTTAATTCATATTGACGATAATGTTTACGTACTACGACAATGGATTTCCCGTCTTGCAAAAGCTCTCTCGTGTTATTCTTTGAAAACGTTAGTAAAGCATTATGTTCCTCTCAATGTTTATTTGTTTAAGAAATGTTAATTTGTACTTGGTAACAGTATAATGAAGGAGCTAACCAATTAGAATTAGGTTAGTTTTAATATTTTCTGTAAATAGTGTGAAATTACAAATCTTATCAGAAAAATGCACTAGAAAACAGAAGAATCAAGGAAATTTGTTGCAGGAAATGAGAGGTCACACTGCGTATCTGACGCACTGATGGATTCCGAGCGAGATGTCTGTGCATTTGGCTAGTGTTAACGCGCAAGCCAGGCAAACCGCCCATGCACAGTTACGGCATCTATGCGTACTAACGCTTTTCAGAAAACATCGATTACAATCCGTAGCGCAGGGCGATCTAGCGATTGTAAACGCTGAACTCACTAGCAGAAATGTTTTGTGCATGCGTTAATAATTTGTTTTATTAGTTTTCTTATGGGTTTTCTTAAACAATACGCAATTTGTTTGTTCAGATTGCGCATTGAAAAAGTAGAAAGTCGGTGTTTGAAACGGCATCAGTGCTGCCGTGTCCCTCGTCTGTGACGTCACCGAGTGCAGAGATTCTACGTGTGGACTCTACGAATATTCTAGTTGTCACCAACCTTTCAGACCTAATTTGGTAATTAGAAATGCCATGGATCATTTACAGGATTTTCTTGAAATGGTTAGTACTATTTTGAAATTACGTCAGAGAACCTTCGCTTCATTAATATGAAATGCATATTATGACAAAATTGTAAGTGAACCATGAACGATAGAAATAAGTTTGTCCGTAGATGCTCTCTGTCGCGCTGTCCGTAATGTAAATGTAAAAACGACCGCATTCGGCTCTTTGGTGTTTCTTAGTGCTTTCTTCAGTGTCTGTACAAAAGCGAAAGGTAATTTTCTGTTTCGGTCAAAATTCGTAGATTTTTTATAGCAAGTTGTTTCTAATCGATTAGGCAAGTAGTTAATATGATACGTATTAATATAGAAAGAATAATTTTAAATATGTGTTGCAGATGTAGTTTGTATGTTCACTTTAAGATCTGAAAACTGTATTTTGCTGATCACGTAGGACTAATAAAAACAGTCTGGTTTTATTTTCACGACCGGAAAGCACCTAATCGTGTTTTCATGTAATAACCGGATTGTCTGCCAGGCTGATTATCCCTTATTTAGAAAAAAATCCATGACTGGTGCATATGGGCAGAAAATTGAAACTGAGACATTAAATTAGCCAAATCTCTTTTGACTATACGTAGAAGCCGGCAGCAGCCAAACAACTAACCTTTTATGAGTAATGGCGCGATTTTCATGGCGAATTGCGGTTGAAAATGCTAGAATTTCGCTCGTTACATACTAACTAGGGGTCTCCCTTTACTGCCTCTGTAAAGGAAAGGAATAATTGCAGCAATTAGTAGATAGCTTTTGGAAAACATCTGCCAGAAAGACATATAAGTGTTCTCAATAAGTAGAGAGTTTCCGTATGCGGTTATCAAGCTGCTTAAAGAAGACAGTACCTGCATCGCACAATTACGTATTTTTTCTCGTTCTTTCTCATTTCCTTGGAAAGGAATGATAGCCGACGTGAAGAAATAAAATTTATGTTGCAGATGTTGATCAAAAAGCGATAATGCAAAATTCGTATTAAATATACATTTTGAATTTTCGTAGTGACTGCTGATGAAAAAACGTTCTTAAAAAGCATTGATTAGTTTAATCCTTCTTTACATGCGTCACTCCGAATAATAGATTTGTAGTTCTGTGTGCTATTCGGTATCATTTATAGTTTCTACTTCTACTTGTCATACAAATGGGAATTATATGAGAGGAACATCTGAGAAAAACGGAATTGGATGTCCGAGATGAAAATACGAATGGTGAAATTGATGGTGAATCGCATAATTAGGAAGATTATGTTAGCTTAATGTTCTGTGACGCATGAGATAAGGCAATGAGCGTCAGCTTTACTTTTGCAATGACGAATGTAAGTGGAATCAATAGCTTTATTATGTAATTTGCCTACACTAAACCTCGACTTACCAAGTCTCAGTATCTCAAAATCTTAGCCAGAGTTAGTGGCCTAGTATCTCGAACTGAGACTTGTTGCTGCTTGCTAACACCCATCCGAATTACGTACAATGATATGTGTACATAGTTTCAACTTGCAGCATACGTGTGAATCATGGCAAGACTCAGAATCACGAACTGTGAATAGTCTCTCAAACGTTCACCTTTAAAAGGTATTTCAAATTCAAAATAAAACCAGTTTTGATTGTTCAAAAGTTTTCGTTTATACTCAATTCTCAAACTTGTAGGTTTCCTCTGCAGCGCATCTATTATAGGAAAATGCACTCATTCTACAAAAATTAAAGAAAAATTGAAAAAATGATATAACCAATATTCAAGTGACCGGGAAGGAAGCGAAGAAAATGCTAAAATAAGCTCTTTAGACAAGTTTAAGCATATTTTGTCTAATAAACTACTTGGATATCCTGAATAGCTGAGCCATAATAAGCACTCAAAAATTGGTTTGAAAACATGCTTTCTAGACAAAAATTTGCATTGCAGAAGCATAGAAACACTCATGGAAACAAACAACCTACCGTCGGCGGGGTTTCCTCTCCTAAACAGGACTCTCCCACCAGCGGGGCACCGCCCCGCAAGCTCTAAGCTCCCGACCGGTCTCCCGGGATATTTGGTAGTGTAGTGCATGTCAGTGTAAGTGTGTGTGTGTGTAAGGGGAGAGGCTGGGACAAGGAAGAGGAAGGACAGATCGCGCGCGGTCCGTGGCCCGTTTAGTAGGGTACTGCTCCGGCATTCGCCTGGTGTTGATCAGAGAAACCACGGAAAACTACCGGTCAGAGCAGCCGGCCGCTGGAATTCTCCTCCAGACAGCGAGTGAATTCGACCTAGCTGAAAAGCCAGTGTCGAAAATCCTGCCGCCTGTCAGGTATAGGTTGGAGTAGCGCCCGCCGTCGATATCTCATCCCGCAGTGCCATTGTTTTGTCCAAGACGACACCAGTAGCGCGGCGAACACGTCGGGCGAGAAACAGGCCGGCGATGTGTGACGTCACCGCGCATGAGCAACCGCCCGTGACTAAGTGACCTGCGCATGCGTGACCTCGAGGCAACCGCTCTCTTCGTGGATGAGAGCTGCTTCCGGTCCCTCCGCAGCCAGAGGAGGATCGATTGAGACCGAGGCTTCGAACCGTTTCAAATAACGTTTCGGTTGATAAAACGCGCTGGCTACTTTCCGGACCGGGAGCGGTAGCTCAGTGCATCAACTATTGTCATTGCAGCGCCTCTGACCGGGAGGTCCTAGGTTCCCACTCCCCACGGCGGCAGGATTTTCGACACTAGCTTTTTTGCTAGGTGGAATTCAGTCGCTGTCTGGAGGAGAATTCTAGCGGCCGGCTGCTCTGATCGGTAGTTTTCCGTGGTTTCTCCGATCATCACCAGGCGAATGCCGGAGCAGTACCCTTACAAACGGGCCACGGACCACATGCTATCTTTGCTTCCTCTTCCTTGTCCCATCATCTCTCCTTACACACACACTTACACTGACATGCACTACACTACCACATATCCGGGGAGACCGGTCGGGAGTTTGAAGCTTGTCCCGGCTGGGGCGCTCTCCCGCTGGTGGGAGAGTCCTGGTTAGGGGAAACCCCACTAGCCGACGGTAGGTCGGCGCCGGATCTCGCCATCCAGTGGGGGAAGATCACCGCCGTCTCGCGAGAAAAAAACATACACAACACGAACGGTACTAATGACCAGAGCAGTTGACGCGCCCGGAAACACGAAAAAATCAATCAATCAATCAAGCTCCGGAAAGCTAGGAAAACCGGTAAAAATATGGGAATTTGAGGGGAAAAGTCAAGGGGTAATGAGGGAATTTGTGGAAGAATGCCCGCTCCCGGTCGCGTGCGTTCGCGAGGTGGTCGAGTGCTGTGGGAAGCGAGGGGCAGGGGCGTGGCAGGCGGCTGTCATCTGCGCGGACGGCTGAACGACGGCGGGCGCGGCCTCGGTTGAGTGGCGTCCTCCCCGCGGGCGCGAGTATTTCCGTCCCGCGCGCCCTCGTTCGCGCGCTTTCGACACCGCTCGCCGCCACCCACTCGCCTCCGCTCGCCCCGCCCGCCCTCTCCGTCCACCTCACTGTACCCGCCCTACCCTACACCGCCCCACCGCGCCCCTCACCGCTCAGCCCAGCCCCTCCCCTGGAAACCCCGCCCCTCTCCGCTCAACCCCGCCCTCCGCGCTCAGCCTCGCCCCCTTCCTCTCAGCCCCGTCCCCCGAACAGCCCTGCGCCCGCTCAACCCGCTTCTCCCCGCTCAGCCCCGTCCCATCCGCTCAGCCCCTCATCTCTCCTCTCAGCCCCGCCTCTCCCCACTCAGCACCCCGCTCAACCCTTTCCGCTCAGCCCCCCGCTCAGCCACTCTCTCAGCCCCCCCCCCGCTTCTCCCCGCTCAGCCCTGCCCCTCCCCACTCAGCCCCGCCCCGCCCCGCTTTCCCCGCCTCCGCTTACCCCCGCCCCCCGCTCATCACCGCCCCCCCGCTCACCACCGCCCCCCGCTCACCACCGCCCCCCGCTCACTCACCGCCCCGCCGCTCACTCACCGCCCCCGCTCACCACCGCCCCCCGCTCACCACCGCCCCCCGCTCACCACTGCCCTCCGCTCACCACCGCCCCCCCGCTCACCACCGCCCTCCGCTCACCACCTCCCCCCGCTCACCACCTCCCGCTCACCACCTCCCCTGCTCACCACCGCCCCGCCTTCACCAGCCACTCCCGCCCTGCCTACCACCGCTCCCCGCTCACCACCGCCCTCCACCACCACCGCCCCCGCTCACCACCGCCCCGCCGCTCACCACCGCCCCCGCTCACCACCGCCCCCCGCCTACTCACCGCCCCCGCCGCTCACCACCGCCCCCCCGCTCACCACCGCCCCCGTCACCACTGCCCCCGCTCACCACCGCCCCCCCCGCTCACCACCGCCCCCCGCTCACCACCGCCCCCCGCTCACCACCGCCCCCCGCTCACCACCGCCCCCCGCTCACCACCGCCCCCTTGTTCACCACCGCCCCCTTGTTCACCACCGCCCTCCCGCTTTCCTCCGCCCCCCGCTTTCCTCCGCCCCCCGCTCACAACCGCCCCCTTGCACAATCTGCCCCTCCCCGCTCAGTCCCGCCCCTCCCCACTGAGCCTTCCCCCTCCGCATCACTCCGCCTATTCCGCCCCGCTCCGCTCAGGGCTCCCGCTTAGCCTCGCACCGCTCCGCCTGCTCCGTTGGGCCCACCGCGCCCTCCTCGTCTCAGTTTCGTCCGACTCCTCCCGACCCTTCCCAACGCGTCCCAGTTCTTTCCAAAATGTGTCACCCCGTTTCTTTCCGTCGCGACTCGACGAGTCCTTTCTCAAGAGTCCCGCAGTCTTTCCCCATCCCGTCCTTCCCCGTCCGTCCAGCCCTGTCCTTCAACATGTCTCACTCACTATGTCCCTCTTCGTCCCGCCCCGTCATGTCCTGCCCGTTCCGACTCGCCCTGTCCTACCTGGCCCGCCTCCCCCTGCCATTCCAACTTCACTCCGCCCCTCCCGCCCCGCCCCCTTGTCATCGCTTCCTGACCCGCCCCGCCCCGCCCCGCCCCGCCCCGCCCTAACCTATCTCGTCCTGTCGTGTCCCGTAGCGTGTCTTCTTGTTCCTTTTCCTGAGGGTCAGCTCTTCCACCGTGACTCAACAGTTTCCCACCTCACCCCTCCTAAATTGCGTTCCTCGTCCTCCATACCGTCGCGTACCGTATCCAAAAACGAGCAAGTGTTGCGTTGCGTTGGTTTGTAGTACATCCAATTGTTAGCAATTGTTTGATTGTGGCTGAATTTCCTTATGAATTCATAAATAGGTCGAAGGACGTTTAGCAGAGATGAATGCAAAATGTCGAACCAAATTGTAACATTATCTGTACTGCAGTCGGAATTCATTTACAAATAAAAAAACGTTTCTCGCATTTGAGTTTC
The DNA here is from genome assembly GCA_011170035.1 of Teleogryllus occipitalis. NCBI lineage: Eukaryota > Metazoa > Arthropoda > Insecta > Orthoptera > Gryllidae > Teleogryllus > Teleogryllus occipitalis. The sequence goes on from BLKR01009010.1 coordinate 40,109, forward strand.
AGAAACGTCGAAGAGTGCGCAAGTCAAAGAGGTTAATGCAGGAAGTCTTCAACTTCCTCTTCCTTTAATAGAATTTTACGAGGGGATTTAAAAGCGTCCGAAACAGCAGCCTCGTGATGGATTCCCGTTTTCGATGCGAAAGAAGTCGCTAGTTTCTTGAGAGATCAGAAAGGATATTACAATTATAATGTGATAGTAAAGTAACGGATATTTCTAAAACATTTATGAATTAATACAGTTTTTTCAATAAACTTTCATTAATTTGCATTGTAATTTATATTGTTAAATCTTTTTATTTTATTTCAAAGGTTACTTACGAACCTGCGGTGAAAAAACATGATTTCGAACAATAATATAATAATAATAATAATAATAATAATAATAATAATAATAATAATAATAATAATAATAATAATAATAATAATAATAATAATAATAATAATAATAATAATAATAATAATAATAATAATAATAATAATAATAATAATAATAATAATAATAATAATAATAATAATAATAATAATAAATAATAATAATAATAATAATAATAATAATAATAATAATAATAATAATAATAATAATAATAATAATAATAATAAATACAATAATAATAATAATAATAATAATAATAATAATAATAATAATAATAATATCAAAAAGCTTTTATTAATATGAGGCTCAGGCCGTAAGGCCCAATTCTTCCGCCCAACCACCTCTAAATATTTACACTTTCCATGTACCATAATTGAGGAGCAAATATTCAAAAAGTGCACAAGTCCACTTCACTATTATACAGTAAAATCAAAATGCAGCCACTTTTCAACACTGTTTAGCTAAACAATAGCAATTTTGAAGTGTTGTAAAACATGTCACTTTTTAAAAATATATATATATATATATATATATATATATATATATATGTGAGTTTTTATATATATATATATATATATATATATATAAAAACAGTCTTCCAAGTTGTTTTTGGTCTATATATACATACTACTTGATATTGTAAAACATCACATATTTTTTTTTAAAGTTTTTTTGTTTTTTTTATATATAATTTTATATATATATATATATATATATATATATATATATATATATATATATATATATATAATTCTAGATAAAAACAACAGAACTCAAGTTTTTCGAAATGGAAATGTCACCTTTTGAATGTTGTCTCCACAATTGAGGCGTTATATTGATTAATTCTATTGATTTTGAAATTGTCGCTGTGAATTGTTCTTCCTTCCAGGACGAAAAATGGCAGATTTCTCCAGAGTAGAACATTTAAAGTGGAAGGGTGGGGGCGATTCGAACAACTGACGTTTGAAAGATCTTACGGCAAAAGGAGCGTAGCGGAATTGGCTTGGTCAGGCAGAACAGCAGGTCCGATAGCCTAAAACATACTTCATTATCTGTGCACGTCTTCTAGAATTCAGTGGGAAATACAGTTATTCAAATTATCGTTTCCATGTTGTCGCGTCAGGAAGTATTATTCCGAAGGACAACATTGATAGGAGCCCAAAATGTATTGCGTATTCATCTCTGAAAATAGATTTTACTACATGGGAGTTTTTTAATTCAAAATTCAAGTAGTATATGACTTAGTGTAGGGATCACAGAATTTTGAAAATGTGCGCACAATTCACTTTTCCCCATGACACGTCGTACGCAGTTTTAACTGTTTTTTGACGTAAAATAAATAAATAAATAAATAAATAAACCCCGCCACGTAAAATTAGGCATCGTGAATTGAAGTGAATTGAATGGAAGTATGTGCTGGTGACGCTAAATTCTCAACCCATGTCCTCTTGATTCGCGGTTATTCGACTACAGCTGCCCATCTCGGGAAAAAAAATTCGCAGCACAAACGTGCCGTCTCAATTAGGGAATGAATTCCATTTATCGTAATAATTGACCTGTAATGTACACGATAAGGATCACGTGATTTCACACAATAATCCTGGTGTCGATAGAAGTCTGTTGTAAAGTTAAGAGTTCGTGCAAGCGTGGAGACTCAATAGCAGTTTCGTAACGTACTAATCATAAAGACTGTAAGGAGAATCAAATCCGGTGTTGTTTCGTGGTGAGATGTACGAAAAACATCGGCAGCTAATGGGAGTCACTTAGCTTCAGTGACATGAAGCTGTGAATTAAGGAATATACCACGGCTTCTTTCGGTCAATAAGAACATGCCTACATGTACTTGACCAATGCCAACTACACTTTTGTGTGTCAGTACGTAGATGACGTTGACTTGACCCATAAGGTACTATGCTCGCACTTTTTCTTGATCCTCGAGCTCCCTAGTCCTCGCTCAGCCCGGCATAGCACGGCTCGGTAGAAAATATGAGCTCCACTCGGAACGTCACGGCTCAGTTTGCAGGGCTGCCCACCTTCTTTCTTTCCAATGCGAACTTCCTAGTTTTCAGTCTCTCTTTCTATCGACCTATGCATACCATGTTCCTTCTTGTTACTCAATTATCTCTATAACTATTAATTATTTCTTCAGAATTAAAAAATTCTTCCGTTGTTTCTAATAGCTATCTAGTCCAAGGCGAGTTATTACGCCGAGTTTTCTGTCAACACAGTTGACAGCCCTGCACTGCCGTGACGTAGACAGAACCCGTCTCTCCCCGCACCCCCCGCTGTGGAGTATCAAGGAAAAGTGCGCGATTAGTAGGTGCCCATTTGACCGAAAATGCCTTAGAAGGTTCTCATCGTGACCGCGTGATGTCGTTGAAGTTGCAATTGTCCCGATTAGCTACCAACGCGTTTAATACCTTCCCCACCACACGAGATGAATCTCCTTGTTGCAGACTTCATGGTGTTTCATCCAGTGCTTCACACTGGATAAAAACTCCATCGAATGCTGCAAAACCTTCCGATATATTTCGCGTGTCTCTCTCTTTCAAGCAGCCTGCATTCTCGCAACCACAGCAGCTGACCACTTCTTCCTTGTCGGGCGCTGACCGATACTTCGATTTAAATATAGGGTCTGTTGACGTAAATCAGCTCTTGCGGTGTCTGTCAAACAGGAGGTTAAACGTCACCGTAGGGACATCACTGTAGTGACGTATAAGCTCCCGATTTGATGACACCGTAACAGCTGATGGACTGTCAAAGGACGCTATAAATAAATCGAAGGATATAAACTTCCGGGAGGGAGACAAATCATCAAAGCTTCCTGCTCTGAGCTTCTCCACGTAAAATAAGGCATCATTGAATTGAAATTGAATTGACGTGTGTGCTGCCAACGCTGAATTCTCAAAATGACATCTTCATTCGTGATTGTTTGACTGCAGATGCTCAGAAAACAGTTGCCGTCTCAGTTAGGAACTCATTCCATTTGTCGTAAAAACATGACTTGTAACGTACACGAAATGAATCGCGTGTTTTCACACGATAATTGAGGTTAATACCACGATAATTGAGTTACGATAGAGAGTTTGTGCATCCTCGTACGTTAAAGCAGTATCGATGTTTTGCCAATGCGCAGTTTAAGTTTCGCATCACTTTTGAAAATGTGGGCATGCGCAGAAGATCAATAGTCGGTCTGCTGAGGCGGGCACAAACTCTCTGATGTAAGTCTGTCGTAACGTTAAGAGTTCGCGTATGTGCAGAGATTCATAACCAGGCTCGTAACTTCCAGGATGTTGTGCTTCATACTGCAGAAAAACTGCATCGAACGCTACAAAACCCTCAGATGTGCAGTCGACTCCGGTTATAGTGAACTTCTGGGGTCTAACACTTTTGGTTCACTATTTTGGAGGTTTGCTATATCCGATGATGTCAGAATTAAGTGGAATTTCTCCACAATGATTAATTTTATTAATATGGAAATACAGCAAAATACATTAACAGCACGAACTGAAAATTCCAATATCTTTATTGTCTTTAAAACATCAATTATTTTCAGTCGTTGGCCTCATACATGTTTTATTAGTAATTTCTGTAGATCCTTCCCCAGAATTCGTGTTCCAGGTCCGCTACCGTCATCTCTGGGGAGACTTCTTCGATTAGCACCTCTGGTCGACGATATTTTTTCCAAGCTGTCTGATGTTAAAATTTGTGGCACGGAGGCAATATAATCTTTTTCAGGAGTGAATTAATTTCCAGGACGTTGTATTTCCTACGTTCACTATAGCCGAGGTTCATCTTCACTATATCCGAGTCTTCTTACGCTTATTTGTAATGTAAGTGAAACGGGACTGTCTTTAAGTTCAGCAACCGAGTGTTCACTACAGCCGAGTTCACTATAACACGAATCGACTGTCTTTCGCGCGTCTCTCTCTTCCAAGCTGCCGGCAGTCTCGCAACCGCAGCAGCTGACGACTTCTTCCTTGGGCCGGGCGCTGACCTATAAACTTCCGGCAGCGAGACAAATGGTCAAAGCCTCTTGCGCGGCAAAGGTCAGCGGCCTCTGGCGACGGCGGCGGCGGCGTCTGACCCACACAGTGACCCACTTGGGGGCGCCGACGGTGGCGCGCCGGTGGCGGGCATCCGCACCGCCGGCTCCCGGCCACCTGGGGGCGCCCACGCTGGCTCTGAGCCGCTGCGGACCGCTGTGCGACCGTTTTCTCGATCGGCCCACTGATCTCGTGTGTGGTGTGGGACTCGACTGGTTGGGGGGGGGGGGGTCGTGAATAGAAAACGGTGTCTCTGTCGCCCAGACCCCACGGACACAGCCGGTCAGCGCGGAAGGAGACACAGTCAGAGAAGGAGGAGAAGAAGAAAGAGGTGACGGAGGAGTCAGAGGAGCCAGAGGAAGAAAAGAAGAAGGAGAAAGAGACGGATAAAGAGTTGGAGAAGTAGACGAAAAAAGAGAAGGGGACGGAGACAGAGAAAGAGAAGGTGATGGAGGAGTCAGAGAAGGAGACAGGAAGAAAAGAAGAAGGAGAAAGAGACGGATAAAGAGTTGGAGAAGAAGACGAAAAAAGAGAAGGGGACGGAGACAGAGAAAGAGAAGGTGATGGAGGAGTCAGAGAAGGAGACAGGAGGAAAAGAAGGAGAAAGAGACGGATAAAGAGTTGGAGAAGAAGAAAAAAGAGAAGGGGACGGAGACAGAGAAAGAGAAGGTGATGGAGGAGTCAGAGAAGGAGACAGGAAGAAAAGAAGAAGGAGAAAGAGACGGATAAAGAGTCGGAGAAGACGAAAAAAGAGAAGGAAATGGGGAAGGAGACGAACAAGGAGACGGAGATGTCGACGTTGGAAGAGACGAAGAAGATTGGATCATAACATAATTTCTTGTTTTTTTCTCGGTCTCTTTCGTCGTCGTCTTCTCCGTCTCGTCCAACGCCGACTTCTCCGTTTCCTTGTCCGTCTCCTTCTCCATCTCCTTCTCTGTCTCCGTCCCCTTCTCTTTTTTCGTCTCCTCCGACTCTTTATCCGTCTCTTTCTCTTTCTTTTTTTCTTCCTCTGTCTCCTTTTCTGACTCCTCCGTCACCTTCTCTTTCTTCTTCTTTTTCTTCTTCTTCTTCTTCTTCTCCTTCTTCTCCTTGTCTGATTGTCCTTCTACCTCGCTGACTGGCTGCATCCGTGGAATCTGGGCGACAAGGTGACAGTTTTTTTCGATCGGCCCACTGATCTCCTGTGTGTTTGTTGTCATACCGGACTGGTTGTGGGGGTTCCACTGTACCGGTGCTTTGTAAGCGAGAAATAAGAATGCTCACATGATCCGTTAACTGAATAATACATTGTGTATTAGATTAAATCTCCCTGACCAACTCCTTCTCTGGCTCCCTGTCCGTCTCACTATCCATGTCTTTCTCCTTGTTCGCTTCCTTTTCCGGCTCCCGTCTCCCTCTCTGGCTCCTTATCGGTGTCAGTTTCAGTCTCCTCCGGTTCGTTCTCCCTCTTCTCTTCCCTTTCCTACTTCTTCTCAGTCTCGTCTCCCCGGCTCCTCTTTCTACTTTTTTACCATTCTCTTTTTCTTCGTCTTCGTTGACTGAGTCTCCTTTCCTGTCTTTTTCTCCTTTCTGCTCTTTTCTACTCCTTTTCCTACTTCTCGGTGTTTCAGCTATTGTTGTCGCATGGCAATTGCAGGGGTTGCTTCAATACGAAATAGTGAAACGCGTAGATGTCTGTTGGGTTGCCTTATGAAACTATTGAGAGACGACAGCTATATTCGCGGCGCCCTGTTAAATTTATCAACTGTTACAGAATGGAGAATTGTATACGAAAAGGCTGCTGGAAACTAACCAACTGTAAGACGCCCAGCTCAGTCATCGTTATGTAATACTGGGTAGCAGTTGTATTCGAAAAGGCAGAGTCCCACTAAAAGAAGCCACCAATTCAATGATTCCTATAGTACAATAATACATTCTAATTTTACAGGAAAGTTTGGCCCACATCATGCAAGCCTGACGTTATAGATAGTTACTATAGCTCAATGTAAACTTCAACATAATAGCCGCTCAAATAATTTGTTAACTGAAAGTTTTGGTTTACTTACCAGTCACTTGAGTGATATCGTGCATGTTACATCAAAACATAAAAGCATATAAAAGTTAGGACGTGTTTTTAAAAACACATGTTTGGTACTTCAGAGTGAACGGGGTAGTTGGAAAAGTTTGATGAATATTCAAGCTATCAGCCCTGGCAGAACTGTCTGATTACATTTCTTTTACAAAAAAATAATCGTATTATTTATTTATTTGTAATTAATAAATGTAGCTGATCAATTACTAATAATATCATTATATATTTCGGTAGAACATAATTTTACTTTACATTTTGAAGCAACGTAGTCGCGAATGAATAATTTAGAATACCGTGGTAAATTCATTGCGGGAAGTAAATATAACTTTCTCGTGCAGTGAACGTTGCTTTCTGTGGCAGGTTTTTTGGTGTTGTTTTTTAACGTACTATTTGTAAATTTTTCAATTTTTGTAATGTATATCTTTTTGCTGAAAGACGTATGTTTTATTGTTCTACCATTGTTAGGGTAGTCAAATGCTGTTTCATTCCGTAAAGAACTTAATTGGTGTGTGGCAGTCTGTAATATTGTCTCTCGAAAAACATGACACTGTATTTATTCTGTCATACCTGCTAATTTAAAAATCTATGACTCCCTGCGGAATGTCCTGTACCTCTATGCACATCTCTTAATATACTTTGCGACATCTAAATGTGTGTCCTGTGGATAAGAGATGGAAAAAACAGAAAAGAAATGAGGGAGAAAAGGGGGAAAGAGACAAAAGAAAAGTAAATTTCAAGCCAACATGCGTGTCGATATGAAAGCACGTGTAGAAGTGTATGTAATGAAAGAGAATTGTAAGCCATTGCTGAAATGTACGAGGGTAGGAGTTTAGTACAGCTTGTAGCGGTTAATTATTCCGCAGTTGCATAATGCTACCGTAATTTTACGCGTGTCCTGTGTTGTGGTTATTTCGAGGTTATGTTTGTGATGTTAAATGAAGAAGTGGGGTAGAGCACGTCAAAGAAAGGATGACAATGACAAAGAAGACTGTGACTGAAGTGTTCTTGACGTAAATGTTCGTCCATTTATAACTAGCCTGCTTCAAAGGTGGTTTTTTTGGCAGTCTGCCTTACATGTGTTCGTTTTGATGTTTAGTTTCGGTGAATGATTTTTTTCATAAAGCGCGTATCGCCCTGAACCAAAAAAGTCGTTTAGATCCCTTATTAAAAATTGTATGTATTTCGATATTCGAATAGTCCATATTAAACGTCGATTATCAAAAATATATGTTCGTTTGTAATGATTTCCTTTTCGTCTACTCAATGCATTTAGTGAAGTGTATCCGTAGAGACTATACCAGTAATAAAATTAACACTATCGTTTTAACAGTACATCTAGTATTGCCCAATCAAAGCAGTGTAACTCGAGGAAATTCTTTTTTTTCCAGCCATTTACTGTTGGTGGTAAATCCGAAGATACGATATTTCTGTCATAAGAGGCAGCGAGTTTCATTAACATACATAATGTTTTTGCCGCATTTTGGAAATCTTGGAGATAATTTCAAGAAGCAAATTGAGAAATCAATTTTGTAGTACATTTCGGTATCTAGGCCTACATGCCAATATTTTTCAATAAATACAATTTCAGTAAATTATTTTATTCATTAAATACAATTTCAGTAAAATATTCCCTACGTAGCTTGATTAAAATATATTATGTAGTATTAAATCGTGTTAGTAAAATCAATTTTTTTAGTAGTGTATATATATTTCCAGAATTTCTTTAACCCCTTACCTCCGATTCATCACTAGACAGGCACAACGTAACGATCAATGGATATGGTTGTTGGTTGTCATTTTTAGTTTCTCGCTAACGCGATAGAGAGAAAGTTATGTAATGCTGCGGGGGAAAAACGGGGAATTTTCGGCTGAAAAACTCTCATTACAGGGCCCAGGCAACGCAAAAGTGGATAAATCCGTAGGCTAAATTTAGAAAAGAATCCTCTAAACGTGCTCTAGCGAGAATCCATGTTTTGTGAGTTTTTGATACCGATAAATTGATTGATGGCAAAACGTCTGTCCGTCTGTGTGTGAACAACGCTAACGCCTAAACCGATCATCAGATTTTCTCCAAAACTGATATTCCACAATTGATATGGTTGATGTCGCGGCCTCTTGAATTTGAAACCGATATTTGAATTTTGGGTGTACTTTACTTGAAGCCCCTGGGATATTTTCAAAATTTTCACAAAAGTGACTCCAACGTTTTTGATTAAACTTTGTCATTGGAAAGTGATAACGTTTAAGAGAATGTCGCATGTCTCATATTCGTTGAAAACCTTAATGTTTCGAAAATTGAAAAAAATATTTTTTTTCGAATAAATATTAACTCTAAAAGAATATTAAGAAGTAAGGTGAATAGTTTGTATGAGCGAAGTTTGGAAAATTACAATAAAATTTGTTTTCAAATTATGAATCCTTCTTAAGGTAAATTGATACCAAAAAGTACTAAAAGAAATAACGAAGGATGTAATAGAGTTCCCCGATAAAAAAAAAAAAAAACTCGAAAAAAGTATTTTCACGTATGAGGGAAGTGTGGAAAATTACGATAAAATTTGTTTTAAAATTCTGAATCTTTATTAAACTAAATTGGAACTACATAGTATTAAAAGAAATAACGAAGGATGCAATAGAGTTCCCCGATAAAAAACCTAAAAAAAAATATTATCAAGTATGATGAATAGTACGAATGAGCGAAGTGTGAAAAATTACGATAAAATTTGTTTTAAAAGTTTGAATCTGTATTAAGATAAATTGGAGCTATATAGTATTAAAAGAAATAACGAAGGATGTAATAGAGTTCCCCATTACATGTGAAAACGTAATTTGCAGCGTCGTCTTGGTTGTACGTTAAACATGCAAGTTCTGACACGTGGTTACGTGTTCTTTCTGATGTGTTTCTAGATACGCAAACGCAAATGGTGGTTTTTAGTACTAAAAACGCTAGAAGCGAAACCGCGCTGTTGGTGTAGCGTGGCGTGGTGTGTGTTTGTGTGGGTGGGTGTGTTTGGAGAGCGTGGCCCGGTGACGCATCTTGCGGTTGGGAGGACGTCTGGGACTTGTCTGCTTCGCCACCGGTCCGTTCCCGTTCCACACCCCACTCCTGTCGCCGTCCCCACCCCCGCCCCCGCCACCACTCCCGCCCCCCCCCCCCCCCCTCCCCCCCCCACCGCCGATCCCCCCCCCCTGCTCCCCCCACGTCTGCTCCCCGCCCCTGCTCCCCCCCCGCCCTGCTCCCCGCCCTGCTCCCCCGCCCTGCTCCCCCCGCCCCTCTCCCCCCGCCCCTGCTCCCCCGCCCTGCTCCCCCCGCCCCTGCTCCCCCCGCCCCTGCTCCCCCGCCCCTGCTCCCCCCGCCCCTGCTCCCCCCGCTCCCGCCCTTGCTCACTCTCCTGCCCTCGACCTCTCTGCCACCCCAGCCCTTTCTCCTGCCTCCGCCCCCACTCTTGCTTCCCCCGGATCCAATTGGCGATTGATTCGCTAAACCAACATCAACAATCTACCGTAACACGTTCAAAGTTTTGAATCGTTGTATTCTTCACGCGCATTTTTCACGTGTTTCATTTCCCAGAAACACTTTAGCTATTAGTAAAAAAAAGCAACAAAAAACAACTTGCCGTCAAATTGGAAATGCTTGAATGAAGCGAGTCAGTTTGATCGTTGTAAATTGGCGATTGATTTGTTAAACTGTCTTAAACCAACAGGACTTGAAGACAACCTATAGTACCACAGATTCAACATTTGTTCAATATTTTCAAATGCTTTATCTGCTTGTATGGAAACAAACAAAAAAACTCGAATTGAAAATGCTTGAGTAAAGAGAGTTCGTTTGATCATATCAAATTGGAGATTGATTTCCTAAACTAACTTAAACCATCTACCGCAACACGTCCAACGTTGAATCGTCTCCCACTGTACCACTGACTCCAAACGTGTTCAATTGTTTCAAACGCTTTAACTGTTTGTAAAACCCCTCGCCGTCAGATTGGAAATGCTTCAATGAAGCGAGTCAGTTTGATTGTATTAAATATCACCACCCAATATACCATGCATTCGACGTCTGTTATGTTTTTTTCAAACGCTTTAACAGTTAATAAAAAAAAGAAAAAAGAAGAAAAAACTCGCCGTCAAATTGCTTGAGTGGAGCGAGTGAGTTTCATCGATCAAATTGGCGATTGACTTAACTAACATAATCCAACTACCGACGCGAGCAACAATTCGACTCACCAACCATTGTACCTCACATTACACACGTGTTACATTTTCCCGAACGCTTTAACAGTTTGTAAAGAAAGAAAAGAAAAGGAGTAAAAACCCCGTCGCCCACCGCTCTGCCGTGTGTCTCATCATCGCCGTCGCGCCGGCTCGCATCGTCTCGCGCCGGGTGTCGTCTCGCCGCGAATAGCGCTCTATTTTCGCCTCCGCGCCGCTCCCCGCCACGGCGCAACTGCTCCCCCCGCCACTGCCACGCGGTGCGCACTGGGCCCGCGGCACAACCAGGGCTGGGGAAAATACTTTGTAAATAAGTATTTCAATACTGCGCGAAAATACTTTGTGAATAAGTATTTAAATACTTGGCAAAAATACTTTGTAAATAGGTATTTAAATATTTCGTAAAAATACTTTATAAAAAAGTATTTAAATTCTTCGCAAAAATACTTTGTGAATAAGTATTTAAATTCTTATCAAAAATACTTTATAAATAAGTATTTAAATACTTGTCCAAAATACTTTGTAAATAAGTATTTAAATACTTCGTAAAATACTTTATAAATAAGTATTTAAATACTGCGCCAAAATACTTTGTAAATAAGTATTTAAATTCTTCGCAAAAATACTTCATAAATAAGTATTTAAATACTTCGAAAAATACATTAGAACTTGAGGTGCTAAATACATACGTATTTAAAATACTTCAATTACTCGAAATACTGTAAATATATAATAATTTTGTGTTGTATTTATTTATTGCAACCATATATTGTAATTGTCAATAATACAAATTGTAAATTAGTAATTGACAGTCATGCAAATTTCTAAACAATAATTATTGTAAATATTGTAACAATATGAATAAACATTTTCAAATATAAAAATATGATATCAAAAATATGTGTAATGCAAAGAAATAGAATTTCCTTTTAAAACGACTAATTTTTCGAACAGATCATCAGACAATAAACTCCTAGTTGGGGAATGTATAAAATCTGCAAAGAAAAGTAGTCATTGGCATGGATGGACATAAACTAGTGTTATAACGAATAAACGCTTTTTTTATTGCCGGATAATTGTCCAGCTTTTATTAATGATTTAGATTTATCATTTAAAAATGAAGAGAATCCAAATTAAACAGCTGAAAGGAGCTTTTGTTTTTGGTTTAATAAGGTACGTTCTCCATCGGAATCAACTATCCTCGTTCTAAACTATTTTCTTCTTCGTCTGTATTTGAAGTATTTTTTTAATACATCTACTTTATATATTTAAATATATCTCTAAAAAATTACCAAAAAACTCGAAAATAAAGTTTTTTAAATAGAAAATATATTTAAAATACGTATTTCTAATACAAGTATGTAAATACCGCCCAGCCCTGAAAACATCCAGCACCAGGGTGTCTAAATGTTATGATTTTTGTTTTAAAAAATCCATGAAATCCAATTTTTTAAAATGTAAATAAGTTTTTTAAAAATTAAATTAGATTTATATTCGTAACGGATATTTAAAGTCTTGGCTTATTGTAATCGTTCCGGACAATTATTTTACATAAGTGGTCCAAGTAAAAGTCGTAGCGAAATAATCTCCCTCTTCTCCCAGGGAGGAGTACGATTCGTCGCGAGAAACACGTCAATTCGGAACTGAAAAAGTTGCCGAACATGTGTTTTTATAAAAAACATTTGAACCCTAAGACTAATCTGAAAACGTTTGACGTTCTTGTATTGATCTTTAAATATAATCATAATCAATCATCGTCAATTATAATCATTCGGAATAAAAGTTTTAGGTACAGTTCGTATGATTTACGATCTCATTCCTGAATACGTTTCATAATTCGTAGTTCTTTGAAATTACTATAGCAAGTGAATGTTATTTTAACGAGAATTTAAATAGTTGATTTTTTAAAAAGAAACGATTCGATATAAATCCCGATTCAAATCAGTGATTTAAAAAACTACTTAAATCATCGAAACCCTTCCGAATATCGATGTTTAATGTGAAAAACGTCATGTTTATTAATTTATTACTGTGAGTTAATTGGAAAGGGAAACAAGGAAAGAGAGGAATAGGGACGCAAAATAGAAATGAAAGCAATTTGTTTAAAAAAGTTATAAAAAGAAACCAAAGTAAAGTTGAGCTTTCTTTTGTATTTTTAAATCTCCAGCGCACTGCAATTGTTTGGCAAATAAAAATATCCTAATGTCTTCCTTTCGTGTCACGAATAACAGTTTACGGACTAAGGAACATCGTAAAACCATGAAATATTAAATTAAAAAGAACGAAAAACAACTTGTTATTACTCATGGATGGAAAGTGTCACCGTCTTCGTTTCGAAATTCCAGTCCTGGTTCACACGTCACCCGCGCTGAAAATATCTCAACTCATAATTTAAAGAAGCTCTTTTAATCTTTGTGACGTAACAATTATCAACGTCAGGAGGTAGATATAGAATAAATAACGAAAGTTGAAGTTTGTAAACCTTGGGAATACTTGAGATTTACATTCAGATCCATTTATTGGTGATATCGACCGTGTGCCGTTCAAAACTAACCATCGTCTTATCGGAAACAATAGTAAATACATAACATTTCTTGGAAGAGGATTACTCGTACATCATCTTTAAATGTATGAGTAACACATTTGTTTTAATTGATTGATCGATTTGGTTTGAATTGATTTATTGATTGGTATTTGATTGATATTGGATTTAATGATGTTGACTGATTGATGTTTGCTTTAATGATGTTGATTGATTGATGTTTGATTTAATGATGTTGATTGATGTTTGATTTAATGATGTTGATTGATTGATTCAGCGCATGAATTGCTAAGGGCATCAAGCTCGTAAGTGTAGGGCATGTTATTATAATGGGATGTGGCGGTGATCTTTCCACCCTGGACAGAGAGTTCCTGCGCCCACCTGCACGTCGGCTTGCGGAGTTTTCCTAACCAGGTATCTCCCACGAGGAGGGCACCGCCTCAACCGGGACAACTCTTAAGCTCTCGACCTGTGTGGAGAATAGTACATGTAGGTGTGTGTGTGTGTGTGTGTGTGAGAGAGAGAGAGAGAGAGAGAGAGAGAGAGAGAGATCGAGCGTAAATGGAGAGGACAGGACAAAGAAGAGGAAGGAAAGATTACGTGTAGTCCATGGCTCGTTTTTTAGGTACTTTTCCGGCACTCGCATGGCGTTGTTGGGGGAAACCACTTAAAACTAGCGATGAGAGCAGCTGCTGGAATTATACTTCGGACAGCGTCTGAATTCGACCAAGCTTTCTTGCTAGTGTCCTTGTTCCTAGTCGAAAATCCTGCCACCTTTAGAACCCTAGGACTTCTTAGTCTGCAATTACATTAATTGATGCCCTGAGCCACCAGTCATTCATTCATTTGTCTCGATCCTCCTTAACGGACGGAGGACTGTTTAAGACCTTAACGGAACTGGCCTATAACAGTGACTTTACGTAATCCTGTTCGGTTTATTAAAGTTGATGTACCCTGATCCTGTATTCCGAGTTTTATCGGGCATATTTCTTAAAACCGTCGGGTTTCTGAGAACACCAGTCAAAACGCGTTGTGCGCACTTCTTTTTTTTTTGTCACCAAGGCCCACTGTGGGACGTCACAGCCTGTTCTCCCCACGCAACGAAGAGCGTGGCAAGTGGTAAGAGAGACGGCGCCGCTCCCTGAATGCGTCGCCGAGCATCCGTTCCCGCAGCCCGCATTCCGACGGGCTCAACCAGAAACCGAATCAGATGGCACCCGCCTCTCCATAGGGGAGGCCCTGAACGCGTGCTAAAAATAAAGCGGTGCTCGCGGAAACGCCGAGAAAAAAAAAGGTGTCGGAAGTGGAGGGGAAAAAATATCGGAAGTGGAAGGGGTGCGAATTGGCAATTTGCGCCGGTTGAGGTGTCTCATGTGATGTCACTGCAGTGCCCCCGACCTGGAGGTCCTAGGTTTCGAGTCCCCATGGTGGTAGGGATTTTGATACTAGCTGGAAGTCAGACGTTGACTGGAGGTGAATTCTATTGATTGATTGATTTTTTCGTGTTTACGGGCGCGTCAACTGCGTTGGTCATTAGTCCCGTTCGTGTAGTGCATGTTTTTTTCTTGGGAGATGGCGGTGATCTTCCCCCGCTGGATGGCGAGATCCGGCGCCGACCTACCGTCTGCAGAGACATCAATTAATGCATTGAGCTACCGCTCCCGGTCCCATGGTGGTAGGGATTTCGTTACTAGCTGGAATTCAGTTGTTGTCTGGAGGTGAATTCTAGCAGCCAGCTGCTCTGATGGATAGTTTTTCGTGATTTCAAATTTTTACGAGTGCAATGAAGCAACTTTATAAACGAGTTGCAAACTTTATTATTATTATTATTATTATTATTATTATTATTATTATTATTATTATTATTATTATTTGTTAAACTTCATTAGAACTTTATAAGAGAATCAAAGTTAATTTTTGTAACAACTTTATTCTGATGTGACGGGCAGTGCGAAAAAACGATAGTCAGCTGTTCCGGTTACCGGTACCTCATGATTCTCTCGCTGCCATTGGCTAAATTATAATGATGCAATTATTTGGGCCATAAGGACAAATACGCCATAATCTCTGTCATGCGTCATAATGTCGTTTCATGAACGATGTCGCGTAACGAATAAACTCGTTTATAATGCTGGAATATAAATCAAATATTTCTCCGAGTAATACTGTCGTATCTCTCCTTGGCATGCAACAATGTCTCGGCACTTGGACGCACTATAGCTACTTGCCTGTTGGGAGTTACTGACCAGTTCAATAGGCTCTTGTTTACCAACCTTTTCCCCTTGGCCGTTTCCCAAACATTGTGTTCACGTCACACTGGGACTAAACGCTGGGTTTATTTTTACTCGGAATCCCGTCCGATTAAATGAAGCGGTTGACTTAATGAATTGAAGTAACTTTCAACGTTTGCGTTCATTTTAATACAGTTATCTTTAGTGGATAAAAAGCTTCGTATTTAAGAGGTTCTGACTTGTTAAAGTGTGGTGGAGGCAAGGTGTACGTGAAAAAATTAAAGAACAGTTCATAAGAAATATGTACATTGTGGTAAAAAGAATAATGTGTTTTTTTCGGCGTCTTCCTACAACATTAATATTGAAGATACTGATTTTTTCTTGAATGAAATATGTTGTTAAAAGACAGATATTGAAAGAAAGAAAGAAGAAAGAAAGAAAGAAAAATTGAAAGAAAGTCGTGTAGTTTTTCGAAGATATGAGAAGTTTCCACTTAACTTTGCGTTAAAAAGAGATCATTTTTAAACGATTATTTTCGCAAAAACGTCTCCAATTTTTCTTTAAGTTTTCTCCAATATGTATCAAAGAACGGTTAAAAAGTGGTGCTGTTCCCACTAGTCGCGAACTCCCTGTATTTTCGAAAACTGCAAAAAAAAAAAAAAATCCAAAAGTACAATATCGAAGATTTTTGTTTTAAATCAATTTAGTTCGAAAAAGTTAAATATTTAAAATAGATTATGCACAATTGTATAAAAAATTAGTAGTTTTCAAATAAGTTAATTACAAAAATTTCCTAAAAATTTCTTTATTTTTTTCGCATCATATGTTGTGAGAGCATTATACTTCGATTGAAACATGAAATCCGCTGACATTGGTCAGCTGTGGCGGTCTCATCCAGTGGGGAGCTTGAACGTTCCGGATTGGATGATAGTTTTATAGCTGATCAAATATCAACGGACCTAATGTTTTAATCGCAGTATAGAGCTTCTCTCGATCAAAGCGGCTCTTCTCTGGGAGAGATACCTAAATAGGAAAACCACATGTAGATCGGCGGTGGATCTCGTTGCAGCATGAGAGGAATATTTTCACTTCTGTGGATGTAACCTGTGGTACACTTATGGGTCTAATATAAGCAGTTGGCGTGCCCAAAAACAACTAACACATTTCGGTTCGAAGTAAAATGATTACGCGTTCTGGAGTTGTTCAGTGAGTAGTAGCTGTTCAAGGTACAGAGTTCGAGTCCTGACGGTGGCAGGATTTTAGACACTAGTTTGTCAGCTAGATCGAATTCACTCGCTGTCTGGAGGAAAATTCTAGCGGCCGGCAGCTCTGATCCGTAGTTTTCCGTGGTTTCTCCGATCACCATCAGGCGAATGCCGGAGCAATACCCTAGCAAACGGGCCACGGGTAGCGCGCGATCTTTCCTTCCTCTTCCTTGTCCCATTCTCACCTCGTACAGTAACATGCAGTACACTATCACACATGCCGGGAGACCGGTCGAGAACTTGTCCTGGCTGGGACGGTGCCCCGATGGACGGAGATACCTGGTTGGCGATAACCCCGCTAGCCGACGGTAGGTGGGCACCGGATATCGGCATCCTGTGGGAGAAGATCACCGCCACCTTCCGAGCAAAATCACGCACTACTCGAGCGGGACGAATGACCATAGTAGTTGACACGCCCGGAATCACTAATAATCAATCAAGAGTACATAAAGAAGGGCGAAAAACTAAGTGGAAATTTAGTTTCCGAAATCGAGCGCGAGGAATTCGGATTTTGTAGCCCTCGCTCCGTGCCAGTCATAGAATTGAGAAAATGGAAGAACCGAAAGAGGAACAAAAAGTTTGAATGGAAAGCAGAGGAAAGTTATGAACAACCAAATCACACAAAAAGAAGGTCAGGCTCCCTTTTTTGTACGACGGACTTTCGATGAAACTTCCGTGTCAGCAAAAACACAACTTTGCTTAACAATGGACTCGCCGCTAGCAGAATTGAAGGGCGTTTTTAAACTGGTTTGCAAGTTTCCGCGGCGAATAGTTTTAAGAGCCTGGTCTTCCGAGGACGTGACGCAAACCTAGAGACTAGTGATTTTGTTGACTCCTTCAAAAGAGGTGGTTTGAAGAAAAATGTTGGGGCGATTGGAGTAACAAGTTCGCCTTTATCTAAGGTTCTTGGATACCTGGCGGGGAAGATTGCAGAAGAAATTTGCGGCTGGATTGGAAAGAGTGAACGTCGTTGGCTGTTGAAAGGAAGTTTGACATGATTCTCTGCCCGTCTCAGGGTTTTACGATGTTAATTCATGTGTGTGCGATAAAAACATCAATTTAATTTACCTGCTTATTTTTTCGTCTTTCTATTCCTTCCTCTTCTATTCCGCATTGCAATTTTCATCTGAATAATTTTTAATAGTTATTTTAAATCATATTCGAGCTGTTATAATTTAAGAATATAATTTGGTGTTTGATTTGTGTTTCATGAATTTGATATTGCGATTTACGCTAGTTTTAGATATCGTTGCTGAACATTGGATCGGCTATAATACACATATAATTGAAAATATATTGGAAAGAGGTAAAGTAACGAAATAACTTTTGGTTATATGAACCGTAATTCCAAAAAGTTTTACAAATTGTTTCATTACATTACACTGTATTATGTTATTTCATGTAGAAAATGCTTTATTGTTCCTTGTCTCCCGTGGGCGATACACGCGGTTACACAAAAGCGGCAGCCGAGATCTCGATTCTGTTTCCCGCATTGTCCATAGAAAATCCTAATTGTGAAATTAAACAGTATGCAGACTGTTACGGTTAAAATGTCAGAAGGAGAGGTAGAGTAAGGAAGGAGGGAAAGTTACAAAATGAATGACATCTAAAGAAACACCACAAAGAGATCTTGGCAGCTGACCGCCTCAGTTTGCAACTACCAGTACTTTAATTTTTGGTAGCCCTGGAACAAAGGACCGTTTCAGTTTATGGAAGGTTTTTCCTAAGGATGAGACAAAGTGGCAGTTCGCGTAACAATTGTAATTCATGTAATTCAAAGAAGTATCCCTCCGCCGTGACAGCTGTTCAGCCACGCCCCTTCGTAAAGTGCTAATGGCTCCTGTGAAAACATCCCTATGCAGAAGTCTAAGAGTTTCGCTGAGGTATATGCACGTACGCGAGTCCGGGAAATATTTAATTTAATTACGTATGTGGAAAATCTCTTAACATGCTCTCACAATCAGTAAAAGAAAACTGCCACGAATGTAAATTGAAAGAAAAATGATTTTAAGCTGCAAACACGTGCACCGGGACGCATTTCGCATTCAAGTCTCGAATTTAAAATAAACATAATATTTATCACACAAAAAGTAAATTTAATGTAATGTATATAGAAAAAAAAATTTTACGGAAGAGTAAATAACACTGCATTTCCTAATTTCAATTATGTCTCGCGGCGCACTATATTTTCGTCGGACAAGGACACCACAAAAGGAAGTGTCGAAGCCATTTACAAGTTAGCCAACTGCAAAGAACAAATGCAGGAAGGGAGTCTAATGGGATCGAAGGAACAATGATGACAGAACCTTCAGTTATGGTGCCACTACTAGCTGTCACTTTGGCTCATGTTTTAGGAAAATCGTTCTATAGCTCAGAGCCAGCGTTGCCTCTTTCATAGCCACGACTTTGAACGGACTACAGTTCGGGCAGCGTATAAGCGACTCTGGCAGTTCTCTCGCCACGTGCTGTGGTTTGGTTTGTTTTTCGTGTTTCCGGGCGCGTCAACTGCTTTGGTCATTAGTCCCGTTAGTGTAGTGCATGTTTCTCTCTCGAGAGATGGCGGTGGCCTTCCCCCGCTGGATGGCGAGATCCGGCGCCGACCTACCGTCGGCTAGCGGGGTTTCCCCTTAACCAGGACTCTCCCACCAGCGGGGCACCGCCCCAGCCGGAACAAGCTTAGAGCTTGTCCCGGCTGGGGCGGTGCCCCGCTGGTGGGAGAGTCCTGGTTAGCGGGAAACCCCACTAGCCGACGGTAGGTCGTCGCCGGATCTCGCCATCCAGCGGGGTTAGGTCACCACCATCTCCCGAGAAGAAAAACATGCACTACACTAATGGGATTAATGACCGAAGCATTTGACGCGCCCGGAAACACGAAAAAATCAATCAATCAATAAAACGTGCTTCATCAGTAAGTAAATTTATATTTTGGTTTTATATGAAGAATTGCGAACTAGGAAACTAAATTATCAAGTGCAGTTTGCTTGTATGCGGCCGGGCGACAGGGCTTGGCCCGCGAGCCGCTTGGCAGGCTGCCACACGCGTTGCGTCCCGCCGGCCGGCCGGCCGGCCGGCCCGCCCGCGCGTCAACGCCCCTGATGGGGCTGGCATGCGCTCGCGATTACAGCAGGCCGCGCCCCACGCGCCCCGCCACGGCCCCCGAGAGGCACCGCCAGCGCGTCACCACGCTCGCCCCGCGCAAGGGCCAGCAGAGGTGGCTCAGGGCATCGGTGCTGTGCGACTGATCGGGAGGTGCTAGGATCGAGTTCCGTCGTAAGCAGGATTGCAGGGCACTAGCTGTACTTGGGTTTTTCTAACCCGGCAGTTGACGTAAATCAGCTATTGCGGTGTCATCCAATCGAGAGCTAGAACGTCGTGTGGTGACGTTTGAGCTTCCGATTGGACGAAACAGTCAATAGCTGATTTACGTCAACTGCCACGTTAGAAAAACCCTAGTATAGTAAGTACCCCGCCGTCTGGGGTACAATACTAGCCACATCCAATCGAGAGCTAGAACGTCGTGTGGTGACGTTTGAGCTTCCGATTGAACGAAACAGTCAATAGCTGATTTACGTCAACTGCCACGTTAGAAAAACCCGAGTATAGTAAGTTTCCCGCCGTCTGGGGTACAATTCTAGCGGCCGGCTGCTCTCATGCGTAGTTGTCTATGGTTTTACCGATCATTCCTGGGCGAATGCAAGAGCAGTACCCCAACAGACGGGCCACGAACCGTGCGCGACCTTTCCTTCCTCTTCCTTGTCCTTACATCTTTCCTCCTTCCTTGTCTCACCCCTTACTTAAAAAACTACACTATCACATGCCGTGAGATCGGTCGGGAGCTTAGAGCTTGTTTATGCTGGGGCGGTGCCTAGTTGGGGGAGATACCTGGTTGGGGAAAACCCCGCTAGCTGACGGTAGGTCGGCGTCGAATCTCTCCATCCAGCGGAGGAAGATGACTGCCACATGTCCAGAGCAAAAAAAAAAAGTTCTACACTTACAGGACTAATGACTTTAGCAGTTGACGCGCCCGGAATCACTAGTAATCAAACATTTAATCAATCAGTCAATCAATCAATTCATTCGCACAATGCGAGAACGGGAGGTGCTTCGGGTCTGCATTGTTCTTCTCTTTTGGTTCTCTCCCTGGGTCGCTGTTTTTTTTGTTTGTTTTTTTTCATCGTTTTTTGCATCGGCTTTCTTTCCCCTTTCGCTCTCTTTTCTTCTTTCGATTTTCCTTTTCCTTCCTTTTGCTCTCGTATTTCCCTGTCCTTTAGCACCACCTCTATCTCTCTCCTTTCGCTCGTATCTTGTCACCTTCTTCAGCTCTTCCATTTTCTCTTTCTATTGCTTTTCCCAATATCGTTGGGAACGCAGGAAATTATGTTATAGAAAGTAGTACTTCCTTAGCCGGGTGTGCTATGTGGGATGGTGCATGAATTGATGGATAGATTGGAAGTAAATAATGATAATGAGGTGAAAGATGGGACAATGAAAAAACAATAGTGAGATGAAGCTAGTTTGAGGAAACTAGGAATAGTCTGAGGAACCTAGATAATTTTTACAAAATGAGTATTGCTAGTATTATTTTTAAATGTGCGAGTGTCGTTCATCTCGTTCAGAATTTAAAAATGTTGTAACATTTTTTAAAGAGATTATGTCTGTTAGTAGCCTTTAGAAAAATATTTTAATAATAAAAGAACCATGCACGTGTTAATTCGCAAATTAACTAGAATGTGTGGATAAAATCGTGTTAAAGATGATGAATGAATCATTATGGGCATCTTCCATTTAGTGGTGTCATTACCTAAAATGCCGCGGTGAAAGTAAAATGATTGGCCGATCGAGAGGCAAGCTTGTTTGGAGGAAACTTAAATTCTCTTCAAATTACAAACTCAGTAGACTTTTTTCGAGTTGACTTTTCTCACGGAGACCTAAGCCTCAGTTAAACAACCTAATTGTTAGACTAATGCAATGTTTTCTGTTCGTTGCAAAGATTATAAAATAGAAATTCTCTTTCAAAATAGTAATAGTGAGTTACAGTCAGTCATTTGAATGTTTTTGGTACTGTCCTGTGTATGTGAAGTTTTGAAGTTGATTATAAATATACTAGCATTGACGTTATTTTAAACTGATCAAAGAAGAATTCAAAATTCCGCTAAGAAAATGTTTCCAAAGTATCGTGATCCATTTTCCTGAATACCGAGTAACGTTATTTTTCAATTCACGGTAAATTACATGTTATTTGGCATGTTCCCTTATCAATGCTTAATTGCAAAGAGGGAGATTTTTAACGAGTTTTTTCGGCTAGATTAATTAACGTAGATGCGTACGTTTGGTCCTAGTCCTGATACTAATTGGGATGGCAACACTGGGACATTGCGACGAATGTAATTTTCAGAGGAATGTGTTTCTGTAATTTATTGTTGAAGTTGTGAAATGAGAATTTTTGGAGAGAACCTTGCGCGAAACACTTCAATTTCCGTGTGCTGGTTAAGGACGCCTTTTTTAGTGGAGGTACGTAGGGAAACAATTTTCGGCATCAAAGGCTGTTTATTACGTGTTATTTCTGTCTTGACGAGATTTGCCAAGGCTTTCGACGAATTTCAGTTATGCTGAACATTACGCTGCTAATGTGAAAAATATTGCATGGGAAGAATGGCAAGTGGGCAAACTGGATTTTCTCGGAAAATCGTTATTTACGGTCTCTATATACATCGCGTTGTTTCGGACTATCAAGTTGGATTGTGGCGTTCTGCGATGTGAATCACCGTCCTTTATTGTGAAATAGGTTTAATGATGTAATGTCGTGATGAGTGTCATTTAAAGCCATTTATTTGTTAGTACTTTTAATTTTGCTAATGAAGGGTCTTCTACGAAAGTATTGTCTATATTTTTAATGTTTAAATTCAGTGAAAGTTTTATTGTTTATTTTATTTTAGTAAGAATTCATGTTGCCAATTTAGGTCGTACTAAAATAGCCATTTTATTTTTATACAAACTAGTGAAGAGCAATTACATATAATAAATTACCACAATCTGGACGGAAGTTACAACTAGAAAATATATTGATTTGATCCATCCATTCTGTCTCTCTATCCATTCTAATCTTTAATTTTCATTCTGTTTTCCATGTCATTACTGGATGTCTCGTTTCTGGAAAACCGGAAAAAATCAGTGAATTTCATTGCTCTGAAAAAGCGAAGGAAAATGAGATACTTTGTAGAAGAATCATTAGAAGCCAGGGAAAATATTGAGATGATTATAAAAAGAGTATTCCTAAAAAGTAGTACATAATTATTTTTTTCTCAATTTCTATTTGTTGAGTTTTTTTAATTTGCATTTTTATCATGGCAAAATCAAGGAGCTGACAAATTAGTTTCAAGGTTGCTTTAATAATTTCTTTAAATGATGTGAAATACTAAAAAATGTTATCAATGGAAAATGTCAAACGTGCTCTGGAAGATCTGGAATAGTCAAGAAAATTTGTTTCAGAAAAAGAGTGGCCATTCTGCGTTATCTTTACCTGGAAGGACTAGTGGGGTTATAGTAACATACTTTATCATATTATCACTAAGTGTTATGGAATATTGTAATACTAAAACTTATAGTACAGAAATGTACTTTTTGTACATTAAAACCTGACAATAAATAAAATTACTTTTCTTGATAACTTCACCACCCATACAGTGGAAAACAGTAACAAACTACCGCTGTGATTATCTGTCCAGGAAAGGGGTGTCATAATGGGGTAATGTGTAGTTTAATATTTTTGCGGCGTTTCAGTAATAGCCAATGAATAAATATTTACTTCGTTGTTTCCATACGTGAAGTACTCTTTTCTTGTATCATGACTGTTGTCTTGGCGGTAGTCTTTTTAATGGTTATTAGAAAATGATCTACTTCACATGGAAAATCCTCTTTTTGTACAGTTTTGAAAACAAGTAGTTTTTCATGGTGTACACCATTTCTGATGTATCATTTCGTCGCGAGTGGTCCGCGAAATGTTCCGCAGAGGGCAGTGCGGGCTGGTGGCTCTGGGTCGAGGACGTGAATTATTCGTAGGGTACATGTCAGTGGCGAATCCTGAACATTATTTTTTAAGAATTCCGCACTTTATGGTAGCTACCTTTACGGTTGTCTTTTATTTGGATCTTTCCTGAAATCCCCATACTATGAAATTCCGTTCTTAATGATTATTATTATTATATAAGACAACTACACAAACCTCTAACGTCCGAATCATTAACACTCTTCTTTTTTACAAATGCTTGAGAGAAACGTAACTTAGAACGACCAGAGAGGGACTGTTCACCACAATATTTTGCGGTGCCTACCGACCGTCCAGACGCGCGTCCTCCCCTCTCCCCGCCCTTGAAACATGAGGATCCCAAGGATATCGTAGCTCGCATGCGGTGCCTTCGCCTGCGCTAGCGAATTCTGTGGATAGCATTAAGAACTGTTTGAAACTTCTCACTCTATCGCACTTCATAGCGCATACGGATGTGGAAGACTCACTGGCTTTCGGTTGCAAATCAGAGTTATTTTTTCGCATCTGTTTTAAAGCTGTCAAAATATCTAATTTTTTAGAGGATTACCAAATTTATGGACTATTTATTAAACACCTTCAATTACTCAGTATACCGGCGGTATGCGTAATGTATTGGGGAATTTGTGTATAATCATCCAATTGTGTACAGTCACATAAATTGGTAAATGCTTCTGAAATCGTATTTTCGTTTAGTTTCTACTGATTTGCGTGATTAATGTTTCACATTATATAAAATCAGTGCTTGATTTCTAAAATTTTAGGTTCCAGAACGCTCACCAAATTAATTATTACTTTAAAAACGAAAAATTTATGTTTATAATATAATTTAAAAACTATTTCTGAGGTACCGGAACGCCGTTCCGTTGCGTTCCGCCATAAATCAAGCCCTGCATAAAATTAATATAGTTGAGGTGGTGTAGATGTATACTTGTTCAATAAGCAGAAATTTCTTTCCAGCAATTTTCAACATTTATTCGCGTGTCTTCTATTCCTCTATCCCACACAGCGGACCTCACAAACACTTCGAAATCAAAAAAGTACTATATCCGCTTTGAACCTTGTGAACACGCGCTTCAAAGGGAACTCCTAACTCCCAAGAGTTCCGGCAGCTGGCTGGCGTTGACGACTGAACGCCGATAACAGTTTTTTTAAAATTTTTTTCTTCCCGGTCGACTTTCGTCTTTCGGGGATTTTGACGGGTACATTGTTACATACAATGAATTTACATCCTCAGCTAAATGCGGGTCACGGTATACCCCTTCACTATTTTTAAAATTTCATATTTTTTTATAACTTGACTAAGGGAAGGTTGCATTTATTGTTAAGAAGTGGAGGTGTGTATTGTGAGAAATTATGGTTAATGAGTTTTATGAATTAGGGAGGACGAAAGAGGTCTTTGGGGAATCTGGATCTAATGCGTGAAGGATGATGATTAGACATCGGATGTTTAGGCACTAAAAAATGGTCTTTTAGGCGCCTAAAAAGGCGCTGAAAAAGTCCAGAATAAGGAGAAAAAAGGCACTGTCATAAGAGTCATACACAATAAAATGGAAAAATTGTATTTTTTGTCTATATTATTTTGTAAACTTAAATGCACAAAACCTGTTCGTATATTTTAATGTAAAACTAGATTTACACATTTACAACTCTTCTACATTTTATTCTTAATAGTTTCCATTAACCAGTAATATTTACATATTACCAGTAAATTTTCAAGGAGCACAATTTCAAATTTGCGACGACTGGGAGACAAAATCAGTTTGAATGCGGAGAAGGATATCTGAACGATGTGACTGGCATATATTTTAGCAGTCCAACACTAGCACCACTGAAACCTTCTGGGAATTTATATTTAAATCCACTTAAAATTTCGGTTCCCTTGGTGTATGGTCCATGTTTTCAGATCATGGCTGGTATTTATGAAATAGGGAAATGGAGAAAAATCAGTTGGTATACTTTTAGGAATTCACTCGTAATTTAAAATTTCAAGAAGTGAATTGAAGATTTTGTAATGAATGGTCATGTTGGACCATCGCCGATTTTCAGATATCTTAGCATTGTATAAAAATATAATAAATAAAAGGCAAAAAAAGTCCTAAAAAAGATATTTATGCAAAAAATAGGCATTTAT
This sequence comes from Teleogryllus occipitalis, assembly GCA_011170035.1. Lineage (NCBI taxonomy): Eukaryota > Metazoa > Arthropoda > Insecta > Orthoptera > Gryllidae > Teleogryllus > Teleogryllus occipitalis. The sequence continues at coordinate 66,021 of BLKR01009010.1, forward strand.
GCTAAAATAAGCAAAAATAAGCATTATGTCATATGTCATCATGTGTCATGATTCGTGGACATATATTATCAGCCATTGAATAAGTTCTCTAGAAAAAATAGGCATTTCCCTAAACAACCGATGTCTAATGATGAGCGTTTTGACCGATCCGATAACTTTCGGCGAGCGTTCCTTGTGTCCGCCGCCATTTAATAACATGGCGGAATCAAGCTGCTGAGTGACGTCATCGGCACCGGGCCCTGCCGTGCCGGAAACCAGCGTTCTTACGTGTGTGTGTGTGTGTGTGAAGACACGGCTCGCTCCACGGAACGCAGTCGTCTGCTTTTTTTTTTTTTTTGTCATGGCTTATCCGCCCTCTTCCGAAGCTCAAGGGGCGCCTTCCGGCACACGTGTATCTTGCGTTGACGCACTTAGCCAGAGGATCCTCTTATAGCGTTTTCCATTCGCCGCACTGGTGCGCACTCATTGCGTTGCATGTTCCATTCGCACAATGACACGGAACCAGGGCGCCGAAACCTGCACTGAGGAGCTCGTCAGCGCAGTCCATTGCACCGGGCCATTTTGAGGTTAGGTACGGAAGTTATGCACGTTGATTTGGCTTCGTGGTGAAATTGCGAAGGCAGTTGAGGATCTTCTTTCACGCAGGGATACTTCGAGTGATGGAGTACATTATGTTTTGCAAGAAATGTCTTAAAATAATTTTAATAACTTACGCGAAGTTCGGAAAATCAGTTTGTTTTCGTAAAATTCAACCTTGAATACCTTCATGTTAACGAATCCACTGCTATTTAGTTTCCAAAGTGTAGGTACGTCTCAATTTCGAAACTCTAAAAAAGTAAAAATAAAAGTTTATGACTAATGCCCTTACAAAATCATTCAGATGTATGTGCCAAGAAATGTTTCTCGCACGAGCATTCATATACCAGCGGAAATGCTCATGTTAATATTTTTATGGTTTTCAGTAACCAAACAATTCTGAAGAAGCTTTTCGGTTGAAAATCTATTACTGCCACGCAGTAAGTACGAGAATTTAGTCTCAACATCAGATCTATGGGACTTTGACGTAATAAAATATTTCCATTTTTCCTACAAACGACTGTGTGATTGCATTTGGAATTTATCTTGAGTTTCTCAGTGTCTAACGAAACTGAAACACCTCTGAATGGCCACAGACTGAACAGTTCTCCGTCAATACTCGAAATTATTTCGTGGTTGGTTGGTTGTTAGTGATTCCGAGAATATTGAGGTCATTAGTCCCATAAGTGTAGTGAATGCTTTTCCTCGTGAGGTGACGGTATTCTTCCCCCGCTGGATGGCGAGATCCGGGGTTTTCCCCTAACCAGGACTCTCCCACCAGCAGGGCACCGCCCCAGCCGGGAAAAGCTCTAAGCTCCCGGCCGGTCCCCCGGAATGTGTGGTAGAGTAGTGCATGTTAATGTGTGTGTAAGGGGAGAGGATAGGACAAGGAAGAGGAAGGAAAGATCGCGCGCGGTCCGTGTCCTGTTTGTTAGGGTACTGCTCCGGCATTAACCTGGTGTTGATCGGAGAAACCACGGAAAACTACCGATTAGAGCAGCCGGCCGCTAGAATTCTCCTCCAGACAGCGACTGAAACCCACCTTGCTGCGCGGCTAATGTCTAATATCTTGCCACCGTCGGGACTGTAACCTTAGACTTTCATGTCAGAAACCGCTGTGACATCAGTTGATGCATTGAGCCACCTCAGCGGGTACTGCCACAACCACTGAACCACTCCCATATTGCACAGTTTAGTTTTCGATTCGCAACTCATCTTCATCTGACAGAGTCCACGGCTTTCCCACGTTGCCTTGTATTCTGCTCCACGGTCGTTGAAGTCGCAGGTTTGTGTCTCTTCGCTGCGCTTGTAGCGTTTGCAAACTGCTAGGAACGCAATGTGTGGAATCCGCTATCCATGTTTTTTCTCGAACATTTTCGCGCGCTTGAAGTTCTTCCAAGCCGTTAGTGCAGAAGCAGGAATTTGTTTCGGTTGGAGGCGCTAGTTTCTCTTTGAGACAAATGTAATACGAGCGCCGTTGCGTAGGTTTTCGTGTAAACGACGAAATCCGAGTGTTTTCTCTTTGTCGTTTTATTGCGTTTACTCCGAGTAAGCTGAGATGTAATTATCGCTGTAGGTTCTTGGTAAGGGATTTGAAATCTACGTCACTTCACGGCAGTTTACTCTATTTTGGTTCCATCTTTTTAATTTGTTTCTTTATCATGTCTAGCTAAGGGTATTTTTAGTTTTCTTTTTTGTTTGCTCCTGCTCTCTTCTGTTTCTAGTTACACGAATCTCGACGTGGTTTGGTTTCACAGTATCATGGATATCGTGGTGTCAAAATCGCAATCTTCATTTGTTTGGAACATATTTACTTTCTCGTATAAAAGTACATACGTATAGCGAGCAATATCCGAAATATAAGGAAAGTTGCAGAAAACAGGAGTAAAACCGATCAGGCGAGGTAATAAAGCAGTGCAAATTCTGTGTCGAGATTTTAACGAAAATAAAGGTTTGGGTCCCCTGAAACTGAAAATGTGGTTTTAAATATCCGTCGGATAACGAAGCTTTGTTATTGCATTTGAAATAATATTAAAAAATCATAAAAATATTGAAATAGGTTTTATGGGAGTTTTTTTAGCATTTAAAATGGATGTTTTTAAAAATCGGGCGAGTTTATAAAAAGTGGGCAAATAAAAAATGTGGGCAGGTATTTATTGGAGTATGGCAAATTTAGCTTTTGAACGACTGAGAACGACAATTTAGCGACTGAGGTTCGTAGTAGATATAATGTTGTACATTTGTATGTAGTCTTCATTTCCTCAAAACATGGAGGAAAAGTGTGCCATTGTTAATAAGTGGATTGTTACATCTTAAAAGCAAATGAAATGTGAGAACCCGTTATGGGCCTTGAGAATTTTTTTACACTTCCTAAGCAGTAATTAGTTTCAGTATTGTCCTGATGGTGGTACATACTTTTTAATAAGTTTACGAGAAATTCGGAAAATAGTTGTGTCCTCATTTCCGGCGGTGGGTTATTAGTAAAGCTCCGAAAGATGAACCATTAAGGTTAACTTTTCCATGTACGAATTCTTATGAGAGGGAAACATCGTGTCCTAGTCCTTCAAATAATTTATATGTAGGTGACTCCAAATTTGCTTGTATTTTACAAGTTGAGTTACATAATGTTATGGAATGGAAGTATAAAGTTGAGTCAAGAGTAGCATTTTTGTGTAATGAATTTCTAACTTGTGTTGACGAAGTGACTAACTTGTGTTAACGTAAAGGACTTCATGTCACTGTAGTGTGCCTTTTTCTTTTTAATATTTAACAAAAAATCACTGTATATTTCAGTGTATATTGTGATTTCATTCGCAGATAGATCTCCGCATCCGGAATGTGATAGTGCTGAACCGAATATCATGAATAAACATTTATCTCCGATTTCCCTTTTTGTAAATGACACTGCAAGGCCATGTGAATGAAGCAGTACTTCGACAAATGGTTTCTCCTTTCCGTCAAAAGAACATGCTGAGAAAATTGCTAGGAGAGCGTTGTAACTTTTATAATTAATTGAAGCATATTAACATTTTACTTATGACAGTTATTCACATAAGACATGATTTTTGAGTGGAGTTTAAATCGACTCATGGAAATCGTGTGAAAATCGTTGAAAACCGGGAGATGGAAATATTATTAACTTGAAATACGTCCTACAATATGTGTATCACCACAGTGCCTCAACGGAAAAACAGAAAAACTCAGCCTAGAATGGTGAGATAGCCCCCTTGCCCCCTCAATAAAGAAATAATTTGACATAAATCTAAGAGCACAGTGTTAGTGTCGGAATTCATCCAAAGAAAAGGAATCTACGAGAGATCGACGTGGACGTCTTGAAGTTGCGTGAGGACGCACCATGGAGGATAATGAGGATGGAAGTGAGGACTGCACCGCTGGCGGCGTTGCCACATCGCCAAACGTGGAGGCGAATGAGGAGGAGGAGGAAAAGGAGATCGGGCGGAGCGATGGCAACGCCGGCGAGGGGAAAGGCGACGAGGACGAAGCTGGACCAGGAGGAAGTGGAGAAGAAGAAGGAGGAGGAGAAGAAGAACAGAAAGGGGAGAGGAAAGAAAAGAAGACGATGGACTATGTCACGTGGCTGCCGGCGGGTCGGGCTGCCCGCCTGCGGCGGGAGCTGCGATACGCCGGATTCAGAAAAGTAGGTGATCGCTGCCTGCATCACCTTTTATTCCCCAACCCTTGTTTGCCTGCAGTGTCCGCTTCCTGCAGTACCACTTCCGTTGACTTCCGTGCTTGTTTGTACCTTGTTCAAATACGTCTTTTTCATTGCGATTTCAGAAAAGTAGGTGATCGCTGCCTGCATCACCTTCTGTTCCCCAACCCCTGTTTGCCTGCAGTGTCCGCTTCCTGCAGAACCACTTCCGTTGACTTCCGTGCTTGTTTGTACCTTGTTCAAATACGTCTTTTTCATTGCGATTTCAGAAAAGTAGGTGATCGCTGCCTGCATCACCTTTTATTCCCCAACCCTTGTTTGCCTGCAGTGTCCGCTTCCTGCAGTACCACTTCCGTTGACTTCCGTGCTTGTTTGTACCTTGTTCAAATACGTCTTTTTCATTGCGATTTCAGAAAAGTAGGTGATCGCTGCCTGCATCACCTTTTATTCCCCAACCCTTGTTTGCCTGCAGTGTCCGCTTCCTGCAGTACCACTTCTTTCTACTTCTGTGCTTGTTTGTACCTTGTTCAAATACGTCTTTTTCATTGCGATTTCAGAAAAGTAGGTGATCGCTGCCTGCATCACCTTTTATTCCCCAACCCCTGTTTGCCTGCAGTGTTCGCTTCCTGCAGTACCACTTCCTTCTACTTCTGTGCTTGTTTGTACCTTGTTCAAATACGTCCTTTTCATTGCGATTTCAGAAAAGTAGGTGATCACAATTTCCTCCTCAAGGATCATTTGCCTGTACTTTCCGCTTTCTGCATCACCGCTTCCTCAGCCCCTGAGTTTATTTGTGCCAAACTACCTTGTACTACTAACAGATGTTTGTAAGATTTGTACAAAGAAGGTGATCATTGTATCACCAATTGCTCCTCAAACGACATTTTCCCGCTTCCTGGTTCACCGCTTCCTCATACCTCTGCGATAGTGCCAAACTACAGTGTTCAAATTGGTACTTTGCGATTTGAATAAAGTAGTTTGCTGCTAGCATGGGCATCTGCTCGTCAAGGGCCATTTTCCCCCAGTGTTCGCGTGCTGTATCACCACTTCCTCTTACCGGTAGCGGTAGCTCAGTGCATCAACTGATGTCACTGCAGCGCCTCTGACCGGGAGGTCCTAGGTTTGAGTCCTGACGGCGGCAGGATTTTCGACACTAGCTTTTCAGCTATGTCGAATTCAGTCGCTGTCTGGAGGAGAATTCTAGCGGCCGGCTGCTCTGATCGGTAGTTTTCCGTGGTTTCTCCGATCAACGCCAGGCGAATGCCGGAGCAGTACCCTACCAAACGGGCCACTGACCGCGCGCGATCTGTCTTTCCTCTTCCTTGTCCTATCCTCTCCCCTCACACACACACACACACACACACACACACACACACACACACACACTTACACTAACATGCACTACTCTAACACATATTCCGAGTCGGGAGCTTAGAGCTTGTCTCGGCTGGGGCGGTGCCCCGCTGGTGGGAGAGTCCTGGTTAGGGGGAAACCCCTCTAGCCGACGGTAGGTCGGCGCCGGATCTCGCCATCCAGTGGGGGAAGATCACCGCCATCTCCCGAGAAAAAAACATGCACTACACTAACGGGACTAATTACCAGAGCAGTTGACGCGCCCGGAAACATGAAAAATCAATCAATCAATCAACCACTTCCTCTTGCTTCGGTACTTGATACTGTCTTGTTCAAATTTGCATTTTTCAGTAGAATACAAGAAATGTAGGCGATCGCTTCCTGCATTACCATATTTACCTGCGGTGTCTGTTTACTGCATCACCGCTTGCTCCTTGTACCTCTGCGCTTGTTTGTGACAAAGTACCTTGTTAAAATAGGTATTTTGCATTGCGATTTCTGAGAAGTAGGTGATCGCTGGCCATCTAACCCTCTGTACCGCAGTGACTGCTTCCTAAATCCTTGCTTGGTCTTAACGTTGCCAACCATATTTCTTTCTACTATTATAAACCATTTGTTTGTGCCAAACCACCATTTTTTCTGTTAACATTCATTGCTATAAAACAACTTGTTCCTATATCACTATTTGCTATTGAATCATCAATTGTCCTTGTACTTCCATCCTATATCACCACTTATCCATACATCACTGCTTGTTTCCACATCACCATTGACCTACGTACTTCTCGTTCCTGTAGCACTTATTTCTTCACCACAATTTCTTCCTGTTTACATCTTCCAAAACTAACACATTCATTGGCAACTCTTGTACACAAAATGTTCGTGTACTTTCTCAAATACTGTAACATTGCCTTTTCAAAAATCACCTCCGTGATTTTTATTTAAATTATCTTGATGTTGTATCTTTCTACTTCAAAATTTCAAGTTTTTTCACATCTTGAATAAGAGTGATCTAATAAATTTGTAATATTTACTTCGTATTAGACCATTAGAAATTCTTATTGATTGATTTGAGTTCTACAACTTATAAATACCTCTCTGCCTAAAAAATCCTTTCCAATGACACTGCATTTTTATTTGTTTTAGGTAAGTTGATGAAACAACTACATTTGTGCAGTTGCTGTGTATGGTAAAGTACAATATTATTATCAAATATTTTAATTAATAGTTTTAGATGAGGCGGTTAAAATGGTAGCGTCAGAACGTCTTGGTCATGAATTGTTGCTGATTCGAATCGCTTAGTTATGATTCTTGGGATATTCTTCAATGGAAACTTAACCAAAGAAATTAAATATGATGCCCCCTCCCCCATTTGCCAGCAACTCACGTGACGTTAATTTTGGTAGGCAGATATTCATTTGACTGCATTATAAGTATCTCGAAATAGAAGTTACAAACTTCAAGGGCATGTGGAAGATAATCAGTTTCGGCTAATGAACATATGATGAGAAATTTCTTAAAACAAAGCTACACATATGATATTTGCCACTGATTTTCAGTCAAATTCACCTGCAACTTGTGTTTAGTAGGTCTCGTCTTACTTCATTGAGTATTCGTTTGCCTATCTCAACACCATGCTAAAGGAGTACAGTTATATAAATATTGTTTGGTGTGTCGATTCCCATCACGCGATTATCTAAAAAGGACTGCCTTTGAGACATGTTAACTCATTGATATCATCATAATATGAACTATTACACGTGTATTATACTTATAACAGTCGGTACTTGATGCCGAGGAATCTAGAAAAGAGTAAGATTAGTTTTTATTCCGGAGCTCAAGCAAACCTGCTCAGATGGTACTTTTCGCCTACACGCCACACTGTTTTACTGTTCATTGACTAAATAAATCGAATCAAGTAAATATTTGCATTTGTTTATGAATTCAATTGCGAAAAATACCGCGAATATTATTTAAAGTTAATTTGGAAATTGAAATGTGTTATGACAAGTTATATCTAATACTTTCGAGAGATATAAGAAAATACTGACGTTAATGTCTTTGACTCATCGATAAAACTACCTAATTAAGAAACGAAATATAGGTTCGTTTCTTGCAACTCCAATTAAGTATTACTTAAGACAGTTATTAAATTGCAGTGTATGTATCAGTTGTGACCACAGCCATAATAAAGAAATGGTTTGATAGCGACAAGAAAAACGACAGACAAATTTTTGAAAATGCAATGTATTAATTGCATATGATATCTATGTGTTCCCATTAGTAATCTATTGATCATGCTATGCATTCGGTCTCCAATTGCCAATATAGAGAACTTCGCCTTCATTTATTTGTTCAACAAATTGACATAAAACGTTGGTGTTCGCTTGTCGCTACAAATCACGTGTAGATCTATCACTTTGGTTGAAAACATGTCAACGAGATATAAAGAGGATTAATATGTAACCTAACATGTATTGACACGTTATTGTGCCCGCTTAATGTGCCGGGGTCTGGTACAACATACACGTCACTCTCATAATGTAAAGCTGCAGGCATTGAAAGTTTTCGCTTGCTTAACATGGCTACACAGTCCCTTTAGTGAGAACTATACTGCTCTTGTTTACTAATTGATTACTTGTACTAAACAACACTCACCTCTTTCCACACTGTTCGGAATTTCACAAAATTTCATTGAATGTTTTAAAAATGTGTCACTACTTAAGATATAACGTACGATTTTTTTATTAAATTGGTATTCGGTGTTTGTGCATCCACATTTCGGTGGAAAATATTTTTGGATCAAAGTGTTAATTAGAGATCAAAGAGGAAAAGTGTTAATTTAAAGATCAAAGTGCCGTCAGATGAAATAAAAATGTGAGTCTTCTTGCCTGTTCTCTCTAGTAGAGTTAAAAATAATGTTCGAAAAAAATTCATTAAATTACTGCATGTATCTGGTATGTATGTTGTACATTTTGGGAATTCTAAACTCACACTGCAGTTTGTTATTTTTTAATCGATATTCCTGGAAGTATTTATTTTCGAAAGTGGTTTTCTGGGTAGTAACTATTGAAATTGACTGCTGTTGAAAGTATTAGAAGTTCCATATCGCGTACGAACTATTTACAAGTATATGTTTGGAAATGCGGAAAGGAAAACGAAACTGAAATTAATTGCAGTATTTTATGTTTGTATTTGCTTAAAATGTTGGTGTTGACCGTTGCATTTGTATTTCCTCTACGAGACGGTTTTCTACGTGCATGGTTTTCAGAAAAAGTTTTTATTCTTGTATTTTTTCCCTGGTGAATGGATGTGATACACGCATATGGCTAGAGTCAAGAAAATATATTTCTGCTAGCGGCAAAAATATACAACAAAACTGAACGAATTCTATACAGTAACATATTTACCTGTCCAGACGAATTCTATTCAATAACATTTTTATTTTGGCATTGCGACGAATAGATGAGAAAATTGCTGTCGGCAAACTGTTCCACTCTCTTGTAGTTCTGTTGGCGAATGTTACTTTAAGTCGTCTATAAGAGAATAAGGGCATTTTGTGAACATGGTCTTGTGAATAAGTGAGTTTGAAAATAAGGACTTGTTGTAAATAAGTGAATATGGGTTTGAGAAAAAGGACGGTTACTTGAACACACGATTAAAGGGTCCACTCAGAATCCGGCACTTGGTCTTCTTCCTGCGCTCTCTAACGGCAGCATGCAGAAACGATGGGGAGGGGGGCTGTGGGATCGCCCCCACCCTTATCTCATGGACAGCTTCGACGCCCGGAGACGGTTACTTGAACATACGATTAAAGCGTCCTCCCAGGATCCGGCACTTGGTCTTCTTCCTATGCTCTCTAACGGCAGCATGCAGAAACGATGAGGGAGGGGGGCTGTGGGATCGCCTCCACCCCTATCTCATGGACAGCTTCGACGCCCAGAGCGCCTGTCGCCACTGCCTCTGTCGTGCACCCCCTCCCGATCTCCCAACCCCTTACGCTGGCCAGCAGTGCAGCAGAAGGCGTTGGATAAGGGACATAATTCAAGGCTGGCGTGAGGGCCACTTTTGTATACGAGTAACCAGTGCATGACTTTGACTTGTGTGTGCACGAGGCTGTCAAATGCTTTAGCGCCCTTTTAATTTGCTTTTTTAAACATTAAAGCTTTTTATAATATTTTGAATAAAAGAATTGTTTTGCAATATTTGTAAGCGACTCAAATATTGTATACGTATAAATAATTATTTATAGGCAATGCTTGATTTATAAAAGTTTAGGATCCAGAACGCGCCCCAACACATTAATGATTAATTTAATAGAAATAGTTGAATATTTAAATTATAATTAAATATTTTCTGTGGTCGTTGAACGCCGTTCCGTTGCGTTTCGCCAAAAAAGAAAACCCTGAGTATACGTATACGTATAGATAATTCTCACCACGATATTGATTCAATAAATATACGATACCTTTGTATGCATTTTGCTGTATATATCAGTGGATATATATTTGATTAAATAACATTTTATTTTGTTACAAATATGGAATATTTTTGTAAAAACATTCAAAAGTTCGCCTTATGAAATTTTGCATCCGCTGAAATTCGTCCGCCCCTAAAAAATGCGCGCCCCAGGCTTCAGCCTACACAGCCTGTTCGGTAACCCGGCACTGCGAGTAAGCGTGTGCTAAAAACCCAGGTGTTGATTGAAAATTGCACGATTCCGATATTATCTCAGTGCAAACTAATTCATCAATTCATTTCATTACGCCCTAATGATGCAGACAAAATTCAGATCAGTTGTGTTTATGTGTAATTTGTAGCTTAATTCTGTTTAATAAAAATCTGTATAATAAAAAGTGTGAATTTTGGTTGGAAATTAGATGTTTTTGATATAACTGTGCAAACATATTTAGTATTCAACAAAATTGAGGGAAGGCGTGAGTAATTTAATTCCGTTTAATTCTGTAAATGAGTAAAGGAGTTTCAGAATACATTTTATTACGAAGTTTGTTACATAACTTCCAGGGTATTTATGGAGGTTAAAGACGATCACTTTTGGCCATGATCATTTTGAAGGAAATCTTGAATAAGAGGTTAACATTTGAAATTTCTTGTAATGTGTCCATGATTGGTGACAAGTCATCTTGCACTGGCATTTGGGACGTACGCAGGCCTTTCAGGAATCGACTTGATTTTTAATATTGTCTACTATTATTGCGAAGGTAGCATTAGAGATGATACCATAAATCTTTCGATAGCCGTGATTAAATTCTGAGTAAGTATTTAGAAGTCTGTCCTAATATGAAAGTTGATATCATATTGCAAGAATTTGGTATTGAAAAGAAATTATTTGTTAATGTATTTATCTATAGTTTGACAGTAAGAATAAAAAGTTACTTTTGAGTTTGATCTATTCTAATAAACTGCGGAAATTTTAACTCAATTAAGAAAATTTCAATGACTTCAGTTTCATAAAGATTCTTTTGATGTACTACTCCATATATATTATTTCCCTTATACTACTTCCGAAGTGTCAAAAAAGTATTGTAATACTGCAGCAGAAGTAGAAATTTTTCGACAGAAAGACTCATTTTCTAAGTCCCTTTTACCGAAAAATTGGATAATTCTTATTCTTATATTTAAGAGTTACTTTCTCTAGCAATCTGCATATACAGAATCCACGTTTTATGTGTCCCTCATACCGAAAAATTGGATTACCGCAAAACGTCTGTCCGTCCGTTTGATTGTGAACAATGCTAGCTGCTAAACTGTAAGCTGGTCTTTCACTTAAATTGATATTCCCCGATTAATTTGACCGATGTCGCGGCCCCTTGCATTCTAGACGGATATCTTCATCTTTGAGGATGATTTACATCAACCCCCAAGGATATTTTAATTTTTTCTAAAAAAAAAAATTGTTGCAAATTTAATTCTTCGATTTTTCGCCTCGGATCTCAAGAGCGGTACGCTTATAAAAATGTCGCAGGCTCAATGTTAGTGGATCTCCCTGAATTTTCGAAAAACAGCCATATTACAGCTAATGCGAGAAAGTGTCGTTGAACAGTGAGCTTGCCCTTGTGTTCTCATTGATTGATTTGGTCGGTCACTAGTCCCGTAAGTGTAGTGCATGTTCCCCTGGGAGATGGTGGTGATCTTCCCCCTCTGGATGGCGAGATCCGGCGCTGACCTACTGTCAGCGAGTGGGGTTTCCTCCTAACCAGGACTCTCCCACCAGCGGGTCACCGCCCCAGCCGGGATAAGCTCTAAGTTCCCGAGCGGTCTCCCGGTATATGCGGCAGTGTAGTGCATGTTAGTGTAAGTGTGTGTAAGTGGAGAGGATAGGACAAGGAAGAGGAAGGACAGATGGCTCGTTTGTTAGGGTACTGCTCCGGCATTCGCCGGGTGTTGATCGGAGAAACCACGGAAAACTACCGATCAGAGCAGCCGGCCGCGAGAATTCTCCTCCAGACAGCGACTGATTTCGACCTAGCTGAAAAGCTAGCGTCGAAAATCCTGCCGCCGTGAGGACTCGAACCTAGAACCTCCCGGACAGAGGCGCTGCAATGACATCAGTTGATGCCCTGAGCCACCGCTCCCGGTTTGTGCTGTCGTGTAGCACGTGGACGCCCCCACTGCGCGACAGCCCGCGGGACCCGAGTTGCTGAGCAGCCGAAACCGCGCCTGTCGCTTGTCTTGTTCCAGGGCCGCCTGCGTCTCCCTCCCTCCCCCCGCTCCTCGCTCTCGGCCACCTGTCCATTATGTCTCCTCTTCCCCTCCGCCCGCCCGGTTGTAGTAGGCCGTGCCGGGCGTCGATGGTCCGTGACACGTCCGCCCTCGTTACCACATTCGCCCGCTCTTTCGCGCGCGCTGCGCTCTGCTGGTGGACGCGATTTCGGGTAATTTACGGCTCCGCGGTTAAAGTAAAAATTCGAACAGAAATTCCTAATCCTGTGCCCCCCCCTCCCCGGGGGAAGGGCTCGTGACCTCCTCTCCCCTCCTCCCCAAAGAGGGGATGACTCATTCACAAAAATATTTATTTTCGCACAATCGTCTTTGCCTAGTAATTTCGGGTAATTTACGGCTCCGCGGTTAAAGTAAAATTCGAACTGAAATTCCTATTGCGCTGTGCCCCCCTCCTCGGGGGAAGTTAGTTAGTTAGTTAGTTAGTTAATGCCTTATTTTACGTCGCGAGACTCGGGCCATCAGGCCCGCTTTTCCGTCTAACCACGCAAATGTCGCTATGCACCACATAGCGGAGAAAGGAGGTATTATCTTGGGCGACGAAACATGCGGATTTCAATTTTGCTCAGAGGATCTTTTACATGCAAGAAATCTACCACATGGGACAGCCCGCTTTACTTCCCCTCCGAAGGAAGGCGTATGAAGGATATTTTCGCGTTAAAAATACACGGCTTCGATCGGGTTTGAACCCCCAAACTCGGGTATAATTGTCCGGTACAATGACCGTTATTCCACCGAATCCGCGAATCCGGAAGGGCTCATGACCTCCTCTCCCCTCCTCCCCAAAACAAAGTATGACTCATTCACAAAAGTATTTATTTTCGCACAATCGTCTTTGCCTAGTTTTCGTAAATTTATTTAATTTTAAATTCGTACAGGGTTGCCACTAAAATTGAGTAAAGAGGTGGCCGAAAAATTAGAAAATTTCATTGTACTGGAAAAATCAGGAAAAAATCAGGGAATTTATAGAAGTATCGTTTGAAATCATGGAACAGTTTAAGACTATTCTATAGCGACAAACAAATTAGGCTAGCAAACAAATAGTGACTCAATTTTTAATTGTTGAGTTTTTTAAAACATTTGTGCTTTATCACTGAAATCTATGAGCTGACAAATTAATGTCAGGCTTGCTTTAAAATTTTTCTTTAAAAAATAGCGTGAAATACTCTACAAATTGTATCATTGAAAAAACATGCTTTGGAGAATCGGGGAAATTTGTTCCAGGAAGTGTGTGGCCACTCTGGTTTAAAGGAATTAAATTCCTACTTTTTTTGGGGGAGGTTTTGTCAATGCTACATCCCACATTAAATATTTTAAATAATTTAAAGTATATTGTGTAAGAATGGTCGTTCTACCCATTCATATTCCAAAAGAAATTTAGCAAAAAGCTGAAAAATAAATTTCAAATCTTTTGTCAAAAAAGGGGATGAAGGCCAGATTTTCATTGAATTTTTTGGATTTTTAGAAAATTGGAGACGATAAAAATTTTCATCTATGAAAAATAATATATGGCGTTCTTCAATTTGCAGAGGTGAAAATGATATTATTTTGCTGATGTAAATGATATTTTTTTGGCATGTCTGCTCGTGAAGGCCTAACTAAGTTTTTTACTGTTATTAAATTATTATATACTCTAGTAATACTAATTAATATAGTGCGTTTGAAACAGTCAGAGAGAGCAAAATCTTCAACTTTATGGTCAAAATTTTCATTGCATTCTAAATATAAAAGAAAACATAGACATCAGTAATTATGCTAAAGTAACAAGTGAATAAGCTGAAGTTTGTCGATTATGAGCCGATGAAATTGAAAATACTGAGTACAAAATACTGAACCTAGATTGTGAGATAAAGTACTACTTAATAGTTATCTATGATAACGAAAAACGTTCAATATCTGTATTCGAAACGTTATAATTAACTATGATTCGAAAAATAAAAATAAGTTTAAATTCCGCAAAAATTAAAAAAGTTTTCACTATCGGACATCAGTTTGATTGAACACTATACCAATAGCCCCTCCCTCATCCTTTGTACGCCACTGCTAATCCAGTGTAATTTGCATGTTTTCGTGAATTGTACCTCTGGATTTCTGGATCCTCTGAATTTCTTTACGTCTATCACGGAGAAGTGAAATGTCATTTCAACGCGTCTCGGTCTACTAGTCGGAAACTGACCATTTTCCTCCGGATCCTTTGAGAATTTTTATGAGTAAATTCTCGAACGAAAACATATTTTGAGGGGGTTTAAACACCTAAAATACGAATCGAGGAGTTTTAAAACATCTCCAGAGGTGAAAAATTTCTCCCTACATTTCTGTTGGCGAAACGAATTGAATGTCATATTTTCAGTCGTGTTCTTCTAGAATATTCTGCGAAAGTTGATTCTCTCCCTTGTACCTCGTTCGGTGCTCTGGCCATATTTGCAGGTCGCTGCGGATAACAAACAGATTCTTTTTCGCCACCGTCAACATTTATTCTTATCCTTCCTAACTCCCTTTCCTTCCTGGTGTCCTACGATGACATCTGACCTTTTACCTTTGGGCAGTGTAGATTCCTCCGGCGATCCTAAAATACGTGGCGAACGTTACCTGCAATGCATCTCCTTTTCTCCGTTAAGTTTACTCGGTTAATTGACTGGCAATAAAGATTGCTTTCTGTGCTTTTCTGTTCTCCACTTGTCTCTTAAATTCGTCGTATGAATGACAATGTGTGCCGTGTATTATCTGTTCTAGGGATGCGACATCGACCACAAAACACCGATGTTGCCAAACATTGATGTTCAAAAATTAAAACATCGATGGAAAATGTTGCGTCAACCAAAAACAATCAATGCTTTTAAACATCGATGTTTAAAGCTGGTTTAATATTCTGTAATGTTAAATTCCTGCAGAATTAATTTTTTTTGACGGTGGCTATGTATATTAATTTATAATTAAAATTGAAATCAAAATAAAGTTATAAAACGCCTCATCATGTGCGAAATAAGAGGCAAGGCGAAGGAAATTCTAGTACATCAGGATCATCTCGGGCGAAGGATAGTCTGCTCGATGAAAGTACTTGTACTACAAAGTTCTTTTGGTTCGAACAATAATCAGTGGTACTATTACTCATTACTTCATATTTTAACTTTCTTCTAACTTATGTTTCAAGAACATCGGATTCAATATATCGATGTTTAAAAACATCAATGTTTTTATTGAACATCGACATTTTAAAAACATCGATATCGACATGTGTCATGAACATGTGACATCCCTAATCTGTACTGTGATGTTTCTTGGTCGTCCCACAACACCTCTGTCGTCTTTTTCAACGCGGTCCCCTTCAATTACGCGTCGTAACAGCCACGTGTCATGCTACCCTGCAGTGGTTCGTAAATCGGTGGTCAGATTGCTGGCACTCTGAACCGAGGATCTGATTCCTGGCTAATTGTGGTGGACTAGCGTATTGGTCAGGACACTTGAGCCACACATCGGTGAGGTTTGGTTCTAGAGTTACAGTAATGACTGTTCTTGGTGATTGCCAAAGAGTTCGTGACAAAATTATGAGAATATTGATTTGTTGGCACTGAGGTAGTGAAGAAATTTGACATCGTTTTTACCGGGGCTTTTGCTGGTAAATTATGTGATGTTGGTAAGGACCATATCACCTCTCTTTGCAAGTGTTAGAATTGTGAGAATAAGAGAAATGTATTTGTGGTATCGAATCGCAAATTCACTCACTTTCAAATATAGCATTAATACGTAATTTTAAAATATTCATCCTAAAATTTTGAATTATAACTTGGAAATAGGCTTGGGAAATGTGGTGATAGATGATAAATGATGTTGTGATATACTCGTTTCAAAAATAAGACATGAACACGTAACTTTTTTGCTTTTTGGGCAAAGTGAATGTACCTAAACGTGTTCATTGTCGTGTATTATTTATTCAGTATTATCATGAAATTACAAATAATTACACTACTATGTGCCATCGATAAAATTTTCATTTGTTGTTACGTAATGCTTCGCTGCTCTTCTGAATTTTCACGATATGAATTGTATACCGTGTTAAGTTGGTTATAGTAGGTTGTGTACATTAGGTACATAAAGGCTCCATTTAATTTACAAGAGATCATTTAAACAGCTCTATTTGCTAATCCGAAAAATATGAGAATTGTTAAGTTGTGAAAGTAAGTTTTCTACTGTCCAGGCTGTTCAAGGTAATTTCAGTGAAATCCGAAAAATGAGGAAAGAATATTTATCGATAAACAAAACGAACTGTTGCGTAATTTCCTTTTATTTACATATATCTCCCTCGAGCTATTAAAGTTTGTTCAACATCATGATTTAGGACAATTAGCTGCCACGCATATTAATAGTCCACTGCTTTTAATTGCCCGCCACTCTGATGGTGCTATTATGGGCCTTCAATTTGCGAGTTGTGAACCAAGAACATTTACGTTCCTAGTAATTGAAAATTATATGTTTCTCTATTCTGCCCTGAATTTATTCCCCATTTTAACTTAACGCTCGATTGCTGTCACAATCTTCTTGTTTTTATCGTGCTACTTGGAAGTTTTTGATAGTTATTTTCACATTAAGGGTATGAAATGTTTCTTATTTGCACTATCAAAATTATCAAACAATGTCAAGACCGCGCAAGAAATAACTATTTCGCTCACGACATGTAAATTTTTTTCCACGATTATATAAAAATACGAATCATTTGTCTTATCTCTACAGTTCATACTGAGCGACACAAAGCACCAGTTTCGTTCCCCATCTGAGCGCGGAAGTGTTTTTGTACGGTGGCCTGACGTTAAAATGCAGCGAAGTCTTTTTTCACGGTGCCGTGACGTTTTTCATATGTTTTAAGAAAATAATGACTTCATGAATGTGTAGCGCTAAGTAATATCCCTCATTTTTGTAAGATTGTAGAAAAAATATTTTTATTTTTTACTGATACGTTATTGCCTTCGATACGGACCACGCTATACGCTGCAAAACTTATCTGGATCGAGATGATCGTGGATACGAGGGAAATACGAAAACAGTTGCACGATGCAATATTGATTAATTGATCGATTGATTGATTTTTCATGTTTCCGGGCGCGTCAACTGCTTTGGTCATTAGTCCCTAACGGGACTAATGACTACACTAACGTGACTACACTAACGTGTAGTGCATGTTTTTTCTCGGGAGACGGCGGTGATTTTTCCCCGCTGGATGGCGAGATCCGGCGCCGACCTACCGTCGGCTACTCGGGTTTCCCCTAACCAGGACTCTCCCACCAGCAGGGCACCGCCCCAGCTGGGACAAGCTCTAAGCTCCCGACCGGTCTCCCGGAACGTGTGGTAGTGTAGTGCATGTTAGTGTAAGTGTATGTGTAAGGGGAGAGGATAGGACAAGGAAGTGGAAGGAAAGATTGCGCGCGGTCCGTGGCACGTTTGGTAGGGAACTGTTCCGGCATTTGCCTGGTGTTGATCGGAGAAACCACGGAAAACTACTGATCAGAGCAGCCGGCCGCTTTAATTCTCCTCCAGACAGCGACTGAATTCTATCTGGCTGAAAAGCTAGTGTCGATAATCCTGCCGCCGTCAGGACCCGAACCTAGAAGCTCCCGGTCAGAGGCGCTGCAGTGGCATCAGTTGATGCTGCAATATGTTCTCTTATGGAGGGAATTATGGGAGGAAAATATGGAAAGACAGCCCGAGTCTAGTTAACATCCAGTTAATTGGTAAATAAGTAAATATGTATCATTAAAATTAGGTTAAACATAAAATCATGTACGTCTTACGGGCGTTTACTGATTCTAATGATCTTAGACGACAAAAAGTCTTTGGATTTTTTGTCGCCACTCGATCATTAGAATCCTAATAACGACTTTAGTGGATATACAACTATTTTCCTTCTGTTAAATATAGTTTAATAGACCAATAACGTTTAGAAAAACAAGTATTCGGAATTTTATATTGAAGTAGAAATAATTCATACAGCCACTTCCAAGACTTCGAGTATCACAGTTTGTTTCCATGTCATACGTCTCTCTCCTTATACTCGTATTACATGCGGGAAGTTATATGCGTTCATTATCTGTTTTTTATCAATGGCAATACATTGGCAGTGGCGTCGGTGTAATCCGAAGAATTTAGTGTCACCAGAGTGGCACTGATTGGGTGGTTTTGCACCATCTCCCCCCGTGACACCTACAAACAGGCACTGTCCCCACCCTGTGAAGGCTTGCTTTGGCTATGCAGTGCGGGGTTACCAGGCTCGCCACATCACAGGCGATGCTCGTTTGTTGCTGGCGTTCTTTGTTGGAACTAATCGCCCTCGTATTCGATTACAGTGGTTGGCAAACTCTCTAACAGAGGTTAATTACAAAATGCATAATGATTTTGGACACAAATTCACATTTAATGCAATATACCTATCGATAGATGGAGAAGAAATTATTTGGAACGAATTTTGTTGGGAAGTTGCTTATCGATTTATGTACTCTTATTTTTTTGCAGATGTATTGAATATTACGGACATTCATCCCGTTAATCAAACTGTATTATTATTAAACTATCAAACCTGGAATAATCCGGTTGTTTGAATCATCCGACTTCGAATTTTCCTGTTGTTCGGTTTATCCAGTTATTCTATTATTCGATGTTGAAACATTATCAAATCATTCTAATAATCTAGTATTGAATGAACCACATCCACTGTATTGACCTGGGGCTTGCAATAATATCCACGTCTTTTGGTAGCCAGTTTAAATATAAAGATTTCCTCCTCTCAAAAGTTAACTCATCGACCAAAAGTGCTCATACGGTAGAGGCTCTGGGTGAATGTCGCATATCTGCAGGCACACGACCCGCCCTGTATATGCCGCAAGAAAATCCTTTACAACCCATATTGCCGACTAAACGACGATCAATGACAGAATTAGATATGTAGATTGAGCAAAAGTAACTTCTCTGAAACACATTGTATTCCAACAATTGTGTGTTGTGAACAGATGAACATGTGAACAACACGGTGTTCCAACAACGTGTGTACCATGATGACACTGGAATAATGACAAATCTAGTAATGCTTTTTTGAATTAACAATTAAATGTATTTAACTACTAATTTAAATTATGGAGTTATTGAACTTCGAATTATTCTCTTATTTAAGTTATTTAGTTTTTCGAATTGCACCTTTTATTAGAAATTTCCGCATTAGAATTATTTAGTTATTGGAAGTATTAAGTTAATCCAATTGTACGTTCCTGTTCTTTCGAATTATTCCGTTCATCGAATTATCCAATTCGTCAATAATAAAATAATTTTAATTATAAATTAATCAGATTTTTTCCGAGTCGAATGAGCCTCAGTTTACCGTATAATGCAGCCTGCCGGCCTCCAAGCGGTGCTCAGGTCGAGTAGAAAGACTTTTTGCTTCGCCCAAAGGCCGAACCAGGCACGTCGTCATACGGTTCGTCCTGTATATGCTCCAGTGAAGTCTTTCACATTCAGTATTGCCAATTAAATGATAAACCTTGGCGTAATTAGATATGAAGATTGAGCTAGCGAAAGGCCTCTTTAACACAATCAAACTGGAACAGTGAACCATGTCATGATTTTTATTTTCTCGCCTTTTTTGAATTAACATTAAATCCTTTTAACCAGTAATTCAAATTATGGGGTTAACGAATATCGAATTATCGAACTTCGAATTACTGAACTTCGAACTACCGGACTTCGAATTACCGGACTTCGAACTATCGGACTTCAAATTACCAAACTTCGAATTATCCGACTTCGAATTATCCTGTTCGAGTTATTTATTGAAATTATCCATCTATTTGAAATTTTCGTATTTGAATTATCTGGTTATTCGTAACATTATTTTCTTTCAAATTGTACCGTTATCAAATTAACAAGTTTCTGCAAAATGAAATAACATTAATTATAAAGTAATCCGACTTTTCCAAAGCAGAATAATCATGTATTATTGACCTGCATCCTGGCGACCACCCTGCCGTGCTCGTGTCGAGTAGCAAGACGTTTTGTTCCGCCCAAAGGCCGCCGGCGTTGTCGTCGCCGGGCGGAGTCTCCTGGTGCAGCCGAGTGCACACGGCGCTTATCTCCGGCCGCTGCGTCCACTCGCCAAAGAGCGGGAGCGGGGGTGGGCGGGGGCGTGGCGGGGAGCGAGGAAGGGAAACGGAAGAGGGGGGTTGGTGTTTGTGGAGGATAATGGTCTCCGCGCTGGGACATTGTGGCCCCGGATGACTTGCGCGCCGCAGCTGGGTCGCGGTCTGTGATGGAAAGAAAATGAAACGATACGAGAAAAAAAAAGTGTGTGAATTCCTAGGTGATGCAAGTCGTCTGGAACACGTTTTGATTTACCTACCGGTTGGGGTTTGGCAATAATTCGAAGTCATCGGATTTTTAAGTTATCGAACTTCTAATTACGATGTTGACCTTCGAATTGGGTAGTTATCAAATTTTGAGCCATACGTAAATCGATCTTCAAATTGTGGAACTTCGAATTATACAGTAATCGGATTTTGAATGGGGCTGTTGTGGAACTTCGATAGATCGCAGTCTGTGATGGGAAGAAAATGAAATGATACGAGAAAAAAAGTGTGTGAATACCTAGGTGATCCAAGTTGCCTGAAACACGTTTTGATTTATCCGTTGATTGGATTTTGGCAGTAATTCGGAGATATCAAATTTTGATGTTACCGAACTTCCAATTAC
This sequence comes from Teleogryllus occipitalis, assembly GCA_011170035.1. Classification (NCBI taxonomy): domain Eukaryota; kingdom Metazoa; phylum Arthropoda; class Insecta; order Orthoptera; family Gryllidae; genus Teleogryllus; species Teleogryllus occipitalis. Next base: position 87,088 of record BLKR01009010.1, read on the forward strand.
GATGTTGACCTTCGAATTGGGTGGTTATCAAATTTTGAGTGATGCGTAAGTCTATCTTCAAATTACACAGTTATCGGATTTTGAATGATGGTGGTATTGCATTTCGATATCAACGAGATATTTCGTGTTAGACGTATTCGAACTATCTAGTACGGGAGTGTAGACTTGGCCACAGGCCAAGGATTTTAAACATATATTTAATTCACGAATTTGACACTGATAGAGCTAAGACATCGACGTATATGCCAACATCCTTTACAGATAGAATTCAACTCTTTATAATCTCCAAGTTACTCGTAATCTCTCAAAATACAAATAAGTACTTGTACTTGTTTTGTTCATTTTTCATACATTCTAAATTGTCCTCGAAATAAACGTTCAGAAGACGTTTATAGCATTCCATAGTTAATGTCATTATAATTAAGCAAAAATGCTACCTATGCCTGTCTAATGATACCATTAAAAAATCCATGAATTGACACAGGTAATTAAATTGATATTTATATCGTACAAATCAGTGTTTGAAAAACAAAATATCGATATTTAAAGCATGGGGATCTCCTTGATAAAGAGATTTCCTTGCCGTTCTTGATCTTCCCGTTAGCTACATTTAATGTATCCGCTTTGCCATACTCTACACCACATTTGCTGCTATGTGGAGTTGTATCATGAATGTTTCATTGCAATAAAGGCAAGTAGAAGTAATGGTTATTGCTTTTCTCGGACTCATCAGTGCTCGCCACTGGAACGTTTCACAATATTGGAAGTTCAATCGTTTCCTACTTTATTCTTTTTTTTTGGTTTATTTAAGGTCGCATCAACATCGAAGGTCATTAGCGACCACTATTGCTGTTAACGGTATGGTAACTATGTGGATGAAACGATATGGTGATTGATGATAAGGGGTGAAAGGACGAACACAAATACAACCATGCCCGAGGCGGGACTCGAACCCGCGACCCTTCGGTCCGAGATCATTACGACACTACTGCCTTAGCGATCTCGGCCACCGGGCCGGCTACTTTATTCTTGCGCGATTTGTAGGCATAGAAGGGATTGGACGATGTTCTCTTTTAATGAGAAGAGTGATGCAGCTTTCTCAATCGTCTGACAGATTCAAATGTTCCGCGTAATGATTATTTGGAATATATCGAAGTTCTTTGTCCACACTGCTGGACTTTCTGTTTACTTTCAATGCGTACGATCAAATAATATTTTTCGATAGCTGTAAAATAGATCGTTCGATGGTTCTGCATAGTTCAGAGAAGAGGTTTTGTGAAATAGATCTGTGAGAAAATATGTAGGAAATAGTTTTTTTTTAAGGAAATGAATTCCCAGCGAGCATTCATATCTAATGCCATGAAATTTTTAAATGGTCGAATGTTCTTCTAGTGAAAAATACAAGTGGAGTGTTGTATCTTTACGCAAGTTTAAGAGAACACTCATTACAGAATGTTGAGGGTAATCAATTCGAGCTCGTATGTGTATCATTTGTTAATAAAAATATCTGAGGTATAATTCATTAACAGTTAATAATTTGTGAGAATATATTTTTGAAGTACCTCAGCTCTGAAAATTAGCGGAACCGTTCAAGTAATAGATAGAAAAGAAGAATTACGTAAAATACTAATATATATATATATATATATATATATATATATATATATACATATATATATATATATATATATATATATATATATATACATATATATATATATATATATATATATACATATATATATATATATATATATATATATATATATATATATATTAGTTCTTTCAAGGAAGTTCACAGTCTATTACATTCTAGGGACCGCAATTATTGCTTAGTTCTTCAATCATCAAAATTTTCGCATTGTTTGAAAAATTATAGGGTTAAGAATAAAGTTTTGTCTATTTCCCTGTGTCGTAAACGAGTTGTCAATGACAGTCAAACATCAAGTTAGTGATCTTATTTTAGTAAATTACAAGTGCATATAAATGTTAGGAAATTAACGTATTCACTAATTTACGCATTTAAAAAAAGTGTATCAATTTAAATAATTTCGTAAGATCATGGTAATTTCAAAAAATCTAATTTTAATAACTGTAAACCAAAACAATATTAGGTATAAGTAATATTTTGAATTATCAAGTAAGATGCAGTTCTGTGGAATGAGCCATGAATTATCACTTATCTGCCTGATTTATTTTGTAAAAAAATGTACTAGATTTATTTTGTAAACAAATTACTAGATTTTTTATTTTTTCTAAATGTTAAAAATTATTATTTTTCTCAAACATTTTAAATGCACATAGTAACACCTTTTAATACGAGATAGAAAACAACATGAAGTTCTAATAGCATTTCTGTAATTTTTTAAAGATGAAAGTTTGAACTATTTTCACCTTCGCACATCGTGCCCATACGATCATGCTAGGTGGGAAAGGGTAAATTAGTGTGGTAAATATGCTAAAGTCCACTCTACCCACTTTAACATCTGATACAGTATTTTAAAGCCCGCCGATGTTCTCGCGGATGTGACGGTTCGTTTCTAATGCACAAGTACGTTTTTATTTACGTCAATGAAGAAAATAACCTAGTTCAAATTGATGTTTAAAAGCTATCTATTGGAAGAGCTCACTCAGTATTAGATAGAGGGTGAATGTCAGGAACACATGGTCCTCATATACGCACACGTGTGTGTGTGTGTGTGTGTTCGAGAAAACAAACAAGCCTATATTCAGGCTGGGGTTGTGGGGAGGGGTGGGGGAAATGGTCTGTAAGTTGGCTGAGGAGAACTCTCATGTTTGTTCTCGAGACGGAGTTTGTTTCCGTTTCGGGAGTCAAGATGGCGGTGCCTCGTAGACGGGGATGTTAGAGGGCTTTGGGGATTATTGAATATCACGGAAATACGACGACAGAGTTGCCTCTTGCGGGTCGAAGTATTCTGCCAAGGCAAACACTGTAATGTCAGAGGTGGGCGTATCATTATGGGTTCACGCGTGTATTGCTTGGAACCATGGAAGTTGGGGACGTGAAGAACATCGATAACATAAAGTATAATGGAAGCAATTTTAAGATAAGGAAATTGCAGAAAGTTCTTGTATTAAATTTCAGCTGTAAATCAAGGTTGTATAAAGAGTTTTTTATTCATTCTCGAAGCAACAATATTGGCATATATACAAATGGTATTTTAGTAAAGTAGTTGCATATTTCACGTATTGAAAGTATGACAAACCATTTCTGCATTTTATTAAATCTGAGTGTTTTTGCTTAAATTGTTTTTTATTGTATTTGTATATGTCATATTGCATGAGTACATTTGTTCATTATGATTTAGTATTAAATACCAAAACAATAAACGTACAAATGTTGTACTTTGATGCGGGTTTTGAGCTCCCACGAAATCCACAATGATAAGCGCCTGCGCGACGCAACCCGTCATACAGACGCGCGTCGCGGGTTGCGTAATGCAACAGACTGGAACGAAGGGGCTCGTTAGGTAGCATCAGTCACAAAAATTACATAATCTTCATTCCAGTTGGCTAGGAACTGCCGACGAGGCGATATGTTGGTGTCACAGATAATATTGTTGTATTTGTTTTATGATAAATTAGTTTGTGGAGAAAAACATCTCATTACCATGGAGACGATTATAAAATGATTATTAAATTAATTACTTCTAAATGGTGTAAATCCGCATTTCATGCATAATTCGTATTAAATGTCAATTTCCGTTAAATAATAAGAATAAATTCAGATTATTATTCTTATTCTTATTATTATTATTATTATTATTTGAACTCATAAGCTTAAGGATCTTTTCCATGCAGTAAATCTACAACGTGGGTCAGCCGGATTTACTTCTCCTCCGCAGGAAAGCGAACGATGGATTTTTGTCGCCCTTAAAAATCCACGGCTTCAATAGGGTTTGAACCCGGAAACTTTGGTATGACACCCAGATACGAACGGACGGCGGATTTGAATATCCTTAACGAACCCTGACCTTTAAGACTGACTTCCTCCTTTTGGATTCCGGGGCTTGATTTCTGGCGGAACGCGACGGAACGGCGTTCCGGTACCACGCGAATTATAATTAAACTATATTATAAATATATAACTATTTGTATTAAATTAATAATTAATTTTGGGGAACGTTCCGGGAGCTAAAGTTTTATAAATCAAGCACTGGTTATATCGATGTACAAAAGTAGAGTTGGGACCCTTTCCTCTAGGTGTTCAAAGATTTAAAAATAAATTAACTAATGTTATTTGTAAACTTTATTAATTTAGTAAGTTGGATTATTATATCAGTTATTATTTGATTATTATTGATATTTTTATTGCTATTATTATTGTGTTAATTACTATTAATTGCGTTCCTGTACTGAATATATAATTATATTCAAAGTAGTATTGTATTGAAGTGTGGTGTCGTGTTGTGCAGTGTAGTGCGGTATAGAAGTAGAAAGAGAAATGAATTTCAAATGTTGTGAAGTGAAGTGAAGTGAAGTGAAAGTTAAGTGAATTGTAATTTAAAAATCGTGTAGTCTTGTATTTAATAGTTTAAAATAACTGTGTAGGTCAACCATAAAATGTAGTTAATGCTATTATTGTTAGCATATTATTATTATTATTATTATTATTATTATTATTATTATTATTATTATTATTATTATCATTATTATCATTATTATTATTATTATGTCTTTAAATAATGTAAAGTTACGTTGTTAAGTAATTTAAAGATAATATTTGTAATATGTAAATTGTAGTGTTCTGCCACCAGGTTGTATATACCTACCTGCAGAATAATAAATATCTATCTATTTACGAAAATAAGTTCCTGTCTGCATCCTGTTCAGGCTGCGGACACCACCCGCCATTTCTGACGCTGCGGTGCCATTTCGTGCGCTTTGTCGCAACAGGAAACGCGATCTGAAAACGTGATTGGGATTCGAACCGACGGGCTGTCGATCTGCGGCTGATCAGCGGAGGAAACTCTATCCACCGCGCCGGCGCGCGTGGGGCGGAGAGCGCAATCTGTTCGCGCGAAATGACGGGTGTTCGATTCCCAGCGACGCACTGTGAGGCGGGGTTCTGAATCACTGGCCACAAAGAAAGTTGGTTTATTTATTTATTTATTCATGTATTTTACGTCAAAAAAAAAACAGTTAAAACTGCGTATGACGTGCTATGGGGAGAAGTGAATTGTGTGCACATTTTCAAAATTCTGTGATCCCTACACTAAGTCATATACTACTTAAATTTAAAAAAAAAAATTTTGGTTTATTTATTTATTTATTTATTCATGTATTTTACGTCAAAAAACAGTTAAAACTGCGTATGACGTGCTATGGGGAAAAGTGAATTGTGTGCACATTTTCAACATTCTGTGATCCCTTCACTAAGTCATATACTACTTGAATTTTGGAAAAAAAAGCTCCCATGTAATACAATTATTTTCAAGGATAAATAAGCAATACATTTTGGGCTCTTATCCATGTTGTCCTTCGGAATAATACTTCCTGCCGCGACAACATGGAAACGATAATTTGAATAATAGTATTTCCCACAGAATTCTAGAAGACGTGCACAGAAAATGAAGTTATATTTATGTCCAGAAGCAACACAAGGGACCATCTCAGCATTTTCTCTTGGTTTGTAGCTGCAACAGCTGCTTGGTTTGTAGCAAATGTGGAGCAGCCGATCAAACCTTAGTAACTGTTTTATCTCTTCAGTTTCTGTGGAATCTTTAATATTTTTTCAACTTTGTGAACGTACCCCGCATTTACGACGGGTGTTGGTTTGTAGCAAAGTTGGTTTGTAGCAAATGTGGAAAGGGCCGATGAATCCTTAGTAACCGAGTGTTATCACTTCAGTTTCAGTGGAATACCTAATATTTTTTAAACTGTGTGAACGACCACATTTAGGGCAATTTGAATAAAATTGAACCGCTAAAAAAATTCTTTAATACCATTGAAAATTGAATTTCTGAACATTTGCCCATCTTCTTGAGTCCCATTCTTGAGTGTATTCTGAGTAGCATAGTCTCGTACCTTTAATTGTTGTAATGCTATAAGTTTGTAGTAGACTTCTCACTCAGTTTTGTGGAAAGAGGCATGTACCTGAGTTGGATGCGGTGCGTGAAATCTTATGGCGTTTAGCTTCTTCACGAATACACACCCGTGCTTTCTACTTAGATTGCAAAGAGTGTTGTGAAGGAGTATGTCTTCAAGAAGTTGGATCATTCACCCTACAGTCCAGATTGGGCACCCAGCGACGTTTACGAGTTATCAAAACTGAAGAAAGACCTTCGGAGAAGAAAATGTTTAGATGAGTGTGAGACGAAAGAAGAATTTTTTTATCATTATGCGAATAAAACTTTTGAGTATTTTTTCAAATTTTTTAAAAATGTTAATATAGATATATTGAAAGTTGGTTGAAGTAATAAATAAATAAAAAATAAATAAATAAATAAATAAAATAATGTCTTTATTGGTGGCGAGGCTCAGGCCATTTAGCCTGCTCTTCCGCCTGACCACAAACTAATGGGCGAGTGATCAGGCTCCAGATCAGGGTCCAAAAATGAAGTATGAAGTTCCAATGTCTTTATGATTAGTAGAAAATAATCATCGTTGCGATAAAGTGGCTGAATGGTAGGCGATAGATTGTAAATCTTTTTATGAAAATGTTTTCCTTTATCATAGGTTTTATATTCAATAATGATTTTAGACTGCAATTCTAAAGGTGTAATTTTACTAAGACCTAAAATATCATTATTTCATTTTCAGCTTTACTCACTAAGTAACGGGTGATTAAGCCGAAAGTTACACTTCTATCCAAAATAGAAGTCAGTGACGCCACAAACTAGTGCAACCTCTCTCGTGTCAAATTGAATTTCTGGATCTTTGCCCATCTTTTGCAGAGCTTGACCCACAGTGCAGGGGAAGCGGCTCCACCTCCCACGAGCACTTCCAGTCGCATACGGCTCCAGAAGCTGGCAGCGTGAACGGGCAGTGCCACGTATTCATGGCACACTAAAGACGCATTGCCATGTGCCGATAGTGCAGTCGGCGTTCAGCCCTGTGGTGATTAACGCTTTGAATGCTCTGCTCTTTGTGACGTTTGCCAGTCGGTTAGTGTGAATTCGTCAAACGACTCGTTAAATTACGCCTTTAACGCAATCCACTCGCCGTGTTTGTGTTTATAGATCTATTACTAATGCTCTGCAGGAGAAGAAATGCTGTTGAACAAAACCACGCAAATTGGTTTTTCAAGAAGTAGTTTGCACACTGCTCGAGAACAACATTTTTATATCTCAAATAGCGAAACCATAGAGATCTCGACCTTAATCGTAGGCTGCATATTTCTTTCAATTTCGGCACGAATCAGAAATTAATAATGTAGATACCCCTAACATGCAGGTATTTTTAATATTGTTTTATAAGACTTTTTCCATTCGTGTATTGTCTCAATATATCAACAACCGAAACGAAAACATTATAAACGAATTTTTGATAATTTATTTTGGTAAAATAACTTAATTTTGTCCAAAAAAAAGAGGCTATTAACTGTGATATCATTTAAATCTACTAGTAGCTACATTGCTTCAATTCCTTTTTTTTGGCATAAATATTGATATTAGAACTAGCTCTTGAACCAGAATAATAGTTGTGTCATTCAGGTTTATATATTCTTAAAAATATTTTCCAGAAAGTTAAAAACATACGTTTGTGTAAATTTTAAAAACCAAATTTTCTATATGAACTATTGAAAAATGTTTTTTTTATTCATAACCTCATATTCCTGTTCATAACGAAATAATCTGTGATTTATTATAAATAATATATATTTAATATGACATGTTCCAGATTCATGACGAAGGGTTCGGAAGAGAAGGCGTTACTCCGCCGCTCATAAATATCAAAATGCATTTAAAAAAACATAGAAAATCATAGACAAAATTATATAAAAATTGTATTATAGAACATAACAAAAAATTATAGTTCTAATATTTTCGTTCTTTTGGAATTGTTAAGGTATATTAACACGAAAAGATTTTCATGAGAAAATTTTCGAAACATACCTTTGTTGATATGGTCTGATTTGAATGAACTGAAAAAATGAAAAGTGACATTAAATTAACAAAATGTGACTGTAAATAGAGGCACGAAATTGAAAGAGAAAAATCGAATTATTGATTTTTTCAGCTTATCGAGATTTGAGTGCCTGATCATGCAGTGATATGACTGGGAATAAAATAAATTTCAAGCTGTGGAAGAAGGGGGAGTTTTAATTATGGATGGCGTTTTACAGTTCCTTGTAAAATACATTTCTATAATCTGGAGTTAATAAAAAGAGAAAAATCTATGTATAAGCTTTGTGGAAAAACTACGATTAATAAATAATATTTGAGAATGGTATTAAGTTAGTAATTACATGTTTTTAAAAAACATTTATTGGTTTTCGGGTTCTAGCAGAAGGTTCTGTTTGGACGCGAAATTGGAATGGGGAAAATACATAATTGTAGAAGTGAATACACAACAGACAGTACTTAGCTAAGAGTAACACTTTCTGCTTCTCCTCCTTCTTGATGCCCCAGTTAATTTGGTATGGCAAGTCTAGGAGTCGCCTTTAACACACCTACGCAACACATAAACGTCAAATGAGATACCCCATAAAGTATCTTATAAATAATTGTGATTCGCAATACTGAGCTAATAGTTTTAACTGATTAATCGTTGAAAGCCTGCATTGTGTTTTTAGTTATCTTTAAGATTTGACCCAACAAGCTAGTGGTTACGTAAATCAGTGAATCTATTTACCAAAAAATTTGTTTACTTCTAACATCTTTCAACGTCGGGCAGCTTTGTTAGTGGCAACGACAGCTGCCATTTTGTAATTCGCGTTGGGATTGCTAACAACTAATGTTAAAAAAAAATGGCTGCCACACTGTCTCCTTAGAAGTCGACGCAAATGCTCTTAAAATGTCCGAGAGCATTACGCCGTGCTAAGAGGCTTGCGCAAAAATTTATTAGCTGCTCATTATAATACTCGGTGGAGCTAGGGGCAGAGGACGGAAATCCTTCTTGACTTGCTGCTGAGGAGAAGGAGGTCGTTAAAGCAGAGAACAAGACCCATGTTACAAGAAGGATATAACCATATCAGGGTGGCCACTCTCTGAAAACCTGAAAGAAAAAAATCAGGGAATTTCTTTGCTCCGGAATAGTCAGAGGAAAAATCAGGGAATTTGTGGAAGAATCGTTAGAAGTCAAGGAACATTTCGAAATAGTTATAATTATAGGGGTGGATTTTGATGACCTAAAACATCGCCAAAAATGATCAATAAAATGCTCTTAAAATGCCCTAACACCAAAAGAAACTGACGCCAAAACTCTTATCAAGACCAGTTCGGATGAACAACCCAAGCTGTTAGGAATGTTACTGATGTAATCGAGGCTTCTTCTATTCGTTCGCGTGAACTCAGCCTGGTCGTTAAAGCAGAGAACATGGCGACCCATGTTACAAGAATGATATCATCATGGCAGGGTGGCCACTTTCTGGAAAACTTGAAGAAAAAAAATGTTTTCCAGGACATGAATGCCCACCCTGCAATCATATTCATCGGGTGACAGTGGTTGTGTACGTTTTGCATTGTGGGGTACACCCTTCCAGATGGTTTCGATAGTACGGATTTTGTTTGCTTAATTTGTGATTGGTTGAAAATCAATAAAGTGTATTCACTTGATCATAATTTAAATACGTACCTGTGAACTTTTGTTTTTCTTTTCACTTTTCTTTTCTCAAATTTTGACACCCTACACGCACTTTTTTTGTGCTCAAGGTTCCTTATCCCCAAACCCCTTCAAAAAATGTTCTTAAATTTTATGTGTGTATTTAAGTATTACAAATTTTCTCAAGTTCAGAAGTAAAAATATCGAATAAAAGATAAGTAAGGAATAAGGAAGGAAAAGGAAGTAATAATGTCGAATAATCGATAAATAGTCGTTTATTGCAGCTGTTGTTCATCCTGATTTTAACATAATCCGCGTAAAACTCAATGAAATGAAAACGGACGAAATCGGATTTCCTAAAACCCTGTAATGTCCTTTATTAAACTCTAAAAATCCAGGCCCGGCTCATAACCCACCCACGCTACATTTGCTAGTAAACTAGCAATATGAACTAAATATTCTATAGGCTATGCAAACCTGTTTACAGGTTTATAAATATCTAACTAGTGCAAAGTTTCTACCTCTTTTTTGTTAACTTCGGAATAAGTTTCATATTCGTTTTCTCTTTGTTTCAGGTAAGTGAGGAGAATATCACTCTTATCACTGCACCCTTTCATCCATTACGGTAATGTAATAATGTGTATTCAAAAGTTTTATTCTGTTTGAAAAATACTTTGTATACCTTTCTCATTTGACGAGAGACTTTTCTCTTTGTGCTAAGATTGGACATGTAAACAGGAGTTGAAAAGGACCTGAGGTTTTTACTGCCAAATGAATTGCAGAGTTCGCGAGAATTCTGTATGGAGAACAGGGGTCCTGAAGGTTTTTACTTTCTCGCCGTAATACATACTTACATAGAAAATAAAGAATATTGTAATGTTGCGGTAAAAATCGGTGAGCTTCCTCAAACAATCTCCTATTGTGAGGCCCTGGTATCAAAAAAAGTTAATAAACCTAGTTTCTGTAAGTAGTAATTTACGTCATCTTACACAGTGTAAGAATCCACATTTTTTGGATCCTAGGCACCAAAAAATTGCTTGAAGGCAGAATGTTTGTCTATCAGTTTGACGACAAAAGTCGCGTGTGTCTGTCTGACAGGAAATGGCGTGTGGCCAATGCTAGCGCCTAAACTGTTCAGACAATTTTCTCCAAATTTTGAGTTCCCTTATCGATCTGGCTGGTCCCAGGAGTTTGAAACGGATATTTTGATTGTTTCGGATACTTGACATGAAGTTCCAACAATTTCTAAATTTTCAATCCCCTCTCTGATAGAGCAAAAGACGCATAAAATAAAGGTGCAGGTCTTTGATTTTTTAGAAATTGGTAAAGTTTCAAACAATACGAGAAAGCATGTGTTGTAGCCACAGGATTTTAAGAGAGAGTCCATTCTTATCAGTTCGTGAGACATGAATATTATATTCCCTTCTTTTGAATGAATGAGAAAATACCAAATGTACTACAGTGCTCGCAGCAATGTTAAAAAGTGAGATGTAAAACGAAATATAAAATCACGGAGAAAAGACGAATCGCTCTTACAATTTATAGATGCTTACACTTAATGAATAATTACAAGTATAATGAAATTAAGCAGATACAAATACAATTTCAAAACAAGTCGTCTATAATGGTCTATTTTTGACAGATTGAACAAAACTCGGAAACGGCAAATATTAGAGCTTTTAAACCTACTATTCACAAGGATTGTTTGATTGAGTCCGGGTACGTCAACTACTATGGTCATTAGTCTTGTTAGTGTAGTGAATGTTCTATGGCTGGGAGTAGCGGTATTGAGGATAGATGAGGTGATCCGGGGCTAAGGTACGCGTCAGCTTGGGGGAATTTTCCCTCCTCCAGGTGCCTCCCAAAATGGTACACCACCTCAGCGGGGACAAACTCTAAGCTCCCAACTGGCCTCCTGACATGTATGGTAGTGTAGTGCATGTAAGTGAATGGGTATAAGTGACGAGGAAAGGACAAGAAAGAAGAAGGAAAGATCGCACGCAGTCCGTGGCTCGTTTGTTGGGGTACTGCTCCGGCATTGGCCTGGTGTTGATCGGAGAAACCACGGAAAACCGATCAGAGTAGCCGGCTGCTAGAATTCTCCTCCAGACAGCGACTGAATTTGACGTACGTAGCTGGTGTTAAGAATTCGCAATCATCGAGACTCGAATCCTAGGATCCCCGCTCACAGACACTGCAGCTGCAACCGTCATTGCCCTGAGAAGGATCAAACAGGACATGTTCTTCCAGAGAACTTCACCAACTATACTCTGAACTAAATGGAGTGGCACTTCAAGATCACTAGCTGGAAGGAAAGGTGGACACTGTCATCCAATTAGGAGCTCCAGCACCAACAATTTAAGTCGTAACGAAGCTCTCTGTTGGATGACAGTCCCTCTCCCCCTCCGAAGAGCTTGTGACCGTGAAGTGTCTCTCTGATTGATTGATTGTTTCGTGTTTACGGGCGCGTCAACCGCTTTGGTCATTAGTCCCGTTAGTGTAGTGCATGTTTTTTCTCGAGAAATGGCGGTGACCTTCCCCCGCTGAATGGCGAGATCCGGCGCCGACCTACCGCCGGCTAGTGGGGTTTCCCCCTAACCAGGACTCTCCCACCAGCGGGGCACCGCCCCAGCAGGGACAATCTCTAAGCTCCCGACCGGTCTCCCGGGATATGTGGTAGTGTAGCGCATGTTAGTGTAAGTGAATATGTAAGGGGAGAGGAAGGACAGAACGCGCGCGGTCCGTGGCCCATTTGTTAGGGTACTGCTCCGGCATTCGCCTGGTGTTGATCGGAAAAACCACGGAAAACTACCGATCAGAGCAGCCGGTCGCTATGAAGTGTCACTCTGTTTAAACCGGAATGTAGTTGGCGAATCTCTCGAAGTGCTGATACTTCCCAGGGCAGTGACGGTGGCCGCTGGAGTGTCTGTGGGCGGGAGGTGGCAATGGGAGTGCAGTGCCCGTCCATCCAAGTCTCGTCTCGAGGTGCGTGGCGTGGCGCAGGGGGCGTGGCGTAGGGGGCGAAATCTGAGGCCCCGCGCGGTGATAGCTCGTCGGCCGCGGAGCCGTTGGCCTCGTTAGACGCGCTGATTATTCCGCCCCGGGGTGGGGTGGGGGTGAGGCTGATCGTTAACGGAGCCACCGCCCGTTGCTCCGGGCTTTATGCTGATTCAAACGCTGCCGACCACCGCCCCGCCCCTCCCGCGCCGTTCGCGATGCTGCAGCCGCCCACGCCGCCCTCCTCCGCCCACATTCTCCACCCCGCCGCCGACGATGGTGTGTCCGTCCCCGACGCAGCCTTCACCGCCGCCTCCGCCTCCGCCCACTCCCGATGACGCCCGCGCCGCCGCCGCTTCCGCTGCCACCCACGACGCCTCCGCCCCCGCTCCTGACCCCACCGCCGACAATGATGCCGCCGCCCCAGACGCTGCCACCTTCACCGCCGCCACCGACTCCGCCCCCCACCCCGCCGCCTCCGCCCCCTCCCGATGATGCTGCCGCCGCTGCCCCCGACGCCTCCGCCCCCGCTCCAGCCCCAGCCGTCGACGATGATGCCCCAGCCCGCGCCGCCACCACCGCCGCCGACTCCGCTCCCACCGCTCCCCTCCGCTTCCGCCGCTGCTCCCGATGTTGCACCTTTCGCCCCCGACCCCACCGCCGCCGTCTCCGCCCCCGCGGCCCCACGCCCCCGCCGCTTCCGCCTCCTTCGTCGCCCTCGACGCCTTCGACCCCGCTCCGCCCCCGCCGCCGACGATGATGCCTCGTCGCCGCCGCTTCCGCTGCCGCCCCCGACGCCTCCGCCGCCGCCACCGACACCTCCGCCCCCGCTCCCGACCCCGCTGCCACCGATAATGCCTCCGTCCCTGGCGCCGCCGCCTCATCGCCCCCGCCCCCCCCCCCCGCACCCGATCCCTCCGTTGACGATGATGCCTCCGTCCCCGACGCCGCTGTTGCCGCCGCCATCTCCGTCGCCGACTCTGCCCCATCCGCCCCCTCCGCCTCCGCCCCCTCCGCCTCCGCCCCCTCCCCGCACCCGGCCCCTCCACTGACGATGATGCCGCCGACGCCCTCACCACCGCCGCCGACTTTGCCCTCGCCCTCGCCCACAACGCAGCCGCCGCCGCCGCTGCTGCTCGTGGAAAGTGGTTCTGTTCGCCCACATTGACCCGGCACCCTCAGCGCCTCAGTCGCCCTCGGCGGTGAAGCCATCCCCGATGACGGTTGTTCCCGTCGCCACCAATGCCCCGGTGGGAACAGGCCAAAGTGGCTCAGGGCATCAACTGCAGTGACTCTGAAAGGGAAGTTCTAGGGTTCCACTCTCGACGGTAGCAGGTTTTTCGACATTACCTACATACCCAGGTCGAATTCACTGGCTGACTGAAGCATATTTCTAGCAGACCGCTGCTTCGAGCTAGTTGAGGTAATTCTCTTCTTAGAGGTCCTAGGTTCCCATTCCCCACGGCGGCAGGATTTTCGACACTAGCTCTTCAGCTCGGTCGAATTCAGTCGCCGTCTGGAGGAGAATTCTAGCGGCCGGCTGCTCTGATCGGTAGTTTTCCGTGGTTATCCAAGCAACACTAGGCGAATACCGGATTAGGACCCTAACAAACGGGCCACAGACCGCTTGCGATATTTGCTTACTCTTGCTTGGCCTTTCCTTATTCCTTACTTACACACACTTACACTAACGTGCACTTATAACAGGAGATCAGGAGTCGGAAGTTTTAGAGCTTGTTTTGGCTGGGGCTGTCCCGCGTGTGGGAGACGTTGGTTGGGATACTTCTCTAGCTAACGTGTAGGTCGGTATTAGATCTTAATATCGAGCAGTGATGATTATCGTCCTCTTCTGTGATATAAGTAACATGTACTACACTTCAAACGGTTTGACTAATTGATTTATCTTTTCGAAAGTATTGATCGCCTCAAGGCTCCTTAAAACTCTCCTGGAAAAAGCGCATTATATGTCCGTAAAATATCATTAAACCACGTTTTTTTCGAGAAATCCTTTAGAATATTCTGGAAGTTTCTGGGAAAATTATGAGTTTCTAATAACGCTTCGCGTTCCTTGGATAGTTAGACCAAGGGTCAGTGAGAAACTGGCGAGTTTGCACGCGGACACGCATATCTACTGGACTTTGCTTCATTATAGAGTATTTTATTATTTTATTACATGTTATTCGATAATAGAATATCATTTTGAAGCATATTAAAGATTACAATATTGTTTGAATACATTTTATCCACTTTATGATTTCAAGTCAAATTTCAAGAAACCTGAGAATAAGTTCATAATAGGTGTAAGTTCGGAATAGGAATAAGAATGGAAGTCATCTATTAATCCATTACGTACAAACTGCTTCCAACCTCACTCTTGCCATCTTTCTCTGGATGAAGGGACAGATTTAAATGAACATTAAAGTTCATTGGATTTTTACAAAGTGTAGAAAGAATTTTAAGTGTAGAAAGAAAATACGTACGATATTCATATTGTCGAGACACCTTAGAATACTCGATCGGTCTAACGGCCTCGGTTGATAATTCTCAATTCTAATCGTAATAATTAGTTCCCGGAAGATTGGCAAAATGCTATTTGTTATTGTTCCTATTTCATGACTTTCGCAATAGGAATCATTTAATTCAGTTTCTGGAGTTATTTTAGTAGATTTCATTTTGCCTTTTTGCCTATTTTAGCTCTTGATGCCTATTTTGGCCATTTTGTCTTATTTTTGCTTTTATGTCAATCATTTACTTTTTTTTTTCTTAGTACCGATCTCAGTCAAACTGTAAACCTGGACAACACCAAGGTACACGAAGGTATTGTGTCTTTCTGTGGAAGCAGACACTAAGTTAAAAATCTAAATGAGAAAGGAAGATGATACCAGTCAAAATTTTTGATTTTTTTATTCATGCAGGCAGATTTTGGTCTCTCACGAGGAATCCTTCCTACTTTTGAGTATGACCTCCGATCCATTCTGAGAACAGTCCGCTGAGAATGAAACACCGTTCTCAGTGCTGGCGAGTACACAAGTGCCAAGAACGAAAAATATAAATTAAATTGATTCACATTTTTATTATTAATTTTTTACAATATTTTCTTTAAAATGTGATTTTTTATTGTTTATTGTGGCTATTTGCACCCAAACTTTGGCTAGAATTATTGCCTTTTTTCAGGCCTATTTTAATAAAAATAAATGCCTTTCTGCCTGCCTATTTGAAGGTAAAATAAATGCTTGAACATACGGGTCCTAGTCATAATATATCCTGCGAGACGTATTTGGTAAATAACTATTTTAATCGTGTGCCGCTGTCCCTGACCTGAGCTGTGTCTGGAGTCGTCGATGCTGACGTCTGCTGGGTAATATCCGAGAGAAGACGTCACTGCCGCGGGCGTCTGGCTGGGAATTGGCGAGCGTCTCCTCCGCTTCCTGTCTCAGAGCGCGTTTCCTTCGCTACACGGCGACGCCACCCCTTCCTCCTTCCCCCTCCCCTTCCTTCTCCCCTCCCCTTCCTTCTTCTCGTTCCCCCTCCCCTTCCTTCTCCTCTTTCCCTTCCTTTTCCCCTTCCCCCTTCCTTCTTTCTTTCCTTCTCTCCCTCCCCTCCTTCTCCCCTTCCACCTTCCTTCTCCCCCCTTTTCCTAATTTCCCCTACACATTTTTCCTCCCTCACCCTCCGCCCCTTTTCTTTCCCAGCCGGCGTTACGTTCCCATTTCTTTCTCACCTGTTCCCCTCCTCCTGTGCCACTTCTCCTGCTTCCCCTCTACTCCCTCTACCCATCCCCTTTCCCTTGTCCTCTCTTTCTCATCCCCTTAGCTCTTCTTTACCCTTCTTTCCTTTTCCCCTTTCCCTTCCTCACCTCTCACCCCTTTGCCGCCCCTTCCCGTTTTATCTCTCCGGCTCCTCTACTTTCTCACATTGTCATCTTTCTCCTATCTTTGCCCGCTTCCTCTTTCTCCTATCCCCTCTTTCCCATCTCCTTCCACCATTTCGTCTCCTCCGACTTTCCCTTCTTCTTCCCTCTTTCCCTTTCCCGACTTCATCCCCACCCTTTCACCTTCTCTTTCTTTCCGCCCTGTTCCCTCCCCCACCCCCTTCACGTTCCCCTCCTTTCTTTGACACCTCCCCCCTGCCCTTCTTCTTCCTTTCCATACTCCCGTCCCTTTCCTTCCCCTTCTTTTATCTCCTCTTTCGCATTTCCTTCTTCTACCTCTTCCTTCTCCCTCTCCCCTCGCATCTCCTTCTCTCCCTTTTCACTCCCGCCCACTCTCCCTCCCCACTCCCCTTTACCTTCTCCCCCTTCCTTTCCCCTTGCCCGTCGCAGTCCTTCCGCTTTCCCCTTCTTCCTCTCCTTTCCCTTCCGGCCCTGAACCACGTCCTCAGTATTCCGCCGTGAGGGTGGCGTCGACACGGCGACCTACTTTGCCCCCCGCGCAGCCAGCTGCTCTCCCGCATACGCCCCTGCACTTCGCGCCAGCGAGATTATGCTTGGAGCGCCCTGCAGATGCAACGAGGAGCAGCGGAGTGTCGTAGTTAAAGCTAGAGCCACCCTCTCTGAGTCTGGGGCCTTTGAAGGTAGCGAAAAAAACAAAAACCAAAAAAACCAAAAAAAAGGAGGGCCGCGCAGATTCCTCTACGTTTCAAGGAGTCGCTAGTGGTGGTGCTGCAGCACATACTTTCTCGCATTATTTATAAGTTTTTCAATTTTGGAAAATTAAGAGTTCAACGAAAATGAGATTGCGCCTTTTTGAGCATGTTTTCGTCTGTTCGAGGGGAAGGGGAATTAACGAAAAAATGGATCCGTTTTTTGAGAATATTTTATTTTAAAAGTTTCCTTTGATACGTGAAAAGTAGTATTTTGAAATAATTGTACGTGACCTCATTTAAAAATCTAATTTTGAAGAATAGATTTCATTCAAAAGAAAATTCTTTCTTTAAATCTGTAGTTGTAGCAAAACGCAGAAAAAAGTGTAATGAATCTATTCCATTATTTAAGCGTATTTTGTTCTATCTGGAAGAAAAAGAAAAAAATTGGAGCCATTTTGAAGAAAATTTTGAAACGTCATTCAGCCATTGTGGATCTAGACCTGGGAACACCACCAGCTACCAAAAGTCGGATTAATTCGCTCCTAAAATACCAAATACATTGATATGAAGCCCGTATCTAGGGATGGCAAAACAATCGTTGTTTTAGATGTCGATGTCGATATATTAACATCGATGTTTTATGTTTGATGTTTTCGTCACATCGATTACGATATTTACGTATTATGTAAAACTTTAGATTCAGGACGTTTTATTTCGATAATTGATGAGTGAATTGTACTATAAGAAACAAGATGTCCTTTATTTTTTATTTTCATCTTTACATTTGATAAACATTTTTTACATATTTTTGTATGTGACCAAACAATATTTTATGACTTAAGTACTATAATTAAAATGGAAATAGGATGGGGAAATAGCATCTGTTTTACTATATTTAAAACATCTATCTTTTAAACATCGATGATTTTTGTCGATATTTTCATCGACATCCAAATTTGACGATGTGTCGAAATATCGATATATCGTTGTTTGGGTAAAATTTGTTTTCACTACCCGTACCTTCCCTGAGAATGTGTGCCACACACCTCCTGTTCCTCCTCCGTCTAGTTCTCTACGATTTGGGGAAGAGGATAGCGTCGAGACGATGCCCTAGTTTCCTCACCGGTAGGGATTGCTCTTGCCGACCTGGATGGCCGAGGTGGCTAAGAGCGAGTACCGACTCAGCGCTTCGGTCCGATGGGTCGCGGGTTCGAGTCCCGCCTTGGGCATGGCTGGTTGTCCCTTGACTTTATGTGTGTGTTGTCGCGGAGGGCCTCGCGTTCAGCTGACCCCAGATCAGAGGAGCCCGCAAGTGTTTGTCTAGTGTATGGTCGAATATGCGTCCCTTCGGGACGTAAAGGGCAATCCGCTGTGGGTCGGATAGAAGCCCTAAGAAAAAAAAAGGGATAGCCATTCCTCACGCGTGCATACACCACTCGCAAACAGATGCGTCAATGAACACCCTGCGACTCTCTGCAGATACGTTAGTCAACACCTCACGTGTTGCCCTGAGAGCATTTATTTATTTAACGTCAAAAAACAGTTAAAACTGCGTATGACGTGCAATGGGGAGAAGTGAATTCTGTGCACATTTTTAAAAATTCTGTGATCCCTACACTAAGTCATATACTACATGAATTTTGAATTAAAAAAAAAAGCTTTCATGTATTAAAATCTATTTTCAAGGATAAATAAGCAATAAATTTTGGGCTCTTATCCATGATGTCCTTCGTCAAGGAATAATACTTCCTGCCGCGACAACATGGAAACGATAATTTGAATAACTATATTTCCCAATGAATTCTAGAAGACGTGCACTGATAATGAATTTACATTTATGTCCAGAAGCAAAACAAGGGGCCATCTCAGCATTTGCTCAATGGATCAGGGAAACTGGACGAAAAACCTGATCGAGATGGGGGTCATTGACTCGGAGGCTACAGTACAATACTTGTTACAGGTTGTTTATACACATTTATACAGTCCAAATGGTAAATAAATTCATCATGTAACATTGTTAAAATTAATGTTACTTTCCTTGTGATGCTCAGTATAGTCTCTAATTGTATAGAAACAATTATGCAGCAGAAACGATTTCACTTTGGATTTAAACTTTTCTATCGAATTTAATCGTTTAATGTCATCTGGCAAAGTGTTGTAAAATAATGTACATGTATTGTATGTGAATTTTTTGTAATGAACTTTTTAAGCTTTACGCATTGCAGTCCTTGCACTGCTTCAATGCAATGTCCATTATTCCTATTGTGCAATAAGTTCGTGTGCAGATCGAGAATGATTTTAAAAGAGTTAATATTCTTCTTCGTGAATCTTTTAATTGCTCGGCTAGTGATAACTTGAGCAACTCAGGTTTTCAGATGAACTTCAATAGTTAAGCTCCTTTATTGTGATTGAGGTTATTTTTAATCCAAAAGTGGCTGGACAACGTTGAATGCTCGATTTACTAGTTTAACCAGCCGTCTTTTCCGGTGGAACAACGTGTAAATGGACTCTCAGTATCCTTTTATTTCCGAGTTAGTCGTTTGTCTCTGTTTATTAAACATGCTTTATTTGATTAAATGTTTTTTTACTCAATAAACACGGTAGTTTATGTCATTGTGTTGCCTTTGGAAGAATATATTATCAATTATCACGCAATCAGCCCTTTTATAAAACATTTGATTCACTAATTCTGGTTAATAAAGCGACTCAGAAGTGCGCTATTCAACTATAATGCATTGCCCGGCATTATAATCATTTTTAAATCGGTAGTCTGTTTGCTTCTAACTTGAAATAGCCTTGAATTGGGTAAATCTTGTACGACGTTTCATTTCGAGTTGATGCTGGTGTATAATGATCGTGCAAGATCGTCTGAAAGCCAAGCCGTCGAGCGTCATGTGTTTTTGTGTGACGTATTTACAAACAGAGCGAGTGGGAAAGTTTTAGATCACGAGACATCTGTTCGCCGCTCCAGGGTCGCTGTCAGCCTCTAGTCTCGCTCGGCGGAAGAAGTGCTGAACGAGGAATCGGAATGGCTAAACAAGAAGCAGTGGCGGTTGGTGCCGCACGAACCAGGTTGTTGCAGACATACGTCATGCCTAGCGCTCGGACTTTCATTTTATAACATTTCCCCCCTTTAATCTTGATCGGTTGAAGTTCGATTGAAATTCAATAAACGCCCAATGGTTTTCGTATAACAAATTGCACGTCAACTAAAAAATAAATATTTTGATTAAGTTGCATAAAAATAATTATTTTCGTCAAAATAAAAGTTACTACATAATTCGGGCAATTTTATTTGGATAAATTAATATTTTGAGTACTTTCACGTTGAATACTTTGTGTAAACACGTAATAAATGACGTTGGACTACTTCTAATCACCGTAATTCACTGCACACACAAAACAGCTCACTCAGAATTCGTCTACGAGGAATACCAGCATACGCAACTGTACAATCTATTTTCTTAATTTCATATTCTTCGGTAGCTGAAATTCATCACGGGCTTGAGAGCTGCTGCTCCACGTGTCGGTGTTGCAACACATTAGAAATAGTATGGGATAATACTAAGAAGAAGTTCGGCTCGTAGCGCACGCCAGGGCGCAGGTTGTTGCAGCTGAAATGCAACTCCCTCGATGACGTCAGCTCTCGGATCTCTATTTTGTTGCAAAAACATCTATGTTTTTTAGTTTTAATTTTTCTTTTTTAATGAATGGGTATAGGCTTGTTGTAGAGTAGTAGCAATCCACAGTAATATTGTTGTTTTGCGTCATACTCTTTTATCACGATGCACATGTCGCCCGTGCAATGAGGGAAGTTTAGGTGTTTTTACTTGGATGGTTTATGAATGGAAGTGACTAAAGGGTAAAGTAGAGAAACACGATGTTCTTAATTGTTAATTTTTATTAACATGCTACTAACATGCTGTTAACCAAACAATACAATATATCCCTTTTACGTACTGGAATAAAAATGTATTGGAAAATAGCATGTTTATTAGGTAGATAGATAATATGTTTAATTTGCTTTGGGCATTAAGCCCGGTGGCAAATTCTTTACACTTACTTTACATCTAATACCATAATATAATAATGAATACTAAAAATACATACAATTCAATACACAGAACAAAATAACTCCATTTAAGGCATGCCTACTAAATGCAGAGACCCTTCACAGAGTACTGATCCTATCGCTTACACTATTATTAGAATTTAATCTCATCTCCATTAGTGCTGCAGGCAAGCTATTCCATGACTCAATAGTCCTATTTACAAAAGGGTATTTTCCAACATCAGTTCTCTGTTTTCTTGCACTATTAAATGAGTAAATGTGTTTAGTCTATAACTAAAACATGGATGTTTTAAACAACAATGTTTTTCGTGGATGTATTCATCGACAACGAAATCTCTTTAGTGATGTATCCAAACATCGATATTTTGGTGAAATTTGCCGTCACTAGCAACACTGCGACAGTGCCACGAACGGCCACTGGGAGGAGCTGGGCGGTGCGAAACGGCCGGGCGGGGAGAGGCGGCGCAAGTAGGCAAGATTGGGGTAATGCGAGGCGCAACGGGGCGGAGCGGTTGATTCATTGATTGATTTTTTCGTGTTTCCGGGCACGTCAACTGCTGTGGTCATTATTCCCGTTAGTGTAGTGCATGTTTTTTTCTCGGGAGATGGCGGTGAACTTCCCCCGCTGGATGGCGAGATCCGGCGCCGACCTACCGTCGGCTAGTGGGGTTTCCCACTAACCAGGACTCTCCCACCAGCGGGGCACCGCCCCAGCCGTGACAAGCTCTAAGTTAGCTCCCGACCGGCCTCCCGGAATATGTGGTAGTGTAGTGCATGTTAGTGTAAGTGTGTGTGTAAGGGGAGACGATAGGACAAGGAAGAGGAAGGACAGATCGCGCGCGGTCCGTGGCCCATTTAGGGTACTGCTCCGGCATTCGCCTGGTGTTGACCGGAGAAACCACGGAAAACTACCGATCAGAGCAGCCGGTCTCTAGAATTCCCCTCCAGACAGGTGCTGAAGACGCAGGACGTGGCGAGGCGGTGAGATCGGTACGAAGGCAATGAACAGCATGACCAAGCAGATGGTTCTTCCGTCCGAAGGGTGTGGCGTGGCGGGTCTTGTCGGGGCTAGATAGGGCCCTGTGGGGCGGCCCGCTTCGGCGCGGAAAGAGGGCCTTGGGCGTGGCGGGGCGGGGCGGGGCGGGGCGGGGCGGGGCGGGGCGCGGCGGGGCGCGGCGGGGCGCGGCGGCGGGGCGCGGCGCGCGGCGCGGCGGGGCGCGGCGGGGCGCGGCGGGGCGCGGCGGGGCGCGGCGGGGCGCGGCGGGGCGCGGCGGGGCGCGGCGGGGCGCGGCGGGGCGCGGCGGGGCGCGGCGGGGCGCGGCGGGGCAGGCCGGCGGGACGCAGCTGGCGCCGGAGATGAGCTCGTAACAGCATTCCGCGTCGGCCACACCCCCTCGCCCCCCTCACCCCCACCCCACGCAGTCTCTCACCCCCTCTGGCAGCGACCAAGGCGAACGCGAGGGAGGTGGGGGCGGAGTCCCGAACCGAACTGTTGTTACAGCAGACTGGTTTTCTCCGTTTTCGTTTCGTGTTGCACATTGACAACCCGGTTGTTATTGACTGTTTCTGACGCTACGGCCAAATTCGCGCTGTGGCCTGACAGCGTTGTCCTAACAGTGCTGCAGGCGCTGTTCTACTAGATGTTAAGAATAGGTCGTATGTAAGAACCGGCTTGTAATGAAAGTTCATAGTTTTCCCTTGTGATCAGCAAGTATGCCTACTTTGTATCCGCTTGAAATAACCAATATCCATTTTTTTTAAACATGATTTTACGTTTGTATGTAAACGTGATTTTACGTTTTTGTATCTTGTATATTTTGTCTATTTAATAAATGTTTTCTTTAAGTTGCTAATAGTTTTGCAGGTTTTGTTTAAATTTGTTTATCGTTACTCACATTTATTTACTATAATTATTTTAACAAACTTATTTTCTAATTTTGTAATGTGCGTTTTAAAGAAAAGGGTGCATTGTATATATCATCAATTATCTTTATCTGAAGTAAGCATTCTGATTTTTTTTAAAAGTTACATTCGTTTCGAATTTTACGTGCCTTGCAGATCTTGAAATTGTTAATTGTTCAACTTAAACGCCTCCCACCCCCCACCCCATGCCGTCATCCTACGGTGACATCCGTCATCCTGAGCCACCTCTCCGTCGGAGATGGAAAAGGCAGGGGGGGGAAATAAAGGAAACGGAAGGAGATGTAGAGGTACAGGAGAGTAGAATCAAGTGGAGGAGCAGTAGCCCGAAGAGGGGAGAATGTAATCAAAGAAAGGGTCGTAATAGAAGGAGAAGAAAGAAACATATGAAGGCGAATTTCGGAGGGTGAGTGGCAACGAAGTTGGGCTGCACAGTAGATGTGTGCGATAAGGTGACGTGGGCGGTGGCGTAAGCGGTGGAGACGTGGGTGGTGGCGGGAGCGATGATGTGGGCGGTGGTGTAAGCCGTGGCGTGGGTGGCGACGTGGGCGGTGGCGTGGGCAATGGGGTGTGTAGTGACGAGGGCGGTGGCGTGGGTGGTGTTGTAGGTGGTGTCGTGGGCGGTGACGGTGATGGCGGGAGCGATGATGTGGGCGCTGGCGGGGGCGGTAGCGTGGGTGGTGACGTGCGCGGTGGCGTGGGCGTAGGCTGTGGCGTGGGTGGCAACGTGGGCGTGAGTGGTGGCGTGGGTGGCGATGCGAGCGGTGGCCTGGGCGCTGGCGGGGGCGGTGGCGTGGCCGTGGCGTGGGTGGCGACGCGAGCGGTGGCGTGGGCGGTGGCGGTGTGGGTGTGTGCTGGAGCGGTGGTGGGGGCGGTGGCATGGCTGGTGGCGGGAGCGGTGGCGTGTGCGTGGGTGGCGGCAGATTGCGCCAGGAATCCCGAGGGAGGCGCCACCCAGAAGTGTCTGCCGCCGCACAGTGTGGCGAGAAGAGGGGAATGTTGGCAAAAAGTCCAAAATCAAAATATACTTCAGAAGCTCTTTTCACATAAAGCGGGTAGCAAATGTCTCGATCATCTGGTCCTGATCAGGAAAGGAATCACGCTCCTTCTTGCAGTGCAAGTTTGAACTTGTACAAGTGATGCGCAGCAGTTTTTTGATACAAATATTTTTGCTCAATCAAGTACCAGAATCGTACGTGCTGTGGATACGATACCTGGAGTTATGGACTTTAAATCTGTATTTCTTAAAAAATATTCCTTGAAAAATAATTTAGTAATTCTAAGGAGAAACTTCACGCTTCACAATGGAATGAACTTTTTAAATGCGGCTTTTCATATTGTCGTTTAGTTCCCTTCCGGGCATTTTCGGGCTATGATATTAATTGAATCTTATTCTAGAATTCATCTAGTTTTCGAAACAGTAATCAAACTTGGCACATGTTTGCCCCCTTCTGCGTTAAGATACTTTGTTTATGATGATGCACGTCTAGTTATATTAACCTTTCTATCTAGAATTTTAATTTTTCTATTTTTCCTTCATGATCTGGTTCTGATATCTCTATATTAACAACGAGAGGTCGGTATGGTGTTAAAAAACACACTGAAAAGAAAAAACAAAAAACCGAAGAAAAACGTGCAACCTGGAAGAAAAAAAGAAAGTGCTTTGTAGGCACTTAATTGCATCTAACTCACTGTTCTCACAAATGAAATAGAGAAAAATTATCACAAAAGCATTGGACCTAGATATTACACCAATGTAAATGGCTTCAAGTACAAATTCACTTCTTGAAGAAGAGTCACATGAAGCATGTTCTGACTTTGAGGTTATGTAAACATGTAGAAGAATCACATGATGAAAGTTGCGATTTTGAGATTATGTAATCAAATATTTGAATGTTAAACATTTAAATAAGTCATTATTTAATTATAAAATGTGTTTTTTATTCCCAAAAATTAAAAAAACACGCTTAAAAAAGCTTTTTTCTAACGTTTCTCCATTCTGGCCCACTGTGCGCCGGGTGCTGCTAAAGCTCTCCTCGCAAGCGCGGCATCTGGACGCGCACACCGCCGACATCGCTATCACGTGATCGCCTTAACGTCGCGTCTGCGATACCCTCCCTCGTGCCTCGCGCATCCCTCGTCCTTTTACTACTTTTCTGCGGGGCAGATTACCGTCTTAGGTGGCTCAGAGTGGCAACAGATGGCACTGTAGTGCTTCTGACCAGCAGGTCGAGGGTTCGACTCCCGATGGTGGCAGGAGTTTCGAAACCAGTAACTGGTCGGGAGGTCCTGACGGCGGCAGGATTTTCGACACTAGCTTTTCAGCTAGGTCGAATTCAGTCGCTGTCTGGAGGAGAATTCTAGCGGCCGGCTGCTCTGATCGGTAGTTTTCCGTGGTTTCTCCGATCAACACCAGGCGAATGCCGGAGCAGTACCCTGGCAAACGGGCCACGGACCGCGCGCGATCTTTCCTTCCTCTCCTTTGTCGTATCCTCTCCCCTTACACACACACTTACGTTAACAAGCACTACACTACCCCATACTTCGGGAGACCGGTCGGGAGCTTAGAGCTTGTCCCGACTGGGGCGGTGCCCCGCTGGTGGGAGAGTCCTTGTTAGGGGGAAACCCCACTAGCCGACGGTAGGTCGGCGCCGGATCTCGCCATCCAGCGGGGAAAGATCACCGCCATCTCTCGAGAAAAACATGCACTACACACAACGGGACTAATGACCAAAGCAGTTGACGCGCCCAGGAACACGAAAAAATCAATCAATCAATCGAAACCAGTCGGATAACTTGGTCGATTTCAGCTGCTGACTGGAGGAGAAATCTAGCGGCCGGCTGCTGTAATCAACAGTGTTCAGTGGTGTCTCCGAGCAACGCAAGACGAATGCCGGAGCAGTACCTCCACAAACAGGCCACGGTCCGAGCACGATCCTTTCTTGTTCTTTGCCCTATTATTTCCTCTTCCTTTTCTTACCCACAGAACGTGCACTAAACTACTACACTTGCCGAGTTTTCTGGTTGTCACGGTGCCTCGCTGGTAGGAGATACCTGGATGAAGAAAACCCGGCAGCCGACGTGTAGGTCGGCGCCGAATCTCATCATCCAACCGGAGAAGATCACCGCCACCTCTAGAATACAAATATTCGCTAAACGTACAGGACTAATGACGTTCCTGGAAACACGAAATAACTTTCCATCCATATTCTTGGCACCTAATTAATATCTGAAGTCCGTTGTGACTAACTGCTCCATTCGCTGCGCCAATCCCTTCAATTTGCCCCTTCTGCTTGAGCATGCTGGAGGTCTTCATTGGTCCTATCTTCCATAGACCGAAGTTAGGTGCCGCATGATGCGTTTTTTGGAGAGGAAATACTGAGGGCGGTTTCCCGTTGCCTTCCCTGAGTTTTTGACCCAGGCTTCTCTAGAAGCCTACCTCCGGCACGGGTCTGGGGACCTTATCGGACAGGCGCGCCTCGTGGGCGGTCCCCTGATGCGCCTGGGATGTGACTCTCACTTTCTTCGCCATATGTCGGTCTCAGTTACTATTTCCGAAACTATATGTCTGGAGAAAAGTGAGATTTCGTTAGAGTGAATGTTGTCGAAGGGATTTAATTTTGCCAGGCACACCGCCATGGTTCTTTAACATGCCATAAGTGTGACATGGATACTATGGATTTTCCGCACTTGGAAAATAATCCGGGCACCTCGGCCGGGTACGAACCCGCGCACTGGGGGTTCAGACGCCAGTTAGCTAACCTCTCACTCACCGAGGCCCTATACATACGATACGTTAAAAAAAGTAATTTAAACTTACTCTTTTTCGCTGACAATGTGATATTGAGTAAATAAGAATATTCCAGAGTAAATGGAATTAATTCTCATGTGAAAATTATCCTCTCGCGGCTTGTGACGTTGCTAAACATTTCTCACTTGTGGATTACAACTTACTTTTTCTTTTGAATTATACTTACTGTTATTTCTTTTCAGAACCTTTCTTTTTATTGTGGCAAAATAATAGGCATTTTCATTAGTCTACCAGCCCATCAACCTACCAACTTTGATGGTTATTAAGAGTGCTTCAGGTTGTTTTCCACTTAAGCTAAAAAATTTACCCATCTGCCTTTGCAGGTTTATTTCACTTTTGATGTAGGTTTACGCTTTATGGCAGCATTTTTTGTAAACATTCAAATCTGGATTGATATGCATAGTCTTTTGGGCTGTGATGAGCTCTCTTTGTCTTCAAGCTTCGCGATATCTTCGGTTTCTTTTTCCTTTTGGAAGTTTAATTTTTATTAAAAATCTGGCATAACATATGACAGTGTGATTATGTGGTGAATTGCTTTTTATAGATAATTAAATAATTAAAGTTCTCCGTCCTTTCTTGCTGTATTTCAACTTGTATTTCACTTTTTTTCGGAATTTCATATCATTCACATTTATTAAATAATACAACGTCCACTCAATTACAATCTGTGTTTTTATTTTTTTTAAACCTGTTTTCAAAATATTGAAAAGAGTAATAGTACAAAAAATTAAACAAACATTAATCTAGTAAAGTTTGTTTTAAAACCTTTATTCACATTCTTTGTCCAAGTATTACTTTTAATTGAGTTATGCGCAATTATTTGTATTATTTTATTGCATGATGTATACTATATAAAAAATTCGAAGGCTGTTGATGAAGAAAATCCTTCCGTTGCAAGGGCTAGATGAAAGAAAAGGCTGATCATTGTGGATTAAACTGGAGTGTTAACTTTCCTCTGACAACTCGTATTTAACGCAGTTTACCGTCATTGCTGTATATTTTTACGTGGAGTTACTTCAACGAACTAATGATTCGACAATTCTGCAGTACTATTCAGATCATTCGAACTTAATTAAATGTGAATTGAAAACGTTACGATTCATTGCGTTGTTTCCGCGGAAAATATTAATCGAATCACCGAATCCCGCTGCGTAATGTTAAATGAAATGCTGTATTATGTATTTCGTAATTGTTCTATGCATACGTTCCTCGTTCATGGAGCAATATGGAGTTGCATTATTGCCGTCTCAAGCACTCAGTAGCTTGGGTGATTACCCGTTAGGGGGCACTATTGTGCTGCAGTTCGTGGGACGCTAATTCTGGCTACTACCGCTAGGGGGTGCTGATTGTCGGGGGTCGTCCGTGGTGTTGTGAGTGCGGCCACAGCGAAACGAATTTGTGGGTGGTCGAGTGGTTTATGAGCACGGGAGGGGAGAGTGGGTGATGGAGAGGCTGTGGTTCGCATTTATTGGCCCGAGAACCGATTTGGACGACCTAATTGAAAAGACGGCACGAGGGAATTAGTTGTTGGATGAGCCACCATGTGACCCTGAACCGTAACACAGTCATTTTTCGCCAGGAACACGCGTGGCAGGAAACGTCTTTTTAAATACGCAGGTCACAGCATTCGGCTAATGTATAACGGCAGGTGAACCATGTGAGAAGATGCGTCTTGGCGAACCAGGTGTAGGGTGATAGCCATTAACATATTTGACTTTTTTTTTCATAATGAAAGGAATTCCCACTGTCAGCAGAGGTATTCTTTTTTCTTAAATGGCGTAAATGTAATCATTAGTTCATAGAAAATTGTTTACTACTTAATCAGAGAAAGAAGGAGAATGAAAACCATATTTTCTTACGAACATCATCTCGAAATTTTTATAAATATATAATTTGTATTTAAAACTGTAATGGTTCTCGTTTATCTTAGAAAGACACATGTAATTGAAGTTATTAAATGGTAGAAAGAGACGAGTCAAAATAATACACGTAAGTAAAATTAAATAATAAACATGGAAGTGTAAAAATATCAGTCTATGGTAAACGACTTTCGTGTAAATAGTTAAAAATGAAAATTATTAAAAAAATTAAAATTGGACAAATTTGACAATAATTTTACATCTTGAGTATTTGAATTCATTTCAATTGCAAAGTATGTAAAATTTCATGTAAGTTAACAACTTACCTTCAATGAACTTTTCACTTTTTAATTTACCTTCAAGTGATTGCCTACAATTTATCTTCAATTATTTATTACTAGGGAGCGGATTTCCATCATTTTGCATATTTTTGTCCGTTGCTTCGGTACATAGATAAGTGAAATTTCTTCATATTTGGTTAGAATGTGATGCTAAATTGATGAATATGTTCGTGCATATTTGCGCACATTTGGCCGATTTTTCCTGTTGGCGCTTCTTCGTGTAATTGTAGGCGCATATTTCGTTAAAATGGTGACTTATCTATTCAACAACGGCGCTAGCCGAATGCGTTTACTACGCTCCGTGATGTCACGAAGGTTAAGCGCATTCGAGACTCGCGGGTTCGTGGTTGGGTGACCGGCCAGGAACCCCGGGATCTAACGCCGTCGAGCCCCTGGCCGAAGGGATAAAAGGCACTGACTGACTGCGACGTGACGAGACTTGACTAATATTAAAAAAGTAAAGCACGTTAATGGAGGATTACTCCGAGAAGTGCAAAGCGCTCAACGCCCCTTAAGGGGCTTGGAGACGCGTTGCGTCAAGGTGTAGACGCAACACATTAAAAAAAAACACGTTTCATAGAATCTATTTATTTGTGAGCGTACATTGATTCGAAAGAGCTTGACACAGTGAACTTTTTTGTTTGTTTTTTGTTTTCTATATAAGATAAAAGACTTGTGCAAATTTAGGATAATTCTTGATAACATATTTTTTTTAACCAGACAGAAGAAATACAACAAGACATACAATGTAATTCGATAAGGTGAGTATTTCAATTATTTCACTCGCGATATGGGGTAGATATATTATGTTTCCAGAAAAATATATCTTTTCATTCCAAGCATGCTTCTCCTGCATTTTATCAAGAAAGGTTTATAGAGTAAATTAAATATTGATAATTTTAATTGCATATTAAAATGAATAATTCTGGATTTTTAGGTCGTTAATGCATATTTTTAAAAGCATATTTCAAGATTTGTTAGGGCATAAAAATCCTCTCCCTACTTATTACAAACAAATATTACCATTAATTGCTTCAATTACTTATTACTTACAAATTAGGTACAGTTTACCTTTGTATCAATTTACCTTCAGGGACCTTTTTACCAGTAACATAAGTTTTCATGTTTCTAAAAAAACGGAAAACAGAAAATTTGAATAAGGAGAATGGGTTGTAGAGTTCGTTTATTACGAGCTAGATATTTCATTGGGCGTTTACTTCTGCTTATGATTGGAGCGCAATTGAGTCCATGGCCTTAGGAATCTGGATATTCCAAATCTGAACGGTGAAATCATTTCCAGTTATCCAAATATCGACTAATCGAGGTTTGAACAACATTTACATACAAAAGATGTAGTTCAATTCTTTAGACCGTTAGCTTCACCTGGAGGTACGAAGGAATTCGGGATATCGGTGTTCGAATCGCCCATCGGGAGCGGTAGCTCAGTGCATCAACTGATGTCACCGGGAGGTCCTAGGTTCGAGTCCTGACGGCGGCAGGATTTTCGACACTAGCTTTTTAGCTAGGTCGAATTCAGGTGCTATCTAGAGGAGAATTCTAGAGGTCGGCTGCCCTGATCGGTAGTTTTCCGTGGTTTCTCCGATCAACACCAGGCGAATGCCGGAGCAGTACCCTAACAAACGGGCCACGGACCGCGCGCGATCTTTGCTTCCACTTCCTTGTCCTATCCTCTCCCCTTACACACACACTTACACTAACATGCACTACACTACCATATATTTCGGGAGACCAGTCGGGAGCTTAGAGCTTGTCCTGGCTTGGGCGGTGCCCCGCGGGTGGGAGAGTCCTGCTTAGCTAGCCGACTAGCCGACGGAAGGTCGGCGCCGGATCTCGCCATCCAGCGGGGGAAGATGACCGCCGTCTCCCGAGAAAAGAACATGCACTACACTAACGGGACTAGTGACCAAAGCAGTTGACGCGCCCAGAAACACGAAAAATCAATCAATCGAATCGCCAGGAAATTCAAGTTATATCAATTCGAAATACGAAGATATTTTGAGATATCTGTGTTTTGTGATAAATAATTCGTGTAACCCAAGAGTCGGTGTATTTCTTCAGATGCATAGAACTAGTTTCCCTTTTCCAAGAAAGAAAAAAAAAAGAAAATAAAAAGAGAGGAAAAGGAAGGGTGGGTACAGTGTTCTTTTTTACTGCGACGCGACCACTCCTTTGGCAATTTCCAATGCGAACGAGTGGAGCGCTTAGCTCGCTTGACAATAAAGCATCGCAGAAGCGGTTTTCCATCGAGAAACTGCACTCCGCTGGCCATCAAATGCTCAATTGGCCGTTAAACGCGTATTTTCACCCAGCCGTTCAGTTCCCGTCGCGTCAGACGGACTCAGCCAACGACTGCGTTAAAGGCCCCTGCGAGATTCGCTCGTCCTCAAGTTAATCTGAATCGATGAGGTCTGTGGAGGGCAGCTCATCCTTCTGAAACTTATAACGCTCTGATAAAAGATTGTATAAAATTGTGAATAAAGCGGCGGCGATGGTGTAACGGTTAGCGTATCGGACTGTTATACCCAAGTTTGCGGGTTCGAACCCGATCGAAGCCGTGGATTTTTAAGGGCGAAAAAATCCTTCGTACGCCTTCCTTCGGAGGGGAAGTAAAGCCGGCTGTCCCATGTTAGTAGATTTACTGCATGTAAAAGATCCTCAAGCCTAAATGACGCCTCTGAGCTAAATTAAAATCGCCTGTTTGGTCGCCCAAGTAATGCCTTCTGTCTCCCATGGTTGGTGAAAGGAGCGTAGCGGAATTTGCGTGGTCAGACGGAAGAGCAGGCCTCATGGCCTGAGTCTCG
This sequence comes from Teleogryllus occipitalis, assembly GCA_011170035.1. NCBI lineage: Eukaryota > Metazoa > Arthropoda > Insecta > Orthoptera > Gryllidae > Teleogryllus > Teleogryllus occipitalis. The sequence continues at coordinate 119,220 of BLKR01009010.1, forward strand.
CCACGTAAAATAAGGCAAATTCAATTCAATAAAAATTCAAGTTGACACATCTGGGCGTTTCTTTTAAGATTCCATACCTCACCTGGTGGGAAGTTGGGAAAAGATAAATATTCAGATAAAGAAAAAAAAATAGAAACCATAATGATACCAATATCCTTCATTGTTCTAAGTTTAAGGCCACAATTCTTTTGACATTCGTCGGGAAAAATTAAGGTGATTGCATTTGTATAAATTGTTCAAGTACGCTCGTCTTGTGCTTAACCAAACTAAATTAGCAATGTCTATGAAAGAAAGCTTGGTTGCCGATCAGGTCGCCGATATCGCTAAGGCAGAAGTGTCGTAGCGATCTCAGACCGAAGGGTCGGGGGTTCGAGTCCCGCCTCGGGCATTGTTGTATTGTGTTCGTCCTCTCACCCCTTATCATCACCATATCCTTTCATCTTCATAGTTATCATACTGTTAACTCCAATAGTGGTCGCTAATGGCCTAGATGTTGATGCGACCTTAAATAACAAAAATAAAAAGCTTGGTTGTCCAGTTGTTAATGTTTTTAAAGACTGAAAAATTATAATTGTCACCTTACCCGCCACCTTGTTGGATGCACTTACGATCGGAGAATATGTTTCGCAGACGTACAGCTATCCAAATTGTGACCATGTTGCTGAGTAACAATGTATTTTAATAATTAAATTAGTTCAAAGAATTGGTCGCCCCAACCGGGATTCGAACCCGGGCTGAAAAAAATTGTTAATATAATAGTTGTGTCTATTTTTTGGGGCGTCGATTCCGAACAGTAGCCGCTCGTGGTTATGCCATTTGGGTGTGCAACGGCTCTCTTCTCTCTCCCTTCTTCCCTCTCTCTCTCTCTCTCCTCTCCCCCTCCCCATTTCTCTCCTTTTCTCTTTCTCTCTCTCACACACACACACCCACACACTCGCGCGCATACACACACATGCCTATACATAAAGGCATACATTACAAGCATATGCATGTATTCATATCATAAATAATGACTATTAAAAACTAGGAATTTTATGAAGTTTGATAGCATGCTGAACAGTTCTTTTTATCAGCCGAGGGAGTTGGCCGCATTTTCATAATACTCCGCTCGGCGAGGACCCCTCCGAAATATTTACGATTTGGAACGAGTTACCCCCCGATGACTCCGCACGTTCCAGAACGGTTTTTCAAAAGGTGCCAAGAGAATTTTGAATTTTTTTGAATTTTACACATTGATTTGATACTTTTTTACTCTCACTTTTGGTATAGAGTATTTTCCATAAGCTCACTGTACAAATTTCAGGTTAAAAGTACAAGTTTCTATACCCACACACTCAAAAAATGTGGATAGCTTATCGTCTACACTGTATGACGAAACACAAAGTCTATGTCGCTTCAGTAAACGCTGTTTATTTCATTTTTTTCTGTGACTTTTTTATTGATGTCATTTTAATGTTTTCCATGCTATTCATTGTCAGCACAAACACACTTGACAGAAAAACGAACACTTTAACTTCGGTTTTCAAAAACTCATTAAAAAGTAGCCTTCTACAATCGTTTACAAAATACATCTGGGTTTTCACATGCTTCAGAATGGATTTATAATTGTAAGTCGCTTTAAAACATAAGAATATCTGCGTGTAACATCGAATAACACAATACTTATGAATGCAAATGCACTGCAATGCGTTCGCGTTTCGCGCGCTAGCGAACTGCTTTGGAAGGGATGAGATATCATTTAAGTGGAGAGATGTCTCACACTTTCTTCGTTCAATGTCACTCTTACTTCTCTTAAAAACGTGCGGTAGCCGAGTGTTATATCTTCGAGACATGTCAAGTCACTTGCAGAGACCGCTACTGCGTCTGCGCAGTTCAATTCGCATGGTCCGGAGAGTGCTCCAACCGACCATAAGCCACCGTTGTTCCCTCATTCTCCTGCAGCCCCGCGGCAGCCAACGACGCTGTTGCCTTGTACATATTTTACTTCCTCTCATACGAACGTATATTCGGAATAATACAAGCAGTGTAGATAATGTAAACGCTTCGGAAAAGAGACTTCGAAATATCAATGGAAATACGTCTTGGAATCCCCTAATACCGAAAAAGTGTAGTTTTTTCTCTTCAAAACGTCCTTCCATCTGTCCGTCCGTCGGTCATTTTGATCAAGCCTGTTGCATGTGGATGTATAATTCTATAAAGAATCACGATTCCTCGAAGTTCTATTGAATGAAGCCTCGTGTCTTTCTAAAAGATAACGGTTATCAGTGCCCTCTCCAAACCTTTTTGACATAATGTGCTCGAAGCCGTATCCATCTGCACACCGTTATGACATCAAGCACACAATAATATACTCATTCGCATTTCCGGCGTGTGCGCCAGCTGGCTGTCACGAAGGGCATTGGCGGCGGACTGTAATCGCAGCTTCCCAACAGCGCAAAACACACGTCTTTTGAAATACAATGTTTTGGAATCTCTCTGAGAGGACTTGTATTCCCCTTTGTTAAGAGACGTTTGAGAGAAATTGTACCGAATTTATGGGGGTGTGCACATGCGAACGTGCGAATACCCACGAGCCGCCACAGACTCGGAGGCATTTGGCTATACCTGGCACATTCTCGATAAGATGTTAATTGTTAGTTCAGAAATAATTTGAACTAACTGAATAAAACTAACTGAACTAACAAAACTGAAATTTGAACTAACTGAAAAAAAGAAGGATTTGTTAGTTCAGAAATAATTTGAACCTCTTTGTATTAGAAATGAAGATTTGTTTAAAATCCATTTCCGACGTAAGTCTTTAAAAAGTCAATATTGGTTCAGTTATCTTATATTGGTATTATTTTAATAGTATACCTTTTAATATTGGTTGAAAAGCGAGATGAGGGGACTGTGACAGTCATAAAGAGTATGGCGTAAATCAAAATCCATTTTCTTCGCACGGAGGTGGTACCAAAAACATTGGACGTGTCGTTCAATGAGAGAAGAAACGGAAATTTGCATATGTGTGCAATCTCTTCTGCAATTCGTTGTCGGATCGCTGTGTGATGCATCACTTTGTAAACAATTTCTGCGTCTTACCTTCCTCTCTTCGTGACAGAATTCGGGTAAAAAATGCAATAAGCTGTCAGGAATGGGCTAATATTTGCTGTCTTAAAATCATTCTGTGGTTATATTACTTTACTGTCTCTTCACATTCGCAAATATTACGAACATTGTTTTAATTTCGTATTTTTCTTAATTGTGGAGTCTCCTTGTAAAGGAAGAGCTACGGGTGACAGTTTTATTAAGGCAACTGGGAATGTTTGGATATAACATTCTTCTATCGAAGCAACAATCCTTTTGGTGCATCATAGTCAAGGAGTGAATGGTGAAAAATGGATAGAGAGAGGAGAGAATAAATAAATGTGTGGATACAGACAAATTACGTAGTGAATGGTGTAGCAACTAAAATACAACATACGAAACTTCACTATTTACTGAAAACTGCACAAATATTGTACATCATACTTTCTATTTCCGAATACAAATTAACGTAATTCTGAAAACTACCTAATTCTGTTCGAAGCTGTACTGATCTAATCATCATTCCTGTTTTGATCGCATTTCCATGTGGAATAGAAGGCGGATGTTGTATGTTTTGTTGGTGAAAACATCGATCGTATTAAGGTGACCATTACTCATTTGCAAGAAAAGATTAATTTTATTTTGAACTTCGAAAAAATTGCTTATTCCCAGTTGCTGATCTGGGAAACTGTACGATTTTATTTTAACAGGAATTGCATTTCTTGAACAGGAATTGTACCAGAAAGTAAAATTATTTGTATTGTTCGATTACATTGTAATTAAAATAAGTGTAAGGTGATATAGAATTCTTTTAGTGTCATCTGTTAATGAAAACTAGTTATTGCAATATGATGTTTCGTTTCAGACATAGTTTGCTACTATTATTTTAAAACTATTGTCAGTTATATGCCAATGTTTTCGTGTATCAATGGATAATTATTTTCTGAATGAAACATTTTCATTACTGCAATTACCATTATAACCTCATCACAAAGCACTATCCCTCTTTTGTAAATATATCTATTGCTTTGTCATATTCACAAATAAAAGAGAGAGTTGTTACTATTAATATTGTGTGTATAGAATTTACGTATTCTCTGCACGTATTTTCCGTGCACAATTACGTAAAAGTACATTAGAAAAAAATGAATGTGTAAACTGAAAGATATAAGGCCTAAACGTGATTAGTAGGGCCCGGATTTTAATGACAAGTCATATATTTTTTCTGAACCTTCAGGTGAACTTTAAAACAATTTATGCACGAATCCAGGTAATGCCGATTAGAAAAACGTATTTGTATCGTGCATATAAAGTCATATTTACACTGTTTTCAGTAAAAGGTCATATTTTGGCCAAATTTTCCCCCAAATCCATACGTATGTTATATATTTGAAGACACAAGAATAAAGAGCTTGAAAATGTGTCTTGCATGACAATGTATCAAATGATATTGTCACAAATAAACGCAACAATTACATCACAAACGATTATTTGAAACGTAAGTGAATTTGAACGGAGTGAGTTGGGAAGAAGCTCGTGGTTACGTGGCTGAAAAAGTGTGCATGTTGCTGCGTATACAAGCATTTTTAAAAAAAATGCTAGTTAGTTCCAACGACTGCAAACCGCATGTAACATCCTCACAATCTGTTCTTGAGTGAATTTTGTATTTATGTTACACTTAAAAAATCAACAGGAATTTTAAAAAAATAAACGTGTATAGCGTCATATTTTATTTTTTAAGGTCATATTTACATAGATTTTAGGTCATAAATGCTTGCATATTTCGCTGATTTTTAGGTCATTAAAATCCGGGCCCTAGTGATTAGTATTTGAAGGGGAGGATCCTTTTGGATTTTTTCTCCGTTCTGGAAAACGAAAGGGAGAGGGCGAGAGAGAAATAAAGAAGGGAAGGAGAGAACGAAGAGGGAAAAGGGAGAAATGAGAGGAGGGAGAGAGAAAGAGAGGATTGAGGAGAGGCAGGGAGAGAGAGAGAAAGGGATGGGGTTGGCGGGAGAAAGAAACTTAAGAGAGGGGTGAAGGGAGAGGGTGAGAAGGGGATGAATGGAGGGAGAGAGCAAAAGATGAAGGGCAGAAGGGAGAGAGCAAGGGAAGAAGGGGAAGAGGGAGAAAGGGAAGAAAGGGAAGAGGGAGAAAGGGAAGAAGGGAGGGAGAAAGGGATGAAGGGATAGAGAGAAAGGGAGAAAGGGATAGAGAGAAAGGGATGAAGGGATAGAGAGAAAGGGATGAAGGGATAGAGAGGAAGGAATGAAGAGATAGAGACAGAAAGGGAGGAAGGGAGACAAAGGGATGAAGGGAGGAAGAGGGACAAAAAGGGATGAAGGGAGGAAGAGAGAGAAAAGGAGGATGGGAGAGAAAGCGCGGGAGGGACGGAGAGAGATGCGAAGAAGAGAGGAAAGGAAGATAATGGGAAAGACAGATAGTGTAGAAGAGACTGTAAACGAGATGGGTGGAGAGGTCGGGACGTAGAGGTGGCGAGGGGCCAAACGGGGCTATGACGGCTCTGCGTGCGTGGCGCCCAGGGGTCTTGCGAAGTGGCCTGCGTTTTATGGCAACTGCGCTTTACAGCGCTCTTTCTTGCGTTGCAGCTATCGAGGCTGCGTTGGGGAGGGGGTCCCTACCCTTCTTCCTTCCTTCCACCTTCTCTCCCTGTATCTGTGTGTGTGTGTGTGTGTGTGTGTGTGTGTGTCTCCGTGACACTCTCTCTGCTTCTGAGTCTCTCTCTGCCTGTCTGTCTCTGTATCTCTCAGTCTCTCTCTGTCTGTAACTCTCGGTCTCTCTGTCTCTCTCTCTCTCTGTGACTGTCTCTCTCTGTCTCTGTCTGTCTGTCTCTCTCTGTATCTCTGTGTGTGTGTCTCTTTCTGTGTGTGTGTCTCTCTCTGTGTCCCTCTCTGTATCTCTCGGTCTCTGTCTGTCTGTCTGTCTGTCTGTCTCTCTCTCTCTCTCTTGATGACGCGATGAGTGGCAGATCGTCTACTTTCATTCCGTCCTGCCACCCCAATCCTTCCATGTCTCTCTTCATTTCTCACAATACATTAGAAAAGAGCGAGGAATAAAAATAATATTGTAATTATTTCGATAGTTTATAATGGAAGAAAATTTAATCATCTGGTCAATACAGGTTTTCAGTATTATTATTATTATTATTATTATTATTATTATTATTATTATTATTATTATTTATTCATTCACAGTTCACTGGTACATAGATTGTAGTCATACAGATACAATACATCTAAGCATGACAACAATAAAAATCAACAGTATGTAATTCTAGAAGTTATAGACTAATACAAAATTTAACATTTATAATATTCATAATTAAAGTAGCAACTAAACACTCTCATTACTTCCCAAGAATTTTCGGACCAATGTGCATGTACAAAGTATGACACATTTCTGTACATTGATTATGGCATTTTTATTTATTTTCAGCGTTTCTAGTGAATTCTTTAAAGTCTTCGGGATGACGCCCGTTGCTGAAAGAACCACGGGGACGGTTTTGATTTCCGAGATGTTCCATTGCTCCTTCACGACATGTGCCAATTCTTTGTACTTCTGGATCTTCGTATGATATGCTGTAGCGAGATTGCTGGTGTCCACAACTGCCATGTCCACAAACCATACTTTCTTCTCATTTTATTATTATTATTATTATTATTATTATTATTATTATTATTATTATTATTATCATCATTATTATCTTTATTATTATTATCATTATTAATATTATTATATTATATTATTATTGTTTAATGTCTACTTTTCTTTTGTACGCCCTCGTGACTGTGGCATCCTCGCGTGTTGCATGGAAGTGTGGCCGATAGCGGCGCGCCATGCGGCCAAAACGAGGTCCTTCCAGTCCCGCGAGGGGCGCTGTCTGCTCGCCCGACCGCAGCATCAGGCCCAGCGCTCGCCCCCTTCCGCCCCCGCACCTGCCCCTCTATCGGACGGGCGCGGCCGCCCCCTTTTCATTCCAGGAGCGGCTTACGTTCCTCGGCGCAGCTATTGATGGCAGGTCCTGGGGTCCGAGTCCCGGCGGTGGCTGGATTTTCGATATTAGCTAAATAGCTAGGACGAATTCAGACACCGGGAGCGGTGGTTCAGTGATGTCATTGCAGTGCCTCTGACCGGGAGGTCCTGCGATTGAAGTCCCGACAGTGGCAGGATTTTTGACACTAGTTTTTCAGCTAGGTCGATTTCAGTCGCTGTCTGGAGGAGATTTCTAGCGGCCGGTTGCTCTGATCGGTAGTTTTTCGTGGTTTCTCCGATCAACATCAGGCGAATGCTGGAGCAGTACCCTTACAAATGGGCCGCGGACCGCGCGCGATCTGTCCTTCCTCTTCCTTGTCCTATCCTCTCCCCCTCACACACATACTTACACTAACATGAACTTAACTACAACATATCCCGGGAGACCGGTCGGGAGCTTAGAGCTTGTCCCGGCTGGGGCGGTGGCCCGCTGGTGGGAGAGTCCTGGTTAGGGGGAAACCCCACTATCCGACGGTTAGGATCTCGCCACCCATCACCGCAATCTCCCGAGAAAAGCATGCACTACACTAACGGGACTAATGACCAAACAGTTGCCGGGCCCGGAAACACGAAAAAATCAATCAATCAATCTATAACGCCATACGTGTGTGCGTGTGTGTGTGTGTTGTCTGCGTGTTGTAGTCTTTAAAAGGCACTGGGTACTAGTGCGTTCTACCCAGCGTGTGAGATTTGTACCCACTAGAGCAGACCTGCCAAGCCGCCTATAGGCAGTGGGTCGCAGGGAGTGGGCTATGCGTGGCGCGTGTGTAGGCGCGCGCGCCTATTGAAGGGCCTCGAAGGGCCTCGAGGGGCCGGTGGGTGCGCGTGTCGAGGCGTGTTAGGGGCGCGTGGGCGACCGCGATAGCGGCCCTGCAACACGCCCTGGCGACGACGTCCGCGACACCCCCGCCCGCCCGCCCGCCTTGTCGATGCAGCCCGCGCGCCCGCCCGCTCGCGCGACCGCTCGCCTTGTCGATGCAGCCCGCGCTATCTGCCCCGCCCGCCCTGCTCGTCCCGCGCGCCCCACCCGCCTCCTCCCGCATCGTCCCGCCTCTTCGTGTGTCGCCCCGCCCCCTCCTGCCCTGCCCCTTTCCCCCACGCCCCCTCCCGGCCTGCACCCTTCCCCGTCCCGGCCTGCCCGCCCCACACTTTTCCGCCACGCCCCTTTCCGTCCCGCCCGCTCTGCCCGCCCCGCCAGCCGGCCCCGCCTGCCCGTCTCGCCCACCCGACCCGTTCCCCCGACCCTTTTCCCCGACCCGTTCCCCCGACCCGTTCCCCTGACCCGTTCCCCCGACCCGTTCCCCCGACCCGTTCCCCCGACCCGTTCCCCCGACCCGTTCCCCCGACCCGTTCTCTCGACCCGTTCGTCCCACCTAACCAGTACGATCGTGCCTACTCCACCCGCCCCACCCACATCTGCTGTGCCGCCCGCCCCGCCCGAGCCTGTCTCTCCCCGCAGGCCCCGCCTACACTATCCTCCCCGCCCACCCCTTCCCGCGTAGTGATGGCAGATCTTACCAAAACATCGATACTTCCATATATCACAAAAAGATTTGGCGATGTTGATGAAAGAATCGACAAATTACATGGATGTTTTAAATATGAAATATTTCGAAGTAAAATGTCCTGTTTCTAATGTTATGCTTAACACGTCAATATTAATTTAAAATATATTCTGTCTTAAATTTGACTGTCGTCTTAATTTTCTAAACAGTGTTCTATGTAATATTCCCGGTTAACAATATTACCAGGTACAAAATAATAAAAAAGGTTACAACACTGGAGAAATGTTGCGAATAGCAAACGGTTTCCTGTCGTCTGCGAATCGACCAACAGTGACAATTGTAAATGGCTGTTGATTGCGAGCAATCTACAAACAAAATAGATACTGGAAATATATACGATATTTACATATACGTATATTTATATATACGATGAGAATTTTTTTTGAAAATATCGATGTTTTCGGACAAGTATCTGAAGAAAACGTCGAAAGCAAAACATCGATGTTATAATATCGATTTTTGAAAATCATTGATTTTTTTTGTCATCCTTAATAATCTCGCCTTGCCCGCCCCGACACTCCACGCCCCTCCCCGCCCCTCCCCGCCCCAGTCCTTCTCACCCCACCCCGCTGCCTTGCCCGCCAATCCACCAAACTCGCCCCCCCCCGCCCCGCCTATCAACCCCCCAACCGGTCACCTTGTCGCAGCAGCCCGCGCAGTCGGGGGAGGGGAACTGAGGACGGGGGAACAGTGCGTTTGTGTATGCGCACAGCTGGGCCTGCACCAACACAAGCGTACGTGTAGGCACGCGTACGCAGAACGGAACGCACGCGTGCGTACCGGATTAGGTGCCTCAGGGCGTCAATTGATGTCGCTGCTGTGCCTCTGACCGGGAGGTCCCAGGGTTCCTGCCCCGACGGTGGCAGGATATTCGACACTACGCAGTAAGCTAGGTGGAATTTAGACCGTCTCTGGAGGCTAGGTTGTTGGTTGGTTGGTTGGTTTGTTAGTGATTCCGGGCACGTCAACAGCTTACGTCATTAGTCCTGTAAGTGTAGTGCATGTTTCCCCCGCCCCGGAAGATAGCGCTAATCTTCCCCCGAGACGAGATTCGGCGCCGACCCTACCGTTGGCTAGTGGGGTTTCCCCCTAACCAAGACTCTCCCAACAGCGGGGCACTGCCCCAGCCGAGACTAGCTCTAAGCTCCCGACCGGTCTCCCGGAATATGTGGTAGTGTAGTGCATGTTAGTGTAAGTGTGTAAGGGGAGAGGATAGGACAAGGAAGAGGAAGGACAGATCGCTTGCAGTCTGTTTGTTAGGGTACTGCTCCGGCATTCGCCTGGTGTTGATCGGAGAAACCACGGAAAACTACCGATCAGAGCAGCCGGCCACTAGAATTTTCCTCCAGGCAGCGACTGAATTCGACCTAGCTGATAAGCTAGTGTCGAAAATCCTGCCGCCGTCAGGACTCGAACCAATGACCTCACAGTCAGAGGCGCTGCAGTGACATCAAATGATGCACTGAGCCACCACTCCCGGTCCGTGTCTGGAGGAGAATTTTAGCGGCCGGCTGCTATGATCGGTAGTTTTCCTTCTTTTTTTGATCAACACAAGCCGAAGGGCATGTCAACCCCACTTTGGTCGTCCCAGCCCTTGCCTTTCTCATCGATGTGTCCCTACCTTCGTTACCTTCATCCTGTCCTCTGCTACCGGACTTCTTCTGTCCCCGCTTCTGGCGTCCCCACTCTGCCATTGCACTCAATCCAGCGTTGGGCATCGGCGCTGCTGTGCACCCTACTGTCCCCGCATCGAGACGTTCTCGTTCCGATCTCTACCGAACTCGACCTTACCTTTCTCGAAGATGCCATCCACCGTGCCTAATGATTCGAATTGTTGCAAGGATGGTTATATCATGTTTTGTATTATTTCCGAGTGAAATAACAAAGGAGCAAAGGAAATACTGTGAATTGAAAGAAAAATGTCCATATCGCAACTAGAACTTCTTTCATTCAAAAAATACTGTATTTCATGGAGGCAATGCAAAGCCATCAGTTGAGTGGTTCCTTCGTAAGTGAGGTTTATTTCCACTCGGAGTATGAGTCTCAGTTATCATCAAATCATTTTACAATATTTTAGTCTTGAAAATGCGTTTCATAAACGAAGATTGTATTTGGGAATTTTAGTATGAGTCTCAGTTAGTATGTCGAAGATAGTATGTAGTCGAAGATAGTATGAGTCTCAGTTATCATCAAATCATTTTACAATATTTTAGTCTTGAAAATGCGTTTCATAAACGAAGATTGTATTTGGGAATAAAAAAAGTGTTAAAACTTCAAAGTATGAATTATTATTAAGAATATATCAATAATTTTGCCTCTTTTGTTTTGATGCTACTAAGACAAAAAATGAATTGTGCAATATTTTCTGTGGATTTTCAATTAAAACATTTGAGGTGAATCGGCGATTCAAGAATCGTGTTTAATTAGTAATACTTCTTCAAAAGTGATGATTTAAAAAAAAAAGCTTGCACATGTAATGAAAGAAACAGAAACAACATTTCTAATACATTATTTTTGTATCGTTTTTGCTTTTAAATATAAGCTTTGTTTAAACGAATTTCTGTAATACAAAAATGAACATGTAGCATAAGTGGTTGAATGGTCCTGTAACCCCAACAAATAAAAAACCTAGTGGTGGCAAAAGACCACAATCCTTTCAGAGAGCCACTCTCATAATTTGTAACGGTTACATAGTATTGTAATTATATACTTCGACTTGCATTTGTGTGATTTTCGACAAAAAACAACATTGTAATAGTTATATGTTTACTTTGCTCTGACCATTTTAAAAGCAAAATTACGCGAAAGAATTGAAGAAACGTGTTCAAGACGTTATTTAAGCTCTTCATTTGAAAAATATGTCATTAAGGAGAAAGATTTCTATTTTGCTTTGCATCCATCTTCGTCTCACTATTCGTTGCATATCCCTAGTGAGCTTACGGAATTCTCAATTATATGTTACCGTTAAACGTTTAAATACTGCAAAAAATCTGCAAGGCGTTTTTGAGGGAGAAAGTGTTACTGCTCAAATAAAAGAAGGAAATATCTCAGCATTTGCTTAATACCTGAATGGAAATTGAACGTAAAACGTGATCAAGAATGTGAATTATTGACCCGCTAGTTCATTTCAGGCCTATTCAGTCTTTTGTAATTATAGAATACAAAACGTATCTAATGCATTAATATTTTTAAATTAAACGTTATTGTCTGAATAATTATTATTAAAATAAACAATTTTTTCAGAACCTAATGAATTTCGAAACAATTGAAAGTCTTTCCCCGCAGTTGGCGCTCTATGGAGTTACGACACGCGAGTTCACAATTCACAGCGCTCGAACGGAATTAAAAATGGCGCATTTTATGCGTGAAATGAAATTGGCGATGACAGGCAAACGTAAATCCCATTACGGCTCAACGCAACGGAAATTTTATGACCTATTAACTCTGAAGGAGGTGGCGGAAAGTATTGATTTTGGTTGCACGTGTGCTTAGCGATAAGCTTGTCGTTTTCCCAGAAATACGATAAATTTCACTTGAAAATTATACAGACAATGCGTCATTGGTGTACCTCAAGGTTTACCGTTTTGACCCTTGTGAATAAATAATCCACTTCACTTTTTTATTTTAAAAAATATATTTGATAATTGGGATTTTCGTGCTATTCAATTCTTTGCCATTATATTAAACACCCTGGTGTAGAGCTCAAACTGCCTGCCATCAACCACTGGAATCGAGTTCAATTCTGGGCTATCCATATGGAATTTGTGGTGAACAGTTGTTTTCAGGGTTCTTCCGTTTGCACTGCCCGTCACTTCACCACTGCATCCTCATTTCACTGCTTAACAATTGGCGGGCTTGGGTCAGAAACAAGATAAGTGTTATCAAACAACGTCAACCTCCCATGTCGGCCTCATTTTTTGGGAGAGTTCAGAGAAAATTCGTGCCTTTAACTTTAATCTATTGGCAGCTGCTGAGAAATAGATCATCCCACATCGTCACTGAATAAAGAGCGTCCATTTCTTCTTAAATAATTGGAAACATTTAAGTTAAAATTAATGAAATTAATTAATTTAATTTCATCTAAGACAAAATCTAAGACACTATGTCTATCGGCAATAGTCCATTTCTGTGTTATTATTTTGAAATTTAAAAAAATTACTCTTTGATGGTATAGTAATTTTACGTATGAAAATCTTCATTGTTCTTTCACCAAACATCTTAACACTAGCAAGGCTCATGCAGTTCAAGTTTTATAAAATATTTGTGAAATTATTCACACAGATATATCAGCTTCTCAGCAATATGAGGTTTGAGACCAACTTTCAACACCCTTTGGAGTCCATAGTATCTTGTTCTGCAACCAACTTGTCGCTTATATTTCAACATGTATTTCCTTTACATGAGAGGCCATAACGTAACAATAAGCCATACCAACTACAAGAAGTCTTCCGCTTCTCATAAGTGTTGATATCTCCATTTTGGGTAGGGTGTGCTACATCATGTTTCTGTCCCAAGCCCTTCATAGATATGAACAAAACAAATGTAGTGTCCAGATCAGTTGCACTTTGATCAAAATCGAGATGTTAACATTTGAGAATACACATATATTTACATTATTTCTCCTCCTATATTTTATTTTTTTCCTTCAACCTCAATTTTCAACTTAAGGCAAGACTTTCCATTTCAAATTCAGTTTTCAACTTAGGTCACGTCTTCTTCCTCAAATGCTCCTTACACGTCTCTACTTAAAACTGTACACTTAACAAAAATATAGTTCTTACTAATGAATAGAACTATCCACCATGAACGTAAATACTCATAAGTGCAGTGTATAATAATTGTAGAGGGTTAGTTATTACTAAGGGATGGATTTTGATGACAAAAAACTTTGCCAAAAACGTTCAATAAAATGCTCTTAAAGTGTTTTTTTAAAATACCCTTAGAAAACGAAGTAAAATGACGTAAAAAATTTGATCAAAACCAGTTCGGATGAAAAACTCAATTTGGACACGTTATTGATGTAATCTAGGCTTCTTCTATTCGTTCAAGTCAGCTTGCAGACTGATATTTTTCAGGAAATCTCTGTCTTTAGTTATCCCGAAATCGGCCGCACCAACAATTGGCATTGAGCCGTCACAGGAACCTTAGATTACATACAACGGTCGACATTACAATTTTTGAGTGAAGAAATAGAATAGGTTACTCAGGAATTCTGTGGAGAACAATTTGCTACGTATCGTAAATATTATTTGAAGTAAGTACCATTAAAATGATATTAAAATCGATGAAATCAGCGATAAATACTTTCAAAATTACTGAAAAAGGTAAAAATTTAAGGAAAAAAAGACATAAATATGCGTCATTTCCTTTTGCTAAATCATAAAATTAATTTCTATACTAATCGGAAATGTTCTAAAGTGAAAAGAAAAAAAAAAGAATTCCATTAAAATCCGCCCCTTTCTTATTACTTTTATAAACGAAATCTCGAAGCCCGTAAACAAGGAACGAGAATAAGGGGGGAAAAATCCCGGAGTCCATCTCCGAGCCGTATACCGCCGTATCATCCTCGAGCCCAGCTTCCAGCTCGCGGCGTCTTCTGCGAACGCGTGGCTGGAGCGTGTTTTTGAAGGCGGGGCGTGCGCGTGGCCGCGTGACACACGCAGGCGGCGTGTGGCGGACGGTTGGGAGTGGCACGCCGCTGCACATTTGTCACTCGCTGCGCCCCGGCTGCGGTCGACGTCTCCTCAACGCGGCCCCCTGGAAGCAGTCCCGCCCGCCACGGCCTCCTGCGACAGAACGGCGTATTATACCAAAGATAGATATTATTTGATCACTCAAGACCTTTATGTAAAACTATTTTTTTCCTAGGGCTTTTATCCAGCCGACAGCCGGTTGCCCTTTACGTCCCGAAGGGACACATATTCGACCATACACTAGACAAACACTCTTGCGGGCTCCTCTGATCTGGGGTCAGCAGAACGCGAGGCCCTCCGCGACAACACACACACACAAAGTCAAGGGACAAACAGCCATGCCCAAGGCGGGACTCGAACCCGCGACCCTTCGGACCGAAGCGCTGAGTCGGTACTCGCTCTTAGCCACCTCGACCATCCAGGTCGGCATGTAAAACTATGATTTAAAATATATTTCCCAAAACTTTTTCTAGCTCAAAACTAAATTTGTGTCTGTAATTGTTGAAATAAAATGACGCATATGGTTTCTTGATACACCTTTCACATCTTTTGGGGGGGGCTACAGTTTCAGTATTGCCCCAGACCCAAAATTGTTTAGATCCGGCACTGCGACGAAGAATACAGCAAGCAATCTCAGTGTGGCCATTTTCTGGAAAACGTGGAACTAGTGGTGCTACAGAATGGCAAAGACTTTCTCGTATTAATTAGTTTTTTAATTTCTTTTGCCTGGACTAGTTTTAAAGAATGTTTTTTAAACTCGTAAAGCTTCGAGTCGTGCAAGATCGATCGGGGATTATCAATTTTGGAAAAAGTCCTACGTATGCTTTAGGTGCTAGTGGTGTTTAGAGACGGACGGACGTTTTGAAAAAAAAAAACACTTTTTCGGTATCAGAGGACCCTAAAACGAGTATTTCCGTTGAAATCTCGAAATCGATTGTCCGCAGCATTACATAACTTCTTCTCCACTACGTATGTACGTGCGTATACGAGAAAAGGGGGAAAATCAGAGAGTTTTATTGCTCTATTTATATTCATGTGTTCATTCATTTATTGCTCTAATTACTTTCAAACGATGCTTCTAATCTATTTGCACCGGTAGTATTTATTCCGCATGGTTTTCCAGGTAGTTAGCAGAAGCTGGAAACCAGACAATTTCATGCCCAGTCGAACAAGTGTACACTACTACTCTAATTAAAATTTCTAAGATGATTCTATTTTTAATGATTGCAACTTTCAAATGAATTAAAACATTGTTTTTATCGCGGAATCTAAGCTCGGCCACTAATTGGTTCGAATAACGCTTCGTTGGTTAAATTTTCTGCCCTAAAATTAAAGGCTGACTGAGATTTGTTGTTTAATAAAATAGTTCGATTTCATCTCGTGGTATCCAAGTTCTTCTTTTATTTGCCTCATTATTGTTTAAAGCACAACATGAATATATTTATAAAATAAATCTGTCCCGTATTGTCATTTAAAAAGAAACACAAATTCTATTTCTGCCATATCTTTACTTTAGATATGTCCTATTTAATTTGTATTATCAACAATCGCAAAATTAAATAATTTTGATTTTAATATATTTACTTTATAGAATTATGATGATTGTTGTGAGTTGTTTCTTGGCTTTCGTCTCTATTTTCGAATGGTTGCAAACATTATTCTGTCTTTGCCACTCAACGAAAAATGTAGTACTAAATGCCGTTATCAAATATTGTCTCACGCCTTCTAAATTTTAGTTTCACTATCTTCTGTAAATATTCTAGATTTTTTTTTATTTGAAATCAGTATATTTCCTGACCACCCCACCAAGGCAATTGCATTACAAACATAGAAGATCCTTTTACATTAACACCATCCATTTCTTTATCAAGTTTACAATTTACCCAGTTTTCCTTTGTATATATGACGCTGCCCCGTAATATTCAAAGTTTTGCTGCTTCCAATCCCGTTTTTTTCCTCTTCTTTCCTTTTGTGGCACACTCGATTCCCTTCTCCGCTTTGCCACCCTTCGCAATTGCACGCGAGCCGAGCAGACAAAAGAATGGGAACAGAGCTGCCAATCAGACGAAGCGTCTGTTGGTGACGTCAGAGCTACGGTAAACACCGTTGTTTACGAGTGCAAATTCTCGCTTTGGATGCACAAAAGAGCCGGGTGTCATTGCGAACGAGCTTAATCAACGCAATTGCATTGCTTTTCTTTTGAGCGCTATTTCGGACTTGGGACATCCGTCCTACCAGCGTGTTGAATTTGAAATTTAATTTTCTCACCGGCTTTGAAATTCGTCTTAAATGAATTAAATTGCGGTTTTCTAAGAATTGTGCTGGGGGATTTGTGTTTTGCTTTTAATGAACTTTATTGAAAGTCGAGAGAATATCATTGATATTTGTTCAGATGAGTCCTCATTCAGTCTTATACGAACGTTTAGATTAAATTATACCATTGTTCATTATGGGTGAAATTTGAAACGATTTGAGGTAGCGTATATTCTCGTTTTTTAAATCCTTACACTTCTAGTTACAATATTTGCAATCAGATTGAAAGACTCATAAAGAACGCAGTTTATTTTAATTATGTGTGAATATGACGAGTGTGTCTTTATCTAAACATTGTAAAAATAATTTTCATTCTCAATGAGAGAAATATTTGACATCTTTCGCAGTGACGCTACTCCCTTCATTTCTAAACGTGACCCATTGCTTTACGTTTTTCTACGCTGTTTGGGAGTTAGAGCTTTTTGTGACATCCGTATTTAGTTTTTTTAACCGGCTTTGAAATTCGCCTTAAGTGAATTAAATATGTTCCGAGAATTTCAAAAACCTGCTAAAGGATTAAACTTTTTTACAGATAATGAACCTTATTCATGGAGCGGAGTGTACCTTTTTATTATTTTGCTACTAACAAAATTGTTTGTTTAAATCGTGTCACTTTATTACTTGTGGAATTGTGGTGTTTGCAAAATATTTCGTAGGAACTGAAGTAATTGGAAAGTCATGTGAATACAGAGTCTCACTGATGTCTTTCAAAGGGAACGCCAGAGCAGCAGCCTGTTCAAAGAACAACGCACGTTCTTTCCGTCACATCCCTTCTTAAGCCCGGGAGCCATTTACCATAGTAAGGTTTAAGGACGTAGTAAGCAATCCTACTATCGTAAGCCAAGCCGATAGGAAGCCATGTGGCTGTAGTAAGTCGTATTTAGAGCGCCAGTGTCCGTAGTATGAATGAATGAATGCCTTATTTTACGTGGCGAGACTCAGGCCATGAGGCCTGCTCTTCCGCCTGACCACGCAAATTTCGTTACGCTCCTTTCACCTACTAGGAGAGAAAGACGGTATTTCTTGGGCAACGAAACAGGCAATTTGAATTTAGCTCAGAGGCATCATTTAGGCTTGAGGATCTTTTACATGTCAGTCAATCTACTAACATGGGACAGCCGGCTTTACTTCCCCTCCGAAGGAAGGCGTACAAAGGATTTTTTCGCCCTTAAAAATCCACGGCTTCGATCGGGTTTGAACCCGCGAACTAGGGTATAACAGCTCGATACGCTAACCGTAACACCATCGCCGCCGCCGAATAGTAAACCACATATATAGTGCCAATGACCAAGTGCCATGAAATCCGAATCGAATCGAATCAAATGGGGCAGTTTGGGTCTAATTCAAGGATTTTTGCCCTTTTTTAGTGTGTTCGAAGCTTTGCGAGTGACCACAGTGCACCGGTTGAGTGGACATCGCTGTTCTAGGCCACAGAGCCTTTACAGCGGCGACCCCAGTTCGCGTGGGAAATTCGGTGTGTGTGCGCGCGCGTGTGTGTGTGTGTCGCCGGTGTGGCCCGCTTTCGAGGTCTTGCGTGATCTCTTCGGCCTCCTACAGGTGCACGCTAGGATGTAGTTCTCTAGAGCCAAGCTGGTCGTTTTATGGAGAACATAGATAAAGAAGGATATTCAAAGTGCAGAAAATGTACAGGGTAATAAATTAAAAAGGGAAGTGGTTTGCCACGACAAAAATCTGAATTTTACGTGCGAGGCGACACCGGATTGTGGAATCTACTTAATCCAGGATTGAAAAAAAAGGGGGGATATATTTCAGTGTTTGGGGTTTTTCTGCGTTTTTATTGAGGAGTATTATATTTTTTTAAATTTTGTTCTTATAACATACTGATTTTCATCACCTGAACTGTGAAATTGAAATACACACAGTACTACCTAGTTGATATATCATGCGTCTAAGGATACCCCGGCGTACATCTGCCCTCAGGGTCCAGGTTTTAAGATTTTAAACTTAAATAATCATTACCTGTAATATAAATTTCCGTTTATGTTATTATGCCTGGGTATTAAAGTATTAAGTACACGAGGTGTACCTAAGTTGCCAAACTGGTTTACAATTTACTTTATTTGTTGTACTGGTGTTTGTATTCGTTTGTGAATATTTGTTGTGAAAAAATTTAAATGGTCAATAATAGCGAATGAAGTTTGTATATTATTGTGTTTACTTCGTTTATTGCTTTTGTTGTCGTAATTGTATACATGCTTTTGTAAATAAAAAGGTGTTTTCAATGAATATTTTGATACATAAACCTAAATAATTTCTAATAGTTTAGAAATAATTTATTTATTAAATTATTTTCTAAATAATTTAGAAAAACCGTTGCAATATATAATTGCTTTTTGCGCATGTTTCAAAGGGCCTTCATACAAAAACGGTTGTTTATTTCTGTTGAGCAAAATTTAGCGAAACCTAGTTATTTTTAAAAATCCTTTATTTATAAAAGTCGCATGCACAGTGATTAGTTTAAACAGATTTTGATTTTGATTGATTAAAAGGGTTTCGAGTTTTTAACGTGCTTTTAAATGCTTCCAGGGGGAGGGGCTGAAAAATCAGCCAACCTTGATTTGATGATTGTGGGGAACAAATTGGGAAAATCAGGTAAAATATTTCCTTTTATTTCTCATCGTTTCGGAAACTAGCCTTGTCACGTTCAAATAAATAAATCTATATTTATATACTAATATAGGACTATAAATTGCTATTATAATACCCGATGATGGTAACAAGCTAGGTTCACGAAACGTGAAATCTAAGAAAATATTATATTTGATTGTCCCAATTTCTTACTCACAATAATTTGTCTCTATATAAGACTTCTGCAGATGGAAAAAGGAAAACTAGAGAATACAAAGCCCAGACGTCGGAAATAAGAACGGGAAACACAAAGAAATGATTTGTCTGATCAAAAATACTTTCGACGTGATACTGAAGAAAGAATGGAACATGTTGATGTGATGGGCATTATACACAGCGAGTAGTTATATAAAGAAGGAAGCTTCTTTTGCCGTCGATTGTCACAGAGCAATTTACACAATATTGAGATACCAAGTATTACGGATTGTCCGTGTGATTAAGAAATTCACCTCAGTATTGAAGACTATTGTTGAGACCCGTTGTGGACATCAAAACGAGTTAATTGTTAAAAAATGATATAAATTCTGTCGCTTCAGGCATAGAGTAAAACAACGAATAAACTTCTTGGACCCAGCAGTTTTTCTTGGAAATTCAGTAGTAATTCTAAACTGTATGATTAAAATACAAGAATCGAAGGTTTGTGCTTAATGAAATATTCACAAAGATTCTACCTTTGATTGTTGATATCTTAAGTATTCTGAGATTGGAACTTTCGACCTTAAATTTTAAACCAAGCATTAAGATTTCATAAACGCAAGAACCGATAAATCTCGGTAGGTTTTGTGACATCTTACCGCCATCATGTGAACGGTAGGACTTTCTCTCTCCTTCTCTCTCCTTTTCTCTCCATTCCCCTCCCTTTCTCACTTTCTCTCCATCTTTCTCTGTCAGTTTTCTCTCCATTTCTCCCTCACTCACTCTTTCTCTCTCACTCCCCCTACCTCCTTCTCAGTCTCCATCTATCTCGTTCTCCTTTCTCTCCCTTTCTCTCTCTGCCCCTACCTCTTTCTCCCTCTCTCCCTTTCTCTTTCGCCCTTTCTTTCCTTTTCCCTTTCTCTTCCCATCCCTCTCCATCTCTTGCTCCCTCCCTCTTCCTTTCTCCTCAGTTTCCCCCCCTCTCTCTCTTCCTCTGCCTTTCTAGAAGGGGAGGGACAGGAGCAGAGAGGGAGGATGGGGAGACCAGCGGAAGTGCGATGGGCACCCTCCGGGGCGGGGCAGGGCGGTGCGGCGCGGCGGATCCCAGGAGGCCGAGACAAGCTGTTAGCGCCGGCGCCCGCCGGGCAGCCCCACGCGCTGCCTCACCTGGCGGCGGGGACGCTAAACAATTGACTGCCGCCGCGCGCGCAATCGATAGCGCCGCCCGCCCCCGCCCCCGCCCCCGCCCCCGACGCCTGCGCCGCCGCTGTCGGTTTCGCGGCCGGCAGCCGCCGCTGCCACCGCCGCCGCCGTTGTCGACCGTGAAACGCGCCACAGTAGATCTAAGCGTCGGAACAGGTGGTCGCAGAATAGAAGGCGGGGAGTCCTTCACGTTTGTTTTTTCTTGAGTTTTCCCGACACGTCTCGGATCCGTCGCCGACTCCCGTTTCTTCACCCTATCCGCTTCCCTCACTGCCTCCTACACCGGCTGCCACTCTCTCCCCGACTGAGGTGGCTCAGGGCATCAATTGATGTCACTGCGGTGCCTCTGTCCGGGAGCTCCTCCCTCCAGCTCCTGTGGTTCGAATCCCGACGGTGGCAGGGTTTTCGACACTAGCTAGATAGCTAGGTTGAATTCAGGGAGGAGAATTGTAGCGGACGGTTGCTCTGATCGGTAGTTTTCCGTGGTTTCTCCGATCAACACCAGGCGAATGTTGGAGCAGTACCCTAACAAACGGGCCACGGACCGCGCGCGATCTTTCCTTCTTCTACCTTCTATTCTCACTCTTACTTACTCACCCACAACCACTACACTACCACATATGACGGGAGATCAGACGGGAGCTTATTGTCCTGAAATGGGTGGTGCCCCGCTGGTGGGAGATACCTTGTTGAGGCAAGTTTCGCCAGCCGACATGCAGGTCTGCGGCGGATATCGCCATCCAGTGGGGGAAAATTACCACCACCTACGATAGAAACATGCACTACGCATGCGGCACAAATTGATGCTCCCGTAAACATCAACCAATCGACCCCACTCTTCCGCCAACACCAATCGACCACTCTTACCCCGGCGCAGCTACTAGCTTGTGCTTACCCATTTCTCTGTCTGTCTCTCTCTCTCTCTCTCTCTCTCTCTCTCTCTCTCTCTCTGTCAGTATATATATCTCCCTCTCGTTGCCCCCATCTCTCCGCTTACGTCTCTCTTGCACCTCTCTCTCACACACACTCCCTCTCTTTCTTTCGCCCCTCTCTCTCCCTCTTTCTCTCTCTCTCCCCTCCCTCTCTCTCTCTCTCTCTCTCTCTCTCTCTCTCTCTCTCTCTCGCACGGTCTCCCACATCCACATTTCCTTTGTACCCAACGCTCGACCGTTCAACAACGTTCCGTCACAACAGTCTCAGGCGTTGACGGGGAACTAGAAAATCACGAAGATTGTCACACACCAAGAATTCTCTTCTTTATTCTCCTTTCAATTTCAACTCAAATTTGGGCATTAATTTTTTAAGAATAAAATAATAACCTCACGATTACATCGCAAATTATGAACGCTTCACATTTCTACCACTCGCCCCGTCATTCCTTTCTGGGTCAAGTCACATCGCGAAAATTCCTTTTTGCGGAATTTCCAGTGAAAAATACGACGCGTCCGCACTGCGTTGCCCAAGGCTCTAAAAGCCGAGGCGTGCGCGCCGAGAGCAGGGGGTCGTGCCAAACTATCGCGCCCGATCTGTTGGCACTCGCGACATTCGCGTCCGCATAAATAAGAATTGCGACGTTGCTCGCGGGGGATTTGGTACAGCCCGTGATGCGCCATGGCCCCCTCCATACGTGATGCGAATGAAACGGCTTTGTTTTCCAGAATTTGATGCAACGCGACCCATAAAATGCTTCTTTTAAAGAGACAGTACACCGCGTTTTACAAAACGAATGCATAGTTCAACTGTGGTGGCCCCGGAGCAGCGGTGGCCCGAGATGTAAATTTTGATGGTCAACAAAGTGGTTTCGATATTATTTTAAATGGCTGATCTCATTTAATACAATTTGTTTAAAAACATGTGTAAGGTGAATAATTCTATTAAATTAGAATAAGAGCATTAGATTTCGAATTGATGTAGTACAAACTATTACTGTTTGCAATCCTTTCATACCGACCCTTCGAGTGGTAATCGATATTGAAAGACCAGTTCTTCGATTACGCCGATGTAGGCCACAGCCTGACCCGTGTTATAGCGCAATCGAAGAGATAGTCAGAGGATAGAGGAAAAGGGAGAAGAAAAGTGAGAGGAAAAAGGATAGGAAGAGAGTGAAACAAGGTAATAGAGAAAAAAGGAAGTAAGAGAACGAATAAGAGTTAAATAAAAATAATATGGATATAGAAAAAGAGCAAACTAGAGAAAGAAATGGAGCAAATTAGAGGAAAAAATGAGCCAAACTGGAAGAAGAAAAGGAGCAAACTTGATGAAGAAAAGAAACAAACTAGACGCAGATAAGGAACAAACAATAGAAGTAGAAAGAGAAGTGAAATCCAAATGTTGTGAAGTGAAGTGAGTGCAGTGTAATTAAAAAGTCGTGTATTTAAAAGTTCAAAATAACTGTGCAGGTCAGCCATAAAATGTAGAGTTAATGCTATTATTGTAGTTATTGTTAATTTATCATTTTATTATTATTGTTTTTATTCTTAAAATAACTTAAAGTTACATTGTATTATAATTCCTAATTGTAATATGAAAATTGTAGTGCTCTGCAACCATGTTGTATAAACCTACCTGCAGAAATAATAAATATCTATCTAAAGGCAGAAAAGGAGCAAATTAGATGAAGAAAAAGAGCCAACTACAAGCAGAAAAGGAGCAAACTAGAGGAAGAAAAAGAGCAAACTAGAAGCAGAAAAGGAGCAAACTAGAAGCAAAAAAGGAGCAAACTAGAAGCAGAAAAGGAGCAAACTAGAAGCAGAAAAGGAGCAAACTAGAAGCAGAAAAGGAGCAAACAAGAAGCAGAAAAGGAGCAAACTAGAAGCAGAGAAGGAGCAAACTAGAAGCAGAAAAGAAGTAAACTAGGGGAAGAGAAACGGGACAAAACAAAAACGTTTCAGCGATGCGTCAGTTAATAGATGACCGTCATGAAAACAGGTTCCTACCGATAATGGATGTCCTATGCCATATCGCGCCCCCAAACGAAGACATTTCGCGCGTAGCTGCAAAGCGGCGGAGCCCGCCTGTTCCGGTAATTCCCTTTCCGATGCTCTACTGGTGCGCACCAATGCCGAAGCTTCCTAATACGCTTGTTTTGTATTTTTTTTTATTTCTAGAACTTCTCGGCAGCGGCGATTTCAATCGTCAAGCGAAGCGCGCATCACAAACATTGAGTATTATCGCCTGTGAAAGTGCACCCGTGAAAATTCCGGCATGGTGTATTTTTCAGGAGAGGAGATGAGATGAAGGAAAGGACGCGAGGAGGAGAGTATTGATTTCTTGCGCGATAACTACTCCGATCTCATACATGTTACCTCGTGGGATGTGGAGGTTTTCCTTCGGTGGAACGTGAGATCTGTTGCCAAACTACCTACAGGGAGAGGTGGTTCAGTGCATCATCTGATGTCACTTCAGAGCCTCTGACATGGAGGTCTCGACGGTAGCCGGATTTTCGACATTTTAGCTACACTCTAGCTACGTCTCGACGATTTAGCTACATAGCTAGGTCGAATTCAGCCGCTGTCCGAAGAAGAATTCTACCGACCGGATACTCTGATCGGTAGTTTTTCGTGGTGTAGGTTGCGCCGGAGTAGTACACTAACAAACGGGTCACGGATTACGCGCGATATTTCCTTCCTCTTCCTTGTCCAATCCTCTCCCCTTACACACACACACACACTTAAACTAACATGCACTACACTACACCATACATGCCGGGAGACCGGTTGGGAGTTTAGAGCTTTTGCCGGCTGGACCGGTGCCCCCTGGTGGGCGATTCCTGGTTGGGAAAAATCCCGCTAGCGGACGGTAGGACGGCGCCGGATCTTGCCATCCAGCTGTAAAAGACCACCGTCATCTCCCGCGATGAAAACATGCACTACACTTACGGGACTAATGACCAATGCGCCCGGAATCACTAATATTCAATCAATTAATCCAACCTACAAGTCGGCTAGAAGGGTTTCCCTACCCCAGTGGCATACAACCTCAGCCGGGACAAACTTTAATATTCCCACTGGTTTCTCGATTTGAGTGGTATTACAATTCAAGCATGTGACTGACAGGACAAACTGTAAGCTTCCGACATGCGTTGTAATAGAGTGCTTGTAAGTTTAGTGTCGATATTGTCCCGGCTGCGGCGGTGATCTGCTGGTGGGTGATACCTGGTTGGGGAAGTCTTCGCAATCCGACAGGTAGGTCGGCGCCGTATCTCACCATCCAGCGGAGGAAGATCACCAGCTCTCGCTGTAAAGACATACTCCACACCTACGAGACTAACGAACTAAGCAGTTGCCTTCCTCGGAATAATCAATCAATCGTGAAATAGGATTGTACAAGTTTAGGAATTTCATTTCTTGTGTGATGAGCCTACTTGATAATATAATTTATTATTAAGCATTTGGCCATCACGGTAGAAAATTATAAGTTATCACGAATCCGCTCGAACGTAACGAGCGGGAAAGTTCCGGAAAAATCACACTTGGTGATTGGGACCATGGAATTGTTGCATATTTCAATGATTTTCTGCCTTTGCAGTGTACTTTTTAATCCATGTCGATTTCAGAAACACTGTTAATCTGGACTGAATTTACCTGAAAATATGTATTTTCCTTGACAGCGTATTTTCAGTTCCTTTTGTCGATGGTTGTTTCTTTTGCCACTTCTAGTGCACAGCATGTCCATTCAGATTCCTGTTAAATATCTCATTCTGAATTAATTCGCAAGCTGCTGAATTAGTGAGGTTTGTGCCATATCCATCTCTTGGAGCTGGATTTCTATTGAAATGTGTTTGCCCGTGCGTAAAATCAGTGCGTATTTTTTCTGTTATCTCGGGTTAGTAAATGTTTACGTAGAGTAATTATCCCGTGCTGTACTTTAATTGCGTCAACACGGTAATTGAAACGTTGAAACAGGGATCAGAATTTTTTTTAAATTTAAGAATAATTGGAGTTCATTGTTAAAAACCGACCTTCTATCCTTCATTTCTCTCCTCTTCTATTTTACTACTTCTTTAATTTTTTCTTTTAGTATCTTGTTGCTTTTTGCTTCATTGTCATCTTTTACCTGTGTTTTACATCCTCCAAGGTAGTAAGCTAATATATTACTGTTTGTGACTTGTTTGTGGCTGCTAATATCTAATATATTTCTGTTTGTGTACCGTTTGAGGTATTTCAGGTTAATGTTTTAATAAGAGGATGTTATATTTTTTGTTTCACATTCATAGAACATTTGTAATGAAACTCAACATCACGTGAGTGATAGGCAGAAATGTATAATAATTATCTTCAGAATATTCAATAGTTGTCCGTGAAATAACGTGATTCATAGATGATTTAGTACATATGTCTCATTCATTTTGCCAGGCTCTTAACTCGAACAAATGTTTACCACGAGATCTAATTTTGTCGGCCTGTACATGTTTGATATATCAACATACGTTCCAATAAAAGCTGCCTCTCATCAGAGAATATATTCTCTGCTTTGTTTTGTGGTACGAGTACAGAATCCCCTCTCTCCTACTTGCCCTTCTCGATACCCCTTTCTCTGTTCCTCTTCGTCTCTTTTTCCCATCTCTCTTCTCCGTCAAACAAAAGCTGCCCAGGTCTCGCTCTGGAAGTTTGAGATAAACAAACAGACGCAGACATGGGGGTTACCAGCGAATGAAAACGCCCAATTGAAGAGAATTAACGAGTCAATAATCCTATACAGAAACACATCCTGTTGCTAATAAGAGAATCGTGTTTCTGCGTTTCCACTCTTTTGTGTCGGACCTGCAAAACTCCAATTTCTGTGGTGCTGCGAGTTCAACAATGGTGTATTCATCTTTTCGTGTTGACGGAGGCAATTGTTTCTGTAATAAGCAAATAAAACGGCTTTCAAGAGAAATATTTCGTGTCTTTTGTTTCTTCGTCAATATAGTCAATGCGTGAGTTAGGTGGTCTGGTGGGTTTGTTTGCCGTTCGTTTTGTGCCTCTTTCTGCGGGAAGGTCAGTGCAAACGTCGGTGCCAAGTAGGGGTGACTCCCTCTCCAAACAGAGTGTTCGCAGATAATTGAAGATTATGTTCCTTTGCCGGGCGGAAGTTATTCGGGTCGTATTACGAAGCGAATATACCGGGTGCGGTAGCTCAGTGCATCAACTGACGTCACTGCAGCGCCTCTGACCGGGAGATCCTAGGTTGGAGTCCTGAGGGCAGCAGGATTTTCGACACTAGCTTTTCAGCTAGGTTGAATTCAATCGCTGTCTGGAGGGGACTTCTAGCGGCCGACTGCTCTGATCGGTAGTTTTGCGTGGTTTCTCCAATCAACACCAGGCGAATGCCGGAGCAGTACCCTAACCAACGGGCCACGATCTTTTCTTCCTCTTCCTTGTCCTATCCTCTCCCCTTATACACACACACACACACACACTAACATGCACTACACTAACACATATTCCGGGAGACCGATCGGGAGCTTAGAGCTTGTCCCGGCTGGTGCTGTGCCCCGCTGGTGGGAGAGTCCTGGTTAGGGGGAAACCCCACTAGCCGACGGTAGGTCGGCGCCGGATCTCGCCATACAGCGGGGGAAGATCACCGCTATCTCCCGATGAAAAACATGCACTACACTAACGGGAGTAATAACCAAAGCAGTTGACGCGCCCGGAAACCCGAAAAAATCAATCAATATTTTGCATATTTTGGTATAATGACATATTTTTACATATTTTATCTATAGCTACCTATTTTGATAGGTCGAAAATGAACATAGCACTTGTGATGTTCGAATGTTCGAAATGTACGTGGAAAACTTCTTGGAAACCTCGTAGTCGGGATCAACGATGAGCGGATGTAGTATGTGAAGCAGAAAGAATTTTAATCACGAGCTTACTCGTGTTTCATTGACGCCATGCGTAACTCGATAAAAAATTCCAGATCATTGTCTCATCCCTTTTCTGGAGTTGGGGTGGTGAGCGTATACTCCCTCTTCCCCCCTCTTCTATCACAGGCTACACGGTTCTATTCACTTGAGCCCCGGATCCTCGTAAACAACATTTTATATAATACGAAAGTATTATATGTTTCGGATGAAACTAGCGATTAAGCTTCTGTAGAAGTAAAACTTTCATTCAGCCTCTCTGAATCCATGTTAAGATCTGAGCGGCAACGTACTCTGCTCGGAAAACGCTTTTTTTTCGCATACGAAATTTTTATTTCACATATTTTATATTTTTTCTTACATGATTTGGAAAAAATAAGTACATATATATGTACATATTTTGCTTTTTTATTACAATAAATTCCGTTCCCTAGTAATGTAGATACACGAGAACTTTTACTTTTCAAGCAAGAGGCAATAAGGGTGTAAACCTGAAAATCCATTCCGATACTTCTGAGTTCCATTCAGCCTCATCAGCCAAATTTTCATTCAGCCTCTCTGAATCTATGTTAAGATTGATCGGCAACGTACTCTGCTCGGAAAACGCTTGAAGAGTGTAATTGTAAACATTTTAATGAATTTTTATTTCACATATTTCCTATTTTTTTAAATACTTATTTTTGAAAAAATAAGTATTTATATATGTACATATTTTGGTTTTTTTATTACAATAAATTCCGTTCCCTAGTAACGTAGATACACGAGAACTTTTACTTTTCAAGCAAAAGGCAATAAGGGTGAAAACCTGAAAATCCATTCCGGTACTTCTGAGTTGCCAGGAACCGCCGCCGGGAGCGGCGAAGCGGGGCGCGGCTGTCGCCACCTGGTGGGCCCCGGGGGCGGTGCGGTGCGGCGGCGAAGGCTGCCGACCCACGGCCCAAACGGCTAATTTGATGCGGCGCAAGTTTGTTTACGACCCCGAAACCACCCCGACCGTTGCCAGCCACCTCTGCAGTCTCCGTGGCGACGCTGTTGCTCTTTGGTTCTCTTGCGCTCTCTTTGGGACCGTGTTTCCAACTCGCTTTGGGAATTTCCCCCCCCCCTCTGTTGCTCTCGTATTCTTTTGCACTTTGTACTCTTTTAAAGTCGGATGTTCTTTGGGACTATCTCCGTCTTTCTCTCGCTCTCGTTCCGAGCGCTCTTCTTTTTACTTTCTGTCATGGGAATTTGCATTTTCATTTTTATAGAAAACTTAGTAACTAGTAATGTGATGACTTCTTCTAATCTTGCCCAACGTTCTCTTACGTCCGTCCGTCCGTCCATCCGTTCGTCAATCCGTTCGTCCGTCCGTTCGTCTTTCCGTCCGTCCGTCCGTCCGTCCGTCCGTCCGTTCGTCTGTCCGTCCGCCCAACTGTTCCTTCGTCCGTCCGTAATCAATACGGGCGTCTACACACTTCAGACGAATTTCCATCAAATTGATATTCTCCAATCAATCTGAGGACCTCGAGACCCTGATGATTTGAAACGGACTTTTTGAGTTTGGGAATGAAACCTTCCTGATCAACATTTCAATGGAGGCATCGTACAACGGAGTTATTTAGATTTATGCAAGTGACATTTGCCCCTGAATGTTATGCAACCCTGAACGCAGAGATGTTTCACGGGTACAGGACAAGTTCATACATTCTCCTTCACCGCGTCAAGGCGTGAACTGCGGGGCATTTGAGCATCACGTGGTGTCTAAAAATCCGGAAAATGCCACTTTTGTACAGCGTTGTGTGAAATTTCCCACTATATACTAGTTGGTAAAAAGTGATCAATTTCGACCGTTCTACATGCCTGAGAAGTTTGTAACATTTAATTTAAGATACCTGTGAGAAGCGATGGTGGATTAATGGATTGATCCTTCAGAATGCTTGAACTGCTAAAATTATTCCTGAATGTGCAAGTTGTTATCGCGGGGAGGAGGCGGTTAACGATATGGCGAGACCCGACGCTGATTTATCCTTGCTTGCTTGCTTGCTTTTGCTTTGCTTGCCCTTTGCTTGCTTGCGGGTTTTCCCCAGCCAGGTATCTCCCATCAGCGCCTCAGCCAGAACAAACTCTAAACTCTCAACTTTCGGATGCTCTCTCCGGCATGTGAAAGTATAATGCATATGTTTGTGTGTGTGTGTGTGTGTGTTTAAGGTCTCTGAGGATGGGCAAGGGAAGGAGAAGGAAGGATTGCACAGTCGGTGACCCGTTTCTCCGCTTCCGACCGGCCTCCGGAATGTGTTTGTGTGTGCATAGTGGTGTGTGTGTAAGGAGGAGAGGATAGGACAAGGAAGAGGAAGGAAAGATCGCGGGCAGTCCGTGGCCCGTTTGTTAGGGTACTGCTCCGGCATTCGTCTTGTGTTGATCGGAGAAACCACGGAAAACTACCGATCAGAGCAGTCGACCGCTAGAATTCTCCTCAGACATCGGCTGAATTCCACCTAGCTATGTAGTTAGTGACGAAAATCCTGGTACAGTCAAAACCCGGTCAGAGGCACTGGAATGGCATCAATGCTCTGAGCCACCTAAATTGCATTAATGCCCTAAGCCAGTGTGATGGTAGAAGGTAGTGGTCCTTTCCCCTTTGCTACGATGTCTCGGGAGCTCCTAATTCCTTCCCTCGCATGTGCGGCTCACTCGTTCGCCGCTAGAGCGCACTGCAATCTGCGTAATGAAGTGACTCCCCTGAGACTAACACCTCGCGTGCTGTTTGTTGCAGGTGAGTACCGCCAACCCCGACGGCGCCAAGCGACAGAGTGTGAGTACCTTCCGCGAGTATGCCTGAATTTTATTTATTTTTAAAGCTTTTTTTTTACAAAGAGCCAAAGCACTCTATTAAATAGATCCCCGCAGAAGTTTATTTATTCTCTTGGCTGGATTGACTGAGAGGTGACGCATGTCGGTTGGTTTGCATCAGACCACTTATATTCCGACACTGTCTTCGATTACGTCAATTTTAATACAAAAACGGTTGCACATCGATGTGAAATGTCGTTTGTTTTTGTCTCGGTTTAGAGACGATTCAGAATTTACGGAATTCCATATGCAATCAACCAGAAAATCTGTAAATGTAAATCCAGTAGCAATAACAAACCCAAAATTGTGAATAGCAAGTAACTATCCATAGTCGTCCTTCATTCGATAATGCATTTCGATAGATCGAGAATAATCAGCCGATGAATATTGGAGAACTACATCAACCCCAGTGCATCTAGTTGGTAAAATACCGTTATTAGACTTTTCGGTATATGAATGTTACACATTAAAACTACTCAATTCATGGAATGAACACTAATTATTTAAAAAAAGCAATATCAATCAATTCTTAATAAACTATGTACTTCTATTAAAGTCTCGTTAAAATACAATTGAAACCTGTATAGGAATGTTTTGTGAATCGTGTGCAAATATTTTAATAAATATTCAGTATATCGATGGACTATGGTTGAACCTTTTCTAATAATCTACATATTTGAATACAGTGCGGATGTTATGAGAACGGAAGAAACTTTCCTTTCGTGTTATTAACCTGAGCGATTGAAAGAAGCAAGAGGACTTAGTATTTTCTTTGCCTGATTTCAAACTACTATTTCATTAGTTAAGTTAAAGCTAAGGTTGCCCATAGCTGTATAGAAAAAGAGAATATCTAAAAAAAATTAGTACTTTAATTAGGATTGATTTATTTTCGTGTTACAATTCATACGTTTATGTCACAGTCGCAGTATTTTTAGTAGACTAATAAAAGCGTTCAAGACTCAGTTTTATTTAGAAAAGATGCTTACACGGTTATTGTTTATATTTATGTATTAATTTTGAACATTTAATAATTTCGTTATATTAGATAGTCGATTTCCTTTTTCATTCTAATCATATTGTTTTCCCTCTCTGTTTTATTGCGACATTTTAATGTTTTCTTCTGCTTATTTATGATTAATATTTTAAATTTATTGCATTAATTTTGCATGCATTTATTGCATAAATTTGCCATATTTTAACGTAATGTTTTGACAAAAACGTTGATTCAAACAAACGTGCGTTCAAAATATGTAGAAATCTTTAGTAAATGCGTATGTGAGAACAACAACTTATTTTTTTCTTCTTTAGATGAATGATTAAATATACAATGTTATGTCTGTTATATTGTATTCACTATTGTATTCCATGTTACCTCTGTTATATTTTTCTTCATAACATTAACGTATTTTGTAGTTTTTATAGATCTTCGATGATCAGGGTTAGGCCAAACCTCGTTTTTCTACTTTGTACCTTTTTGTCTAATTTTTAATCTTTCTTATCCTTTTTTCCGTTACCTCTATTCATCACTCTTGCATGAAGCTTTCGTATATTTTCCTGCCCATCGGTTAGCTAAAGATAATTGATAGAGCAAGATACACGAAAGTCGTTACTAATTTGAATTGATGATTCGAGTGTTGTCGATAAATCGCGGAGTACAAAACCATTATTCAATTTCTCGACGATACCATCTCACACCGCACTTTGATTATTACGTTTTATTCCCAGCCAGCCTCTCTTTTACGACGTAGAATTTTTTCATTATCTCGCTCGTAAATTCTAGTTGCTTTTTTTTATTTCGTTTCGTGTGCATTTTTAACCTTGCGTGTTTTATAGTCTTTAGAATATAAGCGTGTTACCTTACGATCTTGTTTACTACCATGCGATTTTAGAATTATTTATACGTTCATATTACGACCTGAAAGTATTTTTCCATATTCCCTTACAAGTCCGGAGCATTTGAAGTTTTGGTGAACGGACTCTCCTAGTTCCAAGTACACACAGAAATACTGGTAGTTTTGCTGTAGTTTTGCTTCTTCACATAAGGTGATGGTTTGGGCGAAGCAACTTGCCTTGATAAGGTTTCTAGTCGGGCTCGATCGTTTGCGTGATTTCCTTCAATCACTTCAAGTTGGTTGCATTGAACAATGGGCCTCGGGCCGCGCTTAATCCAACCTGTCCCCACTTCTACCAATTCAGAGCCAGGAGGTCGGCTGCTGTCCGACTCCCAACCAATATGCAAGTGGCGCATACGAGATAAAACCTACAATAAGCAACTCCTTCATTAAAGGGCCACGGTCTGTGGGCAGTGTGTTCTTCGTCATCCTGCCCCCCTCTGCCACCTCATCTTATGATTCCTTCGAGAGATTGATTGATTGTTGATTAGTGTTTTTGGGGTTCGTCAACTGCTAAGGTCATTATTACCGTAATTCTAGTGCATGTTTATTCCCCTCGAGATATGGCGGTGATCTTCCCCTGGTGAATTCTGAGACGCGGTGCCGACCCACCGTCGGCTAGCGGGGTTTTCCCGAACCAGGTATCTCGCCCCCAGCGGGGCACCACCCCAGCCGGGACAAGCTCCAAGCTTCCGACCGGTTTCCACGGCATATGCGGTAGTGTAGTGCGGTAGTGTATGTTAGTGTGTGTGTGTAAGGGGAGAGGATAGGACAAGGAAGGGGAAGGAAACGTAGTGTGTGGACCGTGGCAGCTGATAGGCTACTGCTTCCCCTCCCCGCCCTGCCCCGTCCCGCCCTGTCCTGCTCAGCCCTGTTCCGCCCCGCTCCTACCCGCTCCGCCCCGCTCCGCCTCGCTCCGCCCCGCTCCGCCCGCTCCGCTCCGCCCCGCTCCCCCGCCGCTCCGCCGCTCCGCTCGACCCGCCCTCGCTCCGCCACGCTCAGCGCCCGCTCCGCCCCGCTCAGACCCGCTCAGCCCCGCCCCCGCCCCGCTCTGCCACGCCCCGCACCGCCACGCTCAGCCCGCTCCGCTCCGCCACGCTCAGTCCGCACTCAGCCCCGCCCCGCTCGCCCGCTCCGCCGCTCCGCCCCGCTCCGCCCCGCTCACCCGCTCCGCCCCGCGCCCGCGCCGGTCGCGCAGTCCGCTCCACGCCCCGCTCCGCCCAGCTCGCCCCGCTCCGCCCCGCTCCGCCCCGCTCCGCCCCGCTCCGCCCCGCTCCGCCCCGCTCCGCCCCGCTCCGCCCCGCTCCGCCCCGCTCCGCCCAGCTCCGCCCCGCTCCGCCCCGCTCCGCCCCGCTCCGCCCCGCTCCGCCCCGCTCCGCCCCGCTCCGCCCCGCTCCGCCCCGCTCCGGCCCGCTCCGCCCCGCTCCGGCCCGCTCCGCCCCGCTCCGCCGCGCTCCGCCCCGCTCCGCCCCGCTCCGCCCCGCTCCGCCGCGCTCCGCCCCGCCCCGCCCCGCTCCGCCCCGCTCCGCCCCGCTCCGCCCCGCTCCGCCCCGCTCCGCCCCGCTCCGCCCCGCTCCGCCCCGCTCCGCCCCGCTCCGCCCCGCTCCGGCCCGCTCCGCCCCGCTCCGGCCCGCTCCGCCCCGCTCCGCCGCGCTCCGCCCCGCTCCGCCCCGCTCCGCCCCGCTCCGCCGCGCTCCGCCCCGCCCCGCCCCGCTCCGCCCCGCTCCGCCCCGCTCCGCCCCGCTCCGCCCCGCTCCGCCCCGCTCCGCCCCGCTCCGCCCCGCTCCGCCCCGCTCCGCCCCGCTCCGCCGCGCTCCGCCCCGCTCCGCCCCGCTCCGCCCCGCTCCGCCCCGCTCCGCCCCGCTCCGCCCCGCTCCGCTCCGCCCCGCTCCGCCCCGCTCCGCCCCGCTCCGCCCCGCTCCGCCCCGCTCCGCCCCGCTCCGCCCCACTCCGCCCCGCTCCGCCCCGCTCCGATCCGCCGCCCCGCTCCCCCACGCTTCCGCTCCGCCCCGTCCGCTCCGTCCCGCTCCGCCCCGCCCCGTCCTACTCAGCCCTGCTCCACCCCCCACCTGCCCTGCTCGGCCCGGTTTGCGCTCCTTACCCTTCTCTTACACGATCCTCACCCCTCGTCCTCGCGTGGCGCGCGCGTTGAGGCGCGGAGGGCTTCTCTAATTCGCGCGCCCTCCGGGGACGGCGCGGCGCAGCGGACGCCAATTGGCGCAACTACTCGCCTGTGAACTTGTTCACACTCTTCTCTTGCCCCCATCTACCACTCCATATCCCTCCATTCTCCCCCTCTCCTTCCCTCTCGCCTGCCAGAGTGGAGGTCCTGGAGTTTGGGTTCCGACGGAGCGGGAGTTTTCCACTAGAGCTAGATAGGTACGCCCAATTGAACCGCCGTCTGAAGAGGAGTCCATCGTCCCCATGCTCTGATCGGTGATTTTCCATGGTTTCTCCGTTCAACGCCAATGCCGAAAAATACCGCTACAACCGAACCAGACTGCGCGCGATCTTTGCTTCCTGTCCTTTCCTTGCCTGGTCTTTCCTTCTCCTGTCCTCGCCTCTTACTTACACTTACATGCAACACACTACAACACAGGTCGGGAGACCAGTCGAGAGCTTAGAACTTCTCTCCGACTGGGGAGTTTCTCCCCTGGAGGGACATACCTGATAGGAACCCCCCCCCCCCCCCGCAAACCGTGTTATACTCGTGGATCGGAACCAGATCTTACCAACTAGCGAGGGAAGAAAACTTACATTTCTCGTGAGAAAAACATCCACTAATCTTACAGTACTAAACACTATAGCAGTTAGCACGCCTGGGAACACGACATATCAATCAATTAATCAATCAATCAGAACAATTGGATTGGTAGGAGTGGTTTCGGGGTTGGACGAAGCCTGGAGTGGTTCCTTGCGTGAGGAAATACCTACAGGGATAAATCCCCACAAATGAAGTATGGTGTCCGCCACGGGCGTCACCTTCCAGCGAGTTAGAAACATGGTTGCCAATAAAACATTGACTGCATTAATGGGTTTAACGACAATAGTAGTGGACGTTTCCCGAAACAATCAATGCCTTTCACGGCCTCCACCCCCCGCCTTCTCCTCTTCTTCATCTCCCCAGGCTCATTTTGTCTCCCAGTCTCACTGCTTCCGCCGATGTTCGAATTCCACTCCGATGATTCTCCGGTTCACCGGTTCACTGACTCGTCCTTCGCGCGGCAGGTGCAGCCGCTGAACTGCCTTGCGCGCTGCCGTCCTGCGAGCCCATCCGCGCGTAAATATTTATTATTATTATTGAACCGTTTTTGTTTCTGCGCATTTGCATCGGGCCCCAGGTGCTGTAAGGTGTGTGGAGGCAGCTCATGTGGATACGAAGGTAGCTGTTGCGTGTAGCGAAAGCGAAACTGTTTGGCATGAGCTGGTTTTGCGTTGGCGTTACGTTTAATTAATGTTTAGGCTTTCAAACGTTTTGCTCTCTTGATTGTGCCGAGATGGTTAGTTAACGGTACGTTTATGTTGGAAAGGTACGTTTATGTTGGATGTAGAGGGCGGGTTTTAATGAAATTTATTTCTTTTCTTTTCACTTTAGAACAATGCCGTTTAGTATAGAAATTCATTTTATGTTAGGACAAATGAAAATTACCCATTTTTAGGGTATTTATTTTGATTTTTTGATTATTTCGACTTTCATTTTTTAACTTTTTCCGTAATTTTTAATGCATTTTTTGCTTATTCTAGTCGATTATAATGTCATTATGATCATTTTATGTAATTATGATCATTTTTATCGATTTTAAAGTCATTTTAATGGTACTTGCTTGAAATAACACTTACGAAATGCAAATGTTCTTCACATAATTACTCAGTAGCACATTCTATTTGTTCGCTCAGAAATTGTTTTGAAACCCGTTGTCAGTATGTAATTCTTGTGACGTATATCAGCGCCATTGTCGGTTCAGCCGATTTCGGGATAACTAAAGGCAGAGATTTCCTGGTAAAAAACAGTCCAAACCCAAATTTGCAAGCTCATTTCACTCGAACGAATGAAATAAGCCTTGATTACATCAGTAACGTATCCAACATCTTGAGTTGTTCATCCGAACTGTTTTTGATTAGATTTTTTACGTCATTTTTCTTTGGTTTTAGAGCATTTTTAAAGCATTTTAAGAGAATTTTATTGATCATTTTTGGCGATGTTGTAGGTCATCAAAATTCGCCCCCTAGTTGGATGTATCATTAATGTTTTTATTTTCTCCTGATTATTTCCTATTAGTTCGGATTATGATTAATATGAACGGCTTGACCGGCCTAGGCGGTTCATGGCATCTACTGATGACACTGCAGTGCCTCTCACTTGAAGGTCCTAGGGTCCGATTTCCGACGGTGGAAGGGTTTTCGGCACTTGTTACATCGATAGGTCGAATTCAGCGGTAGTGTAACGTCAGCACATGGCGGCCAGGACTTCGAACATCTTTAGAAAGTGTCGAAGATGGCGAGCAGAGGGGAGGACGTCCGGTCGGCTAGCACAAAGACTGTTAGTAGCTTTTGTCAACTGAAAAGGGAGCCATTAACACTCCGGGACGCAAGTCGACTGGGCAGAGGGTTCTGACCCCCCGCCGGCGGTCAGGGGAGGCTGGCTGGCCATATGGTCCCAGAGCCACCCGCATGTGCAGAGAAGCTAGGGGGTGGGGTGGTGGGGGACATGACCGCCAGAAGCTAGCTGGCCGGAAAGAGGAGTTCGTTGAGAGATCGCCTCGCGTGCGGACGCAACTGCGGCCCGTTGGCAGAAGTTCATTCCTTGGACACTGCGAGTGCGTAGCACCGGGTGTCAGGACACCGGCGCGGTAAAGCGTCTGGGTGGAGGATGCACTAGCCGGGAGATGGGAGCAGTGTGCGTGGAGTCGCGGAGGTAGATTGCGAACGGAACCCCAGAGCTGTAAATAATGTATAATATTCTATAAATAAATATTGTAACTAGAGCTCGTGTCTGTGTAGTCATTTCGCTACCACGACGCCACAGTAGTTTGGAGCATAATTCAATCGGCAAGCTGCACTGTTCAGTAGTTGTCCGTGGTTTCTCTGATCAACACTACGTAATCGTCAAGGTGGGGTCGATCGCAGTGGCCCTTGCTTGAAGTACGATCTATGGATAACTTTTTCAACTATACGTCTCGCTCGATTTTGGAACTATAATATCGAAAAACATCGAAATTGCGATCTAGAAAGTAGGAAGTCTGAACCAAATGCTGGCGGTGCCCAACATTATTTGAATATTTAATTTTTAAAGTGTAGTGTAATATAGTTAAGTGTAGTTAATACATAGTTGATCTTCATTGAATAAACTGATTTTGAACTTGAATTGTATTTATTTAATACGTTGCTAAGCCTTACCTTTCTGCTAGTGCTGAATGAAATACATAACATGAAAATAATATGTTGAGAAAACTATTAGTTACAAAATTATGTTCAAAAGTAGTAAAATTTATATTCAAAATCAATATTACTCTAATAATGTATTCTTACCTAAATAATATTATTTTGTGATAAGTGTATTAAGAGAAATTTTATTACTTGGTTGGTTTAAAGTTTTCCAAGTCGAATGATAGTCATACATTTCATCCCTTATTTGTGATTGTATTTTCCTCGATAATTTCAACAATAAAAAAATATTACAAATTGGGACACGAACTCGTCTGCGGAGTTTTCTGTGCAGAAGAGTTTACGTCACAGTTTTTTTCTCCCTTCATTAAAACTTCCCACAGTTAACGGTTGAATACGTGATACTTTTCAATTTTCGTGACAAAAAGCGTCCGAGAACTAAAAGACTGAAGTTCTTACCTACACACGCATTCGATTGGACTCAAAGGTCACGGCCTTCAGAGTGCTTTTTAAAATACGTTTCTTTGCTAAAGAAGGAAATTTGTCGCACAGTAGAAGATATTGCATTCTGTTAGGTAGAAACAGTTTGTGTGCTCTGCATACAGTTTGCATTAGCCTTCTTAGAAATGAACATACGTACTTGATATAAATCTCGATTAAGGCAATATATATATTTATTTGTGAAACGGTGATATGTATTGCTTTTGCATATTGCTGAATTTATTCCGTAAGGATCGTAAAGAACTAATTTTATTTCTATCAATATAATCGCTTCTACGGGTATCAACAAATAAGGAAATCGATTTTAAGCTTTTGATCTTTGTTGAATTTGTAGCTGAATTTCGTATTTAAGTAAGTCATTGCTATCTACATCTTTTGCCCTGAGAGTACCTGATTGTTAGGCGTTTTTAAGACACACACTTTGTTTTTATTTCGGGAACTCTTTTGGGTAGAAATGGAATGTTTGTAGTGGTAGATGTGTTTCGTTGGCTACCATGAGCGCGGAACGACTAACCACGTGTGTGCATCGGCCCCGGAAAGGAGATGACTGAAATCCGTAAGTCTCCTCACTCGCCTACGCTAAGAATGAGTTCTTTATCAACATTCAAAGGATGTGATGATGGGATGTCAAACCTAAGGATGAGGCTTCTATGCCGTTGCTTTTAATTAATCGATGTTGTTATATAACTGGTTTTCTAGACAACCGTTTTTTACAGCGATTTATTGAAGAGGAAGTTTGTTTAACATCGATGTTATTTGTTTGATGATTTATTTTTCAAGGAAAACTACAATCAGAACGAAAAACTGAAAATTTTCACATATCTGTAATTTGAATTCCCTCAGGCGAAATAATAAAGGTCGAAAAATCAGTTACCCTAGTTGTTTTTCGGTACACGTTATTTGTTAATTTTATATTATGAAATCCATTAATAAAAGTTTTGTTAATTGTTCTTATTAATATTTCACGTTGTTTTGTCCGTTTCATTTAATGTACGTACATTAATGAACAGGTCCGTTGTCAAATTAACCACACCCTCTCATGGGAATTTCAATAATAGTTCCCTTAACCAGTTTTAAACACATCGGTGTATTATTAACATCCAGGTTCCGGTTTTTGAACATCGATGTTTTGAAACCCTCTTCAATGTCTCCTCGTTTGGGTAGAAATAAAATTTTTGTAGTCGTAGATGCGTTTCGTTGACTATCATGAGGGGGGAACTACCAAACCACAAGGATGTTCATCGGCCCCGGAAACGGAATGATTTAAATCCCTGCCTTCTCCCTTGCCTATGCTAAGAATTAGTTCTTTATCATCATTCAACGGATGTGATGAGGGGATGGGAATTCTATCGTTGTTTTCAAATCATCGATTGTTATAAAATTGTTTTATAGACATCGGGTTTTACTGCGATTTATTGAAGACGAAGTTTTTTAACATCGATGTGATCTGTTCGATGTTTAATTTTTCAATAAAAAGTACCCTAATAACGATAAACTGTAATAATTTACACGTATCTGTAATTCGACCTCTCTCAGGCGAAGTGATGAAAATCAAAAATAAGTTAGATGAATTGTTTCGGCGCTTGTAATTTGTTATTTTTATATTATGTTATCCTTTAACAAAACCTTCGTTTATTGTTCTTATTAGGATTACATGTGGTTTTGCCAGTTTCATTCAATGTATGTACATTACTAAACAGGTCCATTGTCAAATTAACCACACCCTCTCATGGGAATTTCAATAATAGTTTCCTTAACCAGTTTTAAACACATCGGTGTATTATTAACATCCAGGTTCCGGTTTTTGAACATCGATGCTTTGAAACCCTCCTCGAAGTCTCCTCCTTGTGCCCCCTCGCCTCCGTGCACCGTGCCCATTGCGTCCAAAGGAGGCAGGACGCCTGTACGTGGTAGGCGAGGTTGCGTTGACCGCCCTGGGCCTTTGTGAGGGCTTTTATAGCCACCTTTGCGTCACCGCCCGCCCTTTACGACGCCGTCAATGGGCGAGCGAAGGGCGAATTAAAAAGTTGTCGCCCGCGTGTTCGCTCAGCAGGCGGCGTGTGGCCGCCCTCGCCGTGTCCCCTCCCGGTCGCCAACCTCCGCCTTACGGGTAGCAGGTGCTGCCGTGATACAAAGGTTGGAGTTTGAAAGGGAGTGTTTTGTGTTTCCGGATACATCTACGTTGGCTACATATTCAGTAGTAGGGGTCGGATTTTGATGGCCTAAAATGTGGCCCGAAACTGATCAATAAAATGCTCTCAAATTGCCTTCAAGCAAAGAAAAATGACGTAAAACATATGATCAAAACCCGTTCGGATGAAGAACTCCAGCTGTTGGACACGTTACTGATGTAATTGAGGCTTCTTCCATTCGTTCGATTGAACTCAGTGTGCAAACTTTTGGTTTGGACTGTTCTTTACCAGGAAATCTGTCTTTAGTTATCCTGAAATCAGCAGAACAGGCAACGGCGCTGATATACATCACAAGAATTGCATACAACGGCTGTCAAAATTTTTGAGCGTACAAAACGAATAGGCTACTGAGTAATTCTGTGAAAAACATTTGTTGCATCTCGTAAATATGATTTGAAGCAAGTTCAATAATAAATGACATTAAAATCTATGAAATCAGCAAAAAAATCTTTAAAAATGGTGGAAAACGTAAAAAATGACTTATTAGGCGAAATGGAAAAAATGGAGAATTTTAGCGGCCGGCTGCTCTGATCGGTAGTTTTCCGTGGTTTCTCCGATCAACACCAGGCGATTGCCGGAGCAGAACCCTAACAAACGGGCCACGGCTCGCGCGCGATGTTTCCTACCACTTCCTTCTCCTATCCTCTTGCACACACACTTACACTAACATACTCTACACTAATATACATGGCGAGAGACCGGTCGGGAACTTAGAGCGGTGCCCCGCGGGTGGGAGATACCTGGTTGGGGAAAACCACGCTAGCCGTCGATAGGTCGGCGCCGGATCTCGCCATACAGAGGCGGAAATATCACTGCCATCTCCCGAGGAAAAACACACACTACACTTACGGGACTAATGACCTAAGCTGTTGACGCGCCCGGAATCACGGACAACCAACCAACCGAATCAATCAACCGTCACCTTCACCGATATAACATGCACTACATTTACGGCACCAGTGACGTATACTTGGGTTTTCGTAACGTGACCGATGACATTAGGTCATTTTTACACGTCAATACATATATAAAATGTTATAAAGATACAATGAATCTTTATAACAGTGATAAGCACATGTTTGAAGTCATGAGCCCCGTTGAGAAGGACGTTCGCGAATTAATTAAAAAGATTCATTTTACAAGGCGGGAGGTTTAAAAAGAACCTACTGTTATCC
Source organism: Teleogryllus occipitalis (assembly GCA_011170035.1). Taxonomy (NCBI): domain Eukaryota; kingdom Metazoa; phylum Arthropoda; class Insecta; order Orthoptera; family Gryllidae; genus Teleogryllus; species Teleogryllus occipitalis. Next base: position 160,712 of record BLKR01009010.1, read on the forward strand.
GCCACGTTACGAAAACCCAAGTATAAATATATTGCGGTTTTTACACAGTTGAACTTGACGTTTCGTCAGCTGTTTGGCCAGCTGTGACAGTTCTCTAATCGAGAGCTTACACGTCACTATATGTAGTGACTATATGTAGTGACGTGTAAGCTCCCGATTAGAGAACTTTCCTCGTCACGATATGCAGTGTTCCTATGTGTAGTGACGTGTAAGCTTCTGATTGGAGAACTGTCACAGCAGGCCGAACAGCTGACGAAACGTCTCTTTCAACTGTGTAAAAACCGCAGCATAGTGTGGCGTCATACGGATGTAATCAGTACACTGACGAGAGTGGGTTGTAATAACTGCAGGTTTATTCACAATTTAGACCGTAGTCACAAATAACCAATGCACTGTATACAATTAACTAACTAAATAGACCCCACTGCTAGGAGAGATATTTACAACGGCTACCACACCGCAACATACTACCTAATGTTTTGCCGTGCGTAGTACCGCCTGCCTTGAGACCGACTACATGTCTCACTAGTCACGACAACAACTGCCGGCTCCTTCGCAGAGTGCACGCACGCACCTCTCTCTGACGACCTACGCTGCCGATGCCGCTGTCTCAAAGAAGGAAGAGCTATTGTTCTCACAGCCCTTAAATAGCCCTCGCGACGCTGCCCGCCGCCTCCATTGCCTCCGCCCTAACGCCCGCACACCCCGTCGAAAAAAAAACCCGTGCGTCATAGCTTCTGCCTTTGTCTACGCATCCGGTGCACACCGCGCCACGTGCCCACGCTGTTTTTAGCGACACGACGCTAGAATAGTGAACGCGCTCGGCAGCAGCTCACAGCTTGTGCGTCTTGGAGAGCGAGCGCTGCCCGTGCGTCGCCGCCGGGCCGCTTGCCGCTTCCGAGGGCCCCGCTGCAAGACCTTTTCCCTTCGGGCGAAGGGCGGCGCGCGGGTGAGGGCGACCGCAGCCAGCCAGGGCACGTTGCGGTCGCGCCCTCCCTCGCCCTTCGCCGAGCCCTTTGACGGCACAGCGGGCAGCTGGCCTGGCCCGCCACTGATGCTCGTCTGGGTGCGTGGGCCGATGGTGTACCAGTCACTTGATAAGATGTTACGTACGAAGGCATTCGATATGGGTTTTATCTTCGTGCAGACAATGTTGAATTGTCGGAAGAAAATATAAAGAGATGTTGAGTACTTTGACTTATAGAAGTTTGTAGGGACTTGTATTATGAATATCGATGATTGAGAAACATATTTAAGCCTTTTTTTCAGCAGAGACATTTAACGTTTTTGTATGTAGTGAGTAAGTAAGGAATGGTTTAGTATGGAATCGGTTTGATTCAAGTTAATGGAGTGGAATATCTGCAATTTGGTTTGATGCTCACAGTAGACAGGGACATAAAACACAATGAAACAAATCTCATTTTGTTAAAAAATTGGACTTAAAACAGTCTGGTTCTCAGTCGTTACAGAGAAAAAATTCATGTATAAAAATATATAGAGACCTAAAATGCAGAAAAAAGTGTATATTAGTTGAGATACCAAGAAATGTTCGCACAAAGCCTCGCCCTCCCTTTAATGGCGCTGTACGAAGTAGTCGTTGGCTGCCATTGGTGCTCATCTGGTGGTGGGCCAATGCTGTAGACGTAATTTGATGAAATGCTACGTTCAAAGACAGTTATTGTGTGTGTTGTGGGAAGTAACTTCGTACAGCCAATGTTGAGTGTGATGGTGAAAATTTAAAGAGATGTTGAATATTTTGACTTATGGACGTTTGAGGGACTCAGTCTGAATATAGAGAAAAACATTACTGGATAGTATTCGAGAAATTTACGATAGGTCCGAGGCTGCATAGTTTTCTTAAATTTCTGCACGCATGGGAAATTAGTATTAATTATTAACTTTTAAAGAAAATTATTTATTTCAGGTCGCCTTATAAACAACTAGGTCCTTGGTGACCACAGTTAGAAAAATACAGTAGTTACAAATACAGTACCTACAAATACACACTGGTTACAAAATTCCATGGAATACACATATATTAGGAATAAATATTTATTTATTTATTTAACAGATGTCGAACTATACAAAATAATATATCCATGGTACATTATTTCGCCAATTATGACTCCTGGTGTGCGAACCTGTAGACGAATGTAAACCATTTATTCTATTTATTTAAAATTTAAATTATCGATAGTATTTGGAACCTATTCAGCGTGAGGTCCCTTGCTGGAACAACCTCAGAAATTGCTATTACGTTTAATGTATTAGGTTGAACAGTAGTATTTCGGCACAGTCTACCGACTTTTCCCGAAAGCAGCGAGACACGATGACGGCAAAGCCGTCGAAAGCCAACTATCTTAATAAAAATAATATGTTGACGAAGATGACCTCCTTTATTTCTTCTCTTAAGAACGTCAACAACACCTCATCAGCATTCCCACAAGTAGTATTTTAGCAATTAAATTGCGTAAATTTAAGTTAATCGTCGATGCATTTAAGTTAATAATCAAAACTTCACATCAGCATTCCCACAAGTAGTATTTTAGCAATTAAATTACGTAAATTTAAGTTAATCATCGAGGCATTTAAGTTAAAAATCAAAACTTCAAGAATCGACAATCCACCACTCTACAACACATTTATTTGTTGCAGAATAAGTAAAGAATTAAAAAAAAAAATAACCCGAGGCGCTAAGCGGATCGTCTCCGTTGAAGGAGCCTTTTTTGTCGCACACTCTCCCCTCCTCGCCCAACCCCGCTGCTCGTGCCCGCCCACGGCCGCCTGGAATGGATGGAAGGCGCCGGTGCTCAGGTGGCGCTGGCGTTAGGCGATGCTCACCTGTTACGCCCCCTCCCCCTCCCTCTCCCCCGCCCGCCGCCCACAACCACAGGCTGCTCAGGAATTTCCGCGCGTGCGAAACTTCGCGCGTTGAAACGCAGAGCGCCTCAACATCAGAAGAGTTCCTGTCTGAAAAGGAATCATTCGTACGCTGTTCAATGTGTCGTATCTATACTAATAAAAGCGAATTCAAACGTGTAAGCGTCATCGATACCACAAACGTAGCTTATGAATTGATATGAAATTTTTGCGGGCTCATCTTCAGGATTGTCGCCGTGTCCTTGCAAAGTTTCATAAAGACTAACAGAACCCAAATGCAGAAAATTAATAATTAAAATAATATGTTTGTAGATGCACCGCGACCATTTTTCGCCTCTCGCGTAGAGCACGTGGTTCCTAATATATTCAGCCAAATTCCAGTAGTGCTGCAGCAAAACTGGTATCTAATTTATTCGCTAGACGTCAGTAGCGGTGCATAAGATCAGAAAAAATCATGTAATAGCAATGTGTTGTAAAATAAAATGAAAGAAAATTGTAGTATTTTAATAATATTTGAACAAATTACGTTAAAAATAATATTAAACACGGTGGTTTATATAATATCGCTCTTTTCCCTCATTCGCAAGGATTGAATGTTAATAAAGCCCGGGCAACGCTGGGTATTTTGCTAGTTTATTTTATTCATAAGGTTAAATGCGCTTCTTAATGGCCAATAATGTACTGTTACATAGTACCTCTTTATCACTTACTGAAGATACTTTTTTTCTGTACTCTGCTGGGCGCTCCCGGCAAACTTTTATCTTAACAAAACCTAACATATTTTTTATTTTGTTATTTACTAAAAATTGAAATAAAATAAAATATTACATACGACGATAAAGTTACATGTTGACTCGAGAAAAATACGTTAGAAGCGAAGATAGGGAATGAGGTAATGCTTTCTCGTTCATAATGTATTACTCATTCATGTTGTTTGGTTTACTACCTTCATTTTCTGCAACATTTCTATGTCTCCATGCTTCCCAAGAAATTGTTTTTGGAATTTACATAATGGTAATTTTTTCTTTACGATTTTATTTGTTTCTTTTCCATTTCTTGCTAGGTATTCTGTCTCAAAGTTGGAAATAGTATATTAATTAAAATTGTTTTTCTTTTATTATTTTTTAATTCAACTTCAAATCTCCATGTCAGTTTCAATGATTATTTTGTGTTTCCCCGAATATTGTATTATATGGTCGCTCAGAGGATACGACATTTCGAGAATTACTCTGTTTATACTTTGGTGTAAATCGTGTATACTTCTGTGAGAAACATGATCTGGCGAAGTAATGGATTTTTTACTTCTTAGATGTTAGACCATTTTAAAACTCGACAAATCCTTGATAATTTGAATTGTTTATTTTTTTGGAATTTTTTCCAATCCTTCTAACCGATCAAGGGAGAGTTTGTATCTCGATTGTTTGATTGTTTTCGGCCACGTCAACTGCATTGGTCATTAGACCTGTTAATGTAGTAATGTTTTTGTGTGTTCCGCCCCTGTTAGAAGGCGAGATCCTGCTTGTGTGAGAAGTCTTTCTCCAAATATCTCCCGCAGCGGGACTCGCTTCAGTGGGAACAAGCTTTAAGGCTCTCACAGACTGACGCGGAAGATCCCCAGTCTACGCGGATTGGCAGCGACGGAAGTTTCGCGTCACGTGTTGCCTTATGAGCACGTTCAGACCTGCCCGGCAGGCGAGCGTCGCGGCTACCTATTGGCAGCGTTTAATCGACGGCGAAATTTGTAACGCAGTCAGACGCGTTTCTTCCACTGCAGCTCAAGTTTCAGTTAGGTCGAATTCAGTCGCTGTCTGGAGGAGAATTCTAGCGGCCGGTTGCTCTGATCGGTAGTTTTCCGTGGTTTCTCCGATCAACGCCAGGCGAATACCGGAGCAGTACCCTACCAAACGGGCCACGGGTCGCGCGCGATCTGTCCTTCCCATTCCTTGTCCTATCCTCTCCCCTTACACACTTACACTAACATGCACTACACTACCACATATCCCGGGAGACCGGTCGGGAGCTTAGAGATTGTCCTGGCTGGGGCGGTGCCCCGCTGGTGGGAGAGTCCTGGTAGAGGCCCCTACTAGCCAACGGTAGGTCGGCGCCGGATCTTGCCATCCGGCGGGGGAAGATCACCGCCAACTCCCGAGGAAAAACATGCGCTACACTCACGGGACTAATGACCAAAGCAGTTGACGCGCCCGGAAACACGAAAAAATCAATCAGCGTACTCATAATTCACGCTCCGGTGCGAACGGTCCCGCGGATGACGCAGCCGCGTCTAGCTCGAAACTTTCCGCGCCGCTCCCGGTGCGGATTTACCGCGCCGGTCTATGGGAGTGTTTATACTCCCGTCTGATCTCCCGTCATGTGTGGTAGTGTAGTCCAGTTAAATGAGTGTGAAGAATTGGAGAGGAAAGAGCAAGAGAGAGGAGGAAAAGTTCGCTGGCGGTTCGTGGTCCGCTTGTTAATGAACTGCTCTGACATTCGTCTGGCATTGATCCGAGAATACACGGGAAACTACCGATCACAGCAGCCGGCCGCTAGAATTCTCCTCCAGATGGCGGCTAAATTGGACATAGGTTTGTAACTAGTTTCGAAAACCGGCCGCCGTCGGGACACGAACCCTAAGATCTCTCGGTTAGAGTCACCGCAGACAGCTGCAGTGCCCTGTCATGAACTCAGCCGGTCATCATATTTGAAGTATTTAAAAAATTGCGAATCCCCTCCACTGCAGTTCGATTGTGGGTGTTCCTATGGAATGGGGCCTAGTGATCTACAGAAGGTTCATTTGCTCCGATGAGGTTTCATTCCTGAAACAATCACTTGCCGGTTCCGCAACGTACGTGCTCTGCGAGTGCATAGTTCCCCCTCCCCCATCCGTGGGATGGAGGGTCGGGGGGAGGGGCAGGACTAAATTAAATCTGTGCGGAATGTAATTGCGTGGAAGGGGGCGGATGAACGGGTGAGCGCGGGTGACGGCACCGGTAGAGGGTTGGAGGGGGAGGGGGGAGCGAGGGCCGAACGCATTCCTGGAAAATCAATAGGACCCGATGGAAAACCTTGGGTGACGCCCGCTCTATTACGGTGTGTGTGCGGCGGGCAGGCGGACGCCGCGTTGCTCTTGTTTTCGGCGTTCCGCTCGCTGATGTGTGCTCTCTCCCCCCACCTCCAGCTCTCCTCTTCACTTTGTATCGTGCAGCTTCGCCCACGGGTCGACAGTGGGAATCGACAGTTCTCGATCGGTGTCTCGATTGGAAACGAACCTGCTGCATGCTCTGACGGGCTGCTGAGGGGCAGTTTGCTCGTAGTGTATGTCAAAAATATGAGTATGAGTGTGTATGTGTGTGTTGTACACTTCGATTTAAACATAGTGGCACTTAGGGTCACGAGATGGAAAGAAAGCGGGAAATTGGCATCCAATCGGGGCTCTTAATACCAAAAATTTTAGTCGTCAAGGAGCTCTTGGTTGGATGGGTCGCCCTCTCCATACAGATCTACGTTTAACTCCTAGTATATTTTTGTGTGTTCTTACTCGCATTTATCTTTATAAATTTCCATGGAGTTTTAACAATTTAACAATTTTTTAAACAATTGCGAGAGTTGATATCGAATTTGTCTCGTATGTGGACAGTTGTATTAAAAAAAGGTTCCAATTTCCGAGAGGGACATTCGTACGTGCAAACACCATTTCACTCACGCTACCCCGCCCTGCGGCGACTACTTCAATGTTTTAAATTGGAATTGCTGCATTATCTGCCGATGGGTATTTTCATGCAAACAATATGTAACTTTCGTAGCGAGCATTTTTTCGATCAGTTAGAGATGATGCTTTACTGAATATAAATGAAGTTACCTTTAATGATCCGGAGAGCTAATCAAGAAATCGAATAAATGACGTTAGAAATGCGCCCTGTATTTTTTTGTCCAATACGTTTTCCATTAATTGCCTTTAATTTATTTTCAAAATTAATTTTATATTATTTTATTTTTAATTTTTTAAAATTCAAATTGCATTATCATATACATTTTACTAAAAAGTCTCCCATTGAATCCGTGTCAACAACAATTCATTTAATCATTGTATTCAGCATTTTAGTCATTTAACTCATCATGTACTCGTTTAATAATTTAAACTGTAAATTTGTTTTAGTAGAGTTGTTCAGGTTGATTCGATGAGGTAACCATGCGTTTGAATGCCTGTGGCAAATGGGACGAACTCTAGCACTCTAGTGAACATTTTATCCCCCGAGAAATACATTGAACTTGCGAGCTTTAGCAAAACTGAGGTACCTGAATCGAACTAAACTGCTCGTGGTATTAGTTTCCTCACTTATGTGCGCTCATGTTTTGCACTAAAACTACACAGCTGCACGGCAACTTCCCGTGAGAACACATTTTTGAAGTTGCATTTGGAAGTTGGGAGAATGGTACCATTTGCAGTATCGCTTTGGAGGTGTAATGATGAGATTGGCAAATTGTTTTTCACGGAACATTTGTAGACTTTCTTCCAGTACTGCGCTCTAGATTTCGCGTAGCCGTCGATTGACGAAAGCAAAATCGACTTGGTACTGTTTAAATGGAACGATTTTCACCCGGGATAAGTAGCTTGGAGTCCCTGAGAGGGTAGGTTCTTGTTTGATAGCACTTAGACCCACGTGAAGTGCGCCTTGGTGGGATTCTAAAGCTCTTTGCTCTCTGAAATTTCTGACTTTCAATTACCTTATTACTGCGGCTCATTATACATTTCTTTCTTCTTTTCTCTCCCTGTTACTCGTTTTCCCTTTAACTCTCTTCGTCTTTCTCTCACTTGTTATTTCTCTCTCTCTCTCTCTCTCTCTCTCTCTCCGTCTTCCTATTTCTGTCCCTATGTGTCTTCGCTAAAAATACACTCAGTTAGAGAGAGAGGGAGAGAGAGAGGGAGAGGGAGAGAGAGAGAGAGAGAGAGAGAGAGAGAGAGAGAGAGAGAGAGAGAGAGAGAGAGAGAGAGAGAATACTATAAGAAAGGGCCGTTTTGACAGCTACTGCTTGTCCACTGCTGGCACCATAACTGTAGGTTATATTCCTGCGCTCATTTTGAGAGTGCGCTCGTTGACAGTTATATCATTTGAAAATAGCTTCATCACTATCCTCACTATCTCTTGCAACACCATCATGCCTACATGTCGTTTATTTGTTTTCCGACCTCTCAAACTGCTCCCTTGTTGGAGTAACATCTCTATATATCGTCGTCAGGCTGAAATGGCTCATGGCATCACAGGTTAACTGCAAGTTCTCTACCATGGAGGTCCTAGGGAACGATTCCCCAAGGTGGTGAATTTTGGACCCCAGCTAAAGAGCTAAGTCCAATTCAGGCGCTGTCTGGAGGAGAACTCTTGTGACCGGCTGCTCTGATCGGTAGTTTTCCGTGGTTTCTCCGATCAACACAAGGTGAATGCCGGAGCAGTACCCAAACAAACGGGCCACGGACCGCGCGCAATCTTTCCTTCCTCTGCCTTGTCCTATCCTCTCCCCTTACACACTCACACTAACATGCACTACACTACCACAAATGCCGGGAGACCGGTCGGGGACTTAGAACTTGTCCCGGCTGGGGCGGTTGCCCGCTGGTGGGAGATACCTGGTTGTACGACATTACAAGAGGTAGGATGGACATATTTCGTATTTTGGTGGTATCAGACTGCAGAATTCACCCCCTGCTTTGTTAACTTTCAAATTGCATGCTTCAGTTGTCTTCAAGATGTCTCTGTATTACCTCTAGTTACCTAGAGTTATCTCTATGTTATAGAGAGTGAATATCCTTCGCACATTAGTGATCCTACTCCTATTCTGAAGAGGTTTGTGGAATTCATTTTTCGACCGCTCTGGAGCGATTTCGCGTCCACCTTTAGTCGTCGAAAGATCTTGGTGTTGGACGACATTTTAAGGGCCGCCCTTACCCTTCGCCTTTGCCATTTCCTTTCTTTCACTGGCCAGGCCCTTGATGGACGGCACTCAGAGGGAGAGGCAGCCCTTGCCCAGTTTATTAGGGCTCTCGGAGATGAAGAGAGTTGGCTGCTTTTGGGGGAGAAATATTGTACGGGCTCGGAAGCTCACCTCGCTAATATAGACCGCTTTAGATGATTCTGCGCATAACTTGATGCCGCTGCAGGATGTGTGGCTGTCCTAGAAGTGAAGTCGTAGGCTTCCGCGGCCAGAATCGTAATCAGGGCCAGACAAGTCCTTAGGAAGATCACGACAAGATGATCAAAACGTCGGCGACACAGCCGTCAACTCGGGGTCACGGGGATACCGAAGATCATTTTCATGCATGTCCTAGAGTTCCGACAGTGACAGGTTTTTCGACAGTAGGTACGTAGCTGTAGGTCGAATTCGGCTGCTGACTGGAGGACAATTCTAGCGGCTGGCTGCTTTCATCGGTAGTTTTCAGTGGTTTTTCCGATCAACACCTGGAGAATGTCGGAGGAGTACTCTATCAAACGGGCCACGGACCGCGCGCGATCTTTTGTTCTTCTACCTTGATCTGTACTTATCCCTTACTTACATACACTTACTTACACCCATGACGGCAGATCAGTCGGTACATACACTACACTAAGACATGTATCGGGGGGCCAATCGAAAGCTTATGCCGGCTGGGGCAGACCGTCTGTCGGTTAGTGTGTGGCCAACTTTGGCGTCTAAACATTTCAGACAACATACTCAAATAAAATAAAAATAAAAAAAATAATTTCTCGGTTCGATCTGGCCGAACACCGGGCTCTGGGAGTTGAAACGTGTGTTTGATTTTTTTTACATGAATCCTCAATATTTTAAAAATTTTCTCAAAAATGAGTCCGAAAATTTCCGATTAAACTCTACTCTCGGAGAGAGCAAAAGACGTTAAAACACACCGTAGGTCTAATTATCGTTCAATTCTCTTAATTTTCGAAAATTACAAACGCTAAAAATAATGCGAGAAAGTATAGGCTCTTGTGGTTCCGTTTTACAAGTTTCAGAGTATCTAACAAAAACAAAACCTTACACGCGTCTCAAGTGATTGGAGGCTGCACAGTTTTTTTCTTTCTTTTATCTCAGATTCTGCGTATTTGGGAAATTGTATACTATACATTATATACTATACATTTAATAGCTTTAATAAATTTAATACTCATTGATACGTCGATTTACGTGCGAGGGGTATTTTTGGGACCTAGAGAAATTGGCGGAGCTCTAGTTGATCTGCAGGAGGACTCGGCGGAAACGGTGTTAGTGGGAGGAGGGGAGAGGGAAGGTACGCCAGTGAGGAAGTTTGCACAGCTTTTTCACTCACCATTTCCCGCCGCGCCCCTCCCCACCCTGCCCCGTTCCGTCACACTCCGCACCACCCCGCTAAACCCCACCCCGTCCGGCTCTGCCCCGTCCTGCAACGCTCCGCTCCACCCCGCTCCACCCCCGCCCCATCCCCGCCCCGCCCACGCCCCACCCACGCCCCACCCACGCCCACCCACGCCCCACCCACGCCCCACCCACGCCCCACCCACGCCCCACCCACGCCCCACCCACGCCCCACCCATGCCCCACACCCGTTCCACACCCGCCCCACACCCGCCCCACCCACGCCTTGCCTCGCTCCGCCCCACTGCGTCCCGCCACACTCCTCACCACACCGCCAAACATCGGAAGCGGGGGAAGATTGCAGCCACCCCCTGCGATGAAAACATGTACTACACTTACGTGATTAATGACCCAAGTAGTTGACGCTTCCGGAATCACTAACAATCAATCAATGAATGGATCCACTCTGTCCCGTTTCTACTTTGTTGCCGCACTCTCTTCTCACTAACCCAGCCCCACGTCTGCTCATCCTAGCCCCCTTCACCCCGCTGTTTCTCCTCATCCGATTACTCACCCCTGCTCTTCCCTCCCCGTTCCTTCTCGCCCCGCCCTACCCTTTTTGTCCTTCTCTTCCCCTTCCTCTCGTCTCTCACATTTCCTTTCCCGCTGTCTCCTCTTCGCCTACGATCTCCCCTTTTCTTTCTTTTTCTCCTTCCTCCCCTTTGTCTCCCTTTCCCATCTCTCTGCACTGCATCTCTACTCGTACTTTCCCATATCTTTCTCCTTTCCGTCCTTCCTGCTCTCTTATTTCTTGTTCCATTTGCTCTACTTTCTTGCCCTCCTTGCTCTTTTCTTCCCCTCTCCGTCATTTCCTTGTCATTTCCCCTGCCATTGCATACCATTCCGTCCCTTTCACTTCCCTCCCTTGTCTTCACTTTTTTCTTGCCTTTCCTCCTTTTACCTCTCCCTTCTCTCCTCTCATCTCCCCTCCCATTGAATCCCATTCCGTCTCCTTCACTTTTCTCGCATCTCTTCACTTTCTTCTTCCCTTTCCTCCATTCACCTCCCCCTTCTCACTTCACGCTCCCATTGAATCCCATTCCGTCTCTTTCACTTTCCTCCCATCCCTTCAATTTCTTCTTCCCTTTCCTCCTTTTAGCTTCCCCTTCTTTCCCCCTTCCCCTTTCTCCTCTTCTGTTTTCGCTCGCCGTTTCCTACCAATCTTCTGTGTCGCCCCGCTTCTGCCACCTACTTTCCACCCGTCCACCGCTTGGCCTGGCTGGGCGGGGGGGGGGGGAGGGACCACCCGGGGAGCGCCGTGGGTCGCGGCGGAATAAAAGGGGGTTGAAGGGGGTTAATAGATTTTTAACGCCCAGGCGCCGCCGCCCCGCCCCCGTTCCCACGGCCGAGGGGCGGGCGACGGACGGACGTCGTAGGCGCCCACTGGGCCAACTGCGCGAAACGCTCACACAAACACCGGGAGCGGTGGCTCAGAGCATCAGCTGATGTCACTGCAGCGACTCTGACCGGGAGGTCCTAGGTTCCCACACCCCACGGCGGCTCTAGCTTTTCAGCACTAGCTTTTCAGCTAGGTCGAATTCAGTCGCTGTCTGGAGGAGAATTCTAGCGGCCGGCTGCTCTGATCGGTAGTTTTCCGTGGTTTCTCCGATCAACACCAGGCGAATGCCGGAGCAGTACCAAACGGGCCACGGACCGCGCGCTATCTTTCCCTCCATAGTAGTTGACGCGCCCGGAATCTCAATCAATTAGCTAATACCAACTAGTGGTGCTAACAGCACGTACTTTCCGCTTTGTATTTTCACGCAATATTACGCGACATCGCTCAAATTTTCGAAAAATTGGACATGGACTCATTTGAAAATTTATCGTTAAGGAACAGATTTCACTGAGGGAAAATATATCTATCTTTAATATTTCAGTTAAACGCCGAAAAAATTTTCAGCTTTTGCAATTTTCTAAAAATCAGGGGTTTTAACCAACACGAGGCCTGCACTATTCTCTTAAACATCCAACAATAACCAACAATAAAATTTAATAAAAAACGATCGAGCAATATTTTTGAAAATGCCCCAGGAGCTTCATGTAAAGTCCACACCAAAATTAAAATATTGGTTTCAAATTCAAGGGGCCCTGAAATTAGCCGATTTTGCAACATCAGATCGATTGTGGAATATCCATTTTGGAGAAAATCGGTTGAACGGTTTAGCAGCTAGCGTTGTTTTCGGACGTACGGACGTCTTGCTTTCAATTGTTTTTTTGGCATCAAGGACCCACAAAACATGGATTCTAGCTACACCACGAATTAGGGGATTTTTTCCTAAGTTTAGTAACTGAATTTATCCGCATTTTTGTTACCTGGGCCATGTAATTTGAGTTTTTGTGCCGAAAATTTGCCGTTTTTTCGCGTAGCATTAAATAACTTTCTCCGTACTCGGTTGGGAAAAATTGAAAAGGAGGCTCGAGAGTTTTAGACAACCTGGGAAAGCGTAATGACACGTGGAAATCAGAGAGCAGAACATTTTTCGAATGTTAGATTTGTACGTAAAAACATGTGCTACTCTATGTTGTAGTCCAGCAAAAAACGTTATCGTGTATCGTGACCTCAGAAACTTAACATTATTTATACTTGTCATGTTTTTTTTTCTCTATAATGTGGGTTAATGTTTCGAGAGACCCGAGAAGGAAAGACCGTGGCCCGTTCATCGATTTTTTTTAAACGCGCTGCTCCGCCTAGGAAAGATAAGTCTAAAACACGGAATCCATTGATGGATCAAGATCATCCGGATTCTGGAATCCCCATTTACTCGTAGGCTGAGTTCAGCCTCGATCCTACTACATAGAAATTGTCTAAAATGTTCCCATCTGCATTTGCAAGGCGAGCGGTTGAAATACATCGAAAAGAAGTAACAAAAAATATTTCCTCCCAGGTAGGCAAGAAGAAAAGTTCAAAAGAAGGAAGTACACAATAGAATGCCAAACGATAGCTGTATTTTGTGTAAAGACATTGAGTAAGTCTCCCCCTCACCGTAACTAAAGGGAGATGGTTGCGGGTCTGAGCCAGTAACGTTGTGGCGATGGGGTTCCCACTTATCTTGCTGACAAATGCAAAATGAAATATGTTTTTTCTAAGCCGTCAGGGTTAAGATTTGGAGTGACAGCATATTTAAAAGCGTGTATCCACTTTGCAGTGTTTACGGCTTAATATTGTAACATCGAAGAGTTACATTTCTAATTAAGGTACACTTATGTTAAAATGAATATACGCAACTTCGATGACGGTGGTCGTCATGAATTTATGTTTTGTGGGAAAAGGGAAATCTAATACGTTCTACACAAATGATTGAACCAAATAAATTTGTCAGTTGATGGAAGTGGAATACGGAAAATGACATGTATGTAATATACGGATACAGAACATATGAAGCAAAATAGTGCTCGAGCATGCACTCCATTTCTCCTGATAATGGCGAAAGATTTTTATTCAGTCCTTCGTGCACATCCACGCATGTCTGCCTGTTCATCCCTTTGAACGATATAAATCCATCCCAGCTCGTAAGCTATTCATAGGATAGTTTCACAAATGAGGTTTCTCCTATGGATATGGCCCAGCTTGAAGCCCTTCAAATTTGAAAAAAATAACAATACAAACTATATGCAACTTCTGCTATTTTGAGTTCGTCGTCCTCTCAGCGTTAAATGCAAATGAGGAAAACTAGTATTTGGAAATTATTTTTAATTCACACATATTTTTATGCCCAATTTTTAGTTGGTAAGAGCTTACTGTGTGAAGTCGACTTCTTTTGTTCCCATTCACCGTGAAGAAAGTCTTCGGGTCGTTGAGTTGTCGTTCTGAAGCATTGTTGAAGGGAAAGTAACAATTCATGATGACGATGATGATGGTCATTGAATGAAGATGGCGGTTGGTTGAGACCAGAAGGCATTTAGAAAAAGAAATGTGTCTGACTGGAGGAGAATACTAGCGGCCGGCTGCTCTGATCGGTTTTTCCTGTGGTTTCTCCGACCAACACCAGGCGAATGCCGTAGCAGTACCCTAACAACCGGACTACGGACCACGCGCGATCTTTCCTTCCTCTTCCTTGTATCCACGTCGTACACACTTAGATGCACTATACTATTACACACCCCGGGAGACAGGCGGGAGCTATACTTCGATATTACTTACGTGACAGTTGGCGTAAATCAGCTATTGAGCGTTTCGTTCAATTTGGGAGCCTAAACGTCACCACAGTGACGTCACTATGAGGACGTTTTAACTCACGACTGAATGACATAGTAACAGTTGATTTACGTCAACTGCCACGTAAGAAAAATCCAAATAGAAGAGCTTGACCCGTCGGGGGGAGCTCTTTTGGAGGAAGATACCTAGTTGGGGAAAATTCTCACAAACCGTCGTGTTGGTTGGCGTTAGATCTCGTCATCCAGCGGGGAATGATCACAGCCTATTCCGACGATGAAGAAAAGCACTACACTTACGGGACTATTCATCTTTGCCGTTGTGGAGCCCGGAAACACTAGTCAATCAATGAATGAAACATTATCTTCAATCTTGAGAGTAATTTCGAATTGATTGAATGATTGATTGGTTCCGTTGATTTCGCGACTGTAGTTATAAGTCTGATGATAAATACGAGACGAACATTTTTTCTACCTTCTTAAATTCTCTTCTCCATTTTGGGTTCTGCTCACATCTCAACGTACAAGGCTCCTTCAGCGCGTAATTCCTAGTGCTCAGTCTAGAGGATTGATTGGTGATTCCGCAGCTAAGGTCATTAGTCCCGTAAGTGTAATGCATATTTTCTTTCAAGAGAAGGCGGTGATGTTTCCCCGCCGGGATCCGGCGCCGATCTACATGGCGGCTAACGGGATTTTCTCCAAACTAATATCTCCCACCAGTGGGGCACCGCTCCAGCCAGGTGAAGATCTGACTTCCCACAGGTCTCGCGGTGTGTGTTGTAGAGTAGTGCATATCTGTGAAAGTAAGGGATGAGGATAGGACAAGGAAGAGGAAGGAAATATCGCACGCGCTCCGTGGCCCGATGGGGTTCTTCTCACTTCATAACCTAGTACAAGTCGCCTCTAGCGCGTAATTCGTAGGGCTCAGTCGAGAGGGGAAGAGGTGAAGCCCTGAGTCGCTGTAAGTGGAATTCTCGCCGTCTCTCCTAGCCCTTCCTTCGCAAATTGAATGATTTTTTAAGCACCCGTCTCGTGCTCTCGCGCCTTGTCTCCCGCGACTGTCTCTTCGCCGACTTAGCAGATCCAGTGAAGGCGAAAGCCGTCTTCTCGGAAGCCCTGTTTTCTTTACAGGTCGTAAACGAGTAATTGCTGTCTCGATTATTTGAAATCACGATGTAATGCTTCTTAGGTTCGCTGCGAATTTCGTTGTTGGTAGAAAAGACGATTCGAGGCACTATTTTGATTTTAATTAATTTACATTCATTGGCGCTGAAAATGAAGATGAGCCAGTTTCCTTTCATTTTTATTAGTAACTATAAATCACTGATAAACTGTCGAGGCGTTATTGAGGTTGTGTAAATAACTGAGGATTTACCTCATATTGTATTATTAATGAGAAATTATGCTTTCGATATTTTAGCTATTTTTCAGTGGAAGTCAAGAACCGACCACATTTTCTTATACATCGACAACAAAGTATCATGAGTGTTTTCGTATTTTAAAGCTACGTTAACCATGTTTACAAACTTGTGAAAAGTTTTTCAAAGTTGCGAGTATTCCCTCTAGTTTTGTTGAAATTATGTAAACATTACAAAACCTGACATTTAGCTGACTTGAAGAAATTGTTTCTTTAGGTAGAAAAATACTCCAGCCATATGATCTACGTATTTTTCCTTACATTTTTGTTTTATTTACTTTAGAAGTAAGGTGTCCGATACTCGTTACATTTTATACCCTTTGCTGAAAGAAAGAAAAAGTTTAAAGCTTTGACCCATTTAATAGCTTGCTGAACTAATAACTTGTGCTCACTATATT
The DNA here is from genome assembly GCA_011170035.1 of Teleogryllus occipitalis. Classification (NCBI taxonomy): domain Eukaryota; kingdom Metazoa; phylum Arthropoda; class Insecta; order Orthoptera; family Gryllidae; genus Teleogryllus; species Teleogryllus occipitalis. Next base: position 176,939 of record BLKR01009010.1, read on the forward strand.
TTACAGGAAAGTAAGTCACAGGTTGTCTTCCTGAAAGTTTTTGAACTAATCTTTAAGCGTAAATAAAGAGGCACGCGACTTATTTGATGTTAATCAGTGACCTCAATCCATTGATAAAACATGAATAATGAGAAAACTCGACTTACTTTTTCAGGGTTTCTTATTTTATAAAATTTACATTATGTTCGTAAATACTCAGACACCCATTACTCAACCGTCAGAAGAAATTTAACCTCTCAGATTGTACACAGACAAACAGAATAATTAGGGGGAAACCATAATGTTGTAGATTGTTTTCAGCCGAAAATTTAACATATGAGCTTATTCACCGATGTAAAAGAAATAGTTTTAATATTGCGATGAGATTTGGAATAATACCACTACATAAATCAGATATTTTACTTTCACAATTATCTTGGCATCGCCACCAACATACAGAATGTCTAGGTCTTGAAGTTGCTACAAGTAATTTCAGTGGCCTTTCGCGTGGGCAAACTAAGACATGTGATAAATATCATTATTCTGTTTGCCAAATACATTGTTATATTGCTATATAAAGCGCTTGTAATAGCACAGCCGAACGCGCAACGAAATTGCTTGTTATGAAATATAGTGTTCGTTGCAGTATAATACACTAATATAGGTCAATTTTCACATTTAGTTAAAGTATTGGTTGAATTAAGGATGTGAAGAATAATAAATGCTTTTGGCGCGTTTTGTAACGCTAATATTTCGTTAGATTATACAGTGGAATATTCTTGCACAATTTTCGTAAGATAATGAAATGAAGGATTGCATTTCCAGCAAACGTGATGTAGTAAATTAGTTGAGTCAGGATTCAGAAACACGGGAAGAATGATTTTCTTCGTATTATTTTCACAGTAGGCCTATGTGTTACTTATTGGCAATTTTTGGTCCAAGAATATACCAGTTCGTTTAAATCTAATTGATAATTCATGTGGTGAAAATGTCTATGTCCATACTGAGAATTTTTCGAGAAAAACAACAACAAACATCGTCAACTATCTACATATCACCTTAGCAACCTACTCCTAACAGCTTGTATCTCACAGTACGCTGTAATATTTTCCGGTAAATGACGGCTTCTTTCGGATTCTGCAGTTTGCGTGCAGTCTGAATATTTTTCGGATCATACAAAAAAATATTAGATATTTCACAGTACGCAGTTAAATCAAAAAAATTAAACTGTCACATTAACTTGTCAAAGCTAAATGAAAGTCATCAGCAATTAATCGTTACTTACAATCAGTGTACGTTCTGGAACCGCATGTCACTTGTTTTCCCACAATAATGTAACCTCGAAATAATCAGTGTAGCACGTTGTATCAGCAGGCATTCTCCCGTTCTACGTCTGTTCTCTGGGGAGAAATATGTGGCGGAGAAGTGGCACACAGATTACTCTGTGAATCGTAATGCAGCGAAATGAATGGGCGCCATTTTGAATCGTCGCCCATTTGTCAGAACATTAACTCGGAAAACGACCGTCCTTAACGACTGGACGTGTTAAATATTGCTGTTGGGACTGTTTAGATGTACCAAAAAGTGATCCATTTCAGAGATGGGAATAAACACCTCTGCATCTTTGGCGTGTGTTAAATGCGTTGGGGCTGTGTTTACTTTTGTATCAACTTTTAAATATATTGAGTTTTAAAATAAGAGAAAGAACTACTATCTCGATACTCGGGTTTGAAAGACGATCTTGTAATAGAATGGAATCAAACAACTACTAAGAAAACATTATGAAACGTACGAAAAAGTGTTGACAATATTGGTGACAATAGAAGACCTTGATCGATGAATAGATAAGGACATGATGAACAAGATGGGAAGGGCATAAAGGAAAGGAAATGAGAAATCAAGAAATGACATCAACCATAGCTTATTACAGCAATTATTGAAAACATGTTCATCTTCAAATGATCTGGCCCTCATCCCCATTAACTACAAAAATCACAAGCTACCGAAAAAATTGTAGAATGCTACTATTCAAGTACATATCTATTATTATTATTATTATTATTATTATTATTATTATTATTATTATTATTATTATTCATCTTTCAACTATTAATAGTTAAATTGATGGGAAGGGATTCTGAAACTCAAGAAAGCGTGCGCAGATGATTTTCTCCCCCATACGTCGCATACAGTTTTTGACTGTTTTGACTAAATAAATAAATAAAAAGAAGAAATTCATGTTTTATATTACTGTAATATTGTGAAGATTATTCAATTTTCTTTGATCCCTCACCGTCTCTGTCCTCTCCTAGCCATTTTTCTTCCCTCCTCCCTCTCTATCTGCACCCAAAAATATTTGAATTTGTGCGGTACAGCATTTCTCATTATTTCTTCGAAATTTTGTAACTTCTTTTTAAGATATGTTTCTAACTTTTTGCGTTGTAAATAGTACGTATTCTACTCACAAGTATTTCCCTACCATTCTTTATTCTCAATCTACCTCTTTCAGTCTAGTACAGACACAGTCAATTTATTTACTTTTGGTTAGGAGCCAAAGTTGAGGATTACGTATATGTTATATATGTAATGTAATATATGTAAAGTTGAGTTTTATATATATATATATATATATATATATATATATATATATATATATATATATATAGTTTTATCATATTTACTAATTATGTTTAATGTAAAGTCGTAGGCTTCCGCGGCCGGAGTCATGTGGATGATCTTGGCTGTCCGGGTGACGCCGCGTCGAAGGCTGTGTTGCCGACGTTTCGACCATCTTTTCGTGGTCTTCCTCGCAGACCAGCCCTGAGAAAGACCACGAAAAGATGGCCGAAACGTCGGCAACACAGCCTTCGACGCGGCATCACTCGGACAGCCAAGATCATCCATATGTTTAATATAAAATAGATTGTAAATTTACCTTGTTCAGAATAAAAAAGAATCAATCTCTTCATTATTTTTATGAGTACGTGCAGTTTGCGTAAGATTATTTTCCTGTGTTTAATAATTTGCTCTTCTGTTGCAGGTGAGTACAATGGAATCTGACGGTGCTACGCTTTTACATGTGAGTGCAAATCCCACTCTCATCCTTCGCTTTCCACGGAATGATTGCGTATAGTCTGAATTGCCAGTGTGTGTGTGTGTGTGATATTTGCTTCTTTATTAGTCTTCACTTGCTACGAACCGTCCTCTGTGTATTCAGAGTGGGATGAAGAAGATGTACGTCGTTGCCGACCTCTTTAACTTGACTTGATGCGGACTCTTTTCTTTTTGTGTACCTTTGCCACGGAATTCTCGTCACCTTCTTTTTGAAATTATTGTGCTCTTCACAAAGTGGTTTACCTTTCGCCACAATGATGTATTATACAATGTACTGATTGCCATTGTTGGAAATTATTTCTGGCGTTCAGAAGTCTCGCGATTCTGGTAAACCGAGGTTGTCATCAGAGGAGAAAAATAGAAAGCGGGACCCAGAAGTGGGTACGTTACCTGTTGCAGTTGAAGCGAGCACTGGTGTGTTCTGAGCAATGGCATCACCGTTTTTTAGGAATATTCGGGGCTTCCCCGAATTCGATAAGCATCGCATTCACTCATTAAATCCTGCGTTCGTCATTTGTCTTTGTCACTCTGTTTTAACTGTCTCTCTGTGACTGCGGGAAATATGTTCATTCATTTGTTTTGTCCTCTGTAATTTGTACTTTTTTTCCACATGACATTGTTTATTTACCAAAGGAATTCGTGTGTATTAGAATTTTTTCTCTTATGAGGTAGTCTCGGCCACAATTACCTCTTTTTATCTTCGCACGTTTTCGTGAGCTCTTTATGAATTAGAGGGGAATATAATTATATCTGGAACAGTAACATTAATAATTATAAATGTTATAATCGAACAGCATGTTCTCGCGCTAGTAATGCGCTTTTTTTAAGTGGAAAAAAATAAGGGAGAAAAGCCAAAATCTGTATCTTTGTGGCCGATGCAAATAGTTTTTTATTGCAAGGCAGCGACTATTTCTTTTTTTATCAAGTTTTCCAAATCACTCCTTACTATTCGTACCTCTATCCTTAATTCTTAGTATAGTATAAGTGCGAGAGGCGAGTTTCCGGAAAAGATCGCGGATTAAACTTCTCCCCATACGTAAAACACAGATTTTTAAATGGTATTTTTTCGTTAAATAATACATTAAACTTGCGTATCTGTGTCGGAACTCTCGCATGTTAACCCCACCTTCTTCCCTATTTTTCCGTTTCCATATTAAGCCTGTAATATATCTTTTTTCTTCAAGACCTTCTTATTCTCCGTCACTTATTCTATATGCCTCCTTGTAATTGATAACAGTACAGTACACCCTTGTCAATACAAACTATTCTTTTTTACGTTATTAGCGAACAGAGATATACACCCATGTAATTCAATCGCGTGTAATATCAACTAATTAGTTTCAGATTCTACAGCCTCAGAACAGGTGGGTAGAATCGAGAAACGTCGAACCTGCAAAAAATGTAATAGAACGTTCAAAAAGATCTCATCCTGTAGATTACGGTGTGATTTTTTGAGGCCTGTGGCCTCAAATCTTCAGGCTTTAGGGTCGTAAAACTCTTTGTTCTGGAGTTATTTAACGATATAGATTCAAACATCCGACCGAGTGTTGCGGGTTGCATTTGATTTAACTGCCCGGTCCAGCTCCACTCTGTCCCACTTCTCCCTTCACCGTTCCACCTTCGACTGAGTCACTTGGTGGGTCCAGCTCCACCCTGTCCCTCTTCTCCCTTCACCGTCCCACCTTCGACTGAGTCACTTGGTGAGTCCAGCTCCACACTGTCCCTTTTCTCCCTTCACCGTCCCATCTTCGACTGAGTCACTTGGTCGGTCCAGCTCCACCCTGTCCCTCTTCTCCCTTCACCGTCCCACCTCCGTCTGAGTCACTTGGTGAGTCCAGCTCCACACTGTCCCTCTTCTCCCTTCACCGTCCCACCTTCGACTGAGTCACTTGGTGAGTCCAGCTCCACACTGTCCCTCTTCTCCCTTCACCGTCCCACCTTCGACTGAGTCATTTGGTGAGTCCAGCTCCACACTGTCCCTCTTCTCCCTTCACCGTCCCACCTCCGTCTGAGTCACTTGGTGAGTCCAGCTCCACACTGTCCCTCTTCTCCCTTCACCGTCCCACCTCCGTCTGAGTCACTTGGTGAGTCCAGCTCCACACTGTCCCTCTTCTCCCTTCACCGTCCCACCTTCGACTGAGTCACTTGGTGAGTCCAGCTCCACACTGTCCCTTTTCTCCCTTCACCGTCCCACCTTCGACTGAGTCACTTGGTCGGTCCAGCTCCACCCTGTCCCTCTTCTCCCTTCACCGTCCCACCTCCGTCTGAGTCACTTGGTGAGTCCAGCTCCACACTGTCCCTCTTCTCCCTTCACCGTCCCACCTTCCACTGAGTCACTTGGTCGGTCCAGCTCCACCCTGTCCCTCTTCTCCCTTCACCGTCCCACCTCCGTCTGAGTCACTTGGTGAGTCCAGCTCCACACTGTCCCTCTTCTCCCTTCACCGTCCCACCTCCGTCTGAGTCACTTGGTGAGTCCAGCTCCACACTGTCCCTCTTCTCCCTTCACCGTCCCACCTTCGACTGAGTCACTTGGTGAGTCCACACTGTCCCTCTTCTCCCTTCACCGTCCCACCTTCGACTGAGTCACTTGGTCGGTCCAGCTCCACCCTGTCCCTCTTCTCCCTTCACCGTCCCACCTCCGTCTGAGTCACTTGGTGAGTCCAGCTCCACACCCTGTCCCTCTTCCCTTCACCGTCCCACCTTCGACTGAGTCACTTGGTGAGTCCAGCTTCACACTGTCCCTCTTCTCCCTTCACCGTCCCACCTTCGACTGAGTCCTTGGTCGGTCCAGCTCCACCCTGTCCCTCTTCTCCCTTCACCGTCCCACCTTCGACTGAGTCACTTGGTGAGTCCAGCTCCACACTGTCCCTCTTCTCCCTTCACCGTCCCACCTTCGACTGAGTCACTTGGTGAGTCCAGCTCCACACTGTCCCTCTTCTCCCTTCACCGTCCCACCTTCGACTGAGTCACTTGGTCGGTCCAGCTCCACCCTGTCCCTCTTCTCCCTTCACCGTCCCACCTCCGTCTGAGTCACCTGGTCGGTCCAGCTCCACCCTGTCCCTCTTCTCCCTTCACCGTCCCACCTTCGACTGAGTCACTTGGTCGGTCCAGCTCCACCCTGTCCCTCTTCTCCCTTCACCGTCCCACCTTCGACTGAGTCACTTGGTCGGTTCAGCTGCACCCTGGTACGGTTATCGCTGCTGTGGGCAGCTGTAAACAAATGTAGTATAGTTGCATGCTTCCGGCAGAATTTCCGTGCCGATTTTGAGCTTAATTACTTAAAGCCTAATGATGGTATAAAAATAAATCAAAGTGCATTTAGTAGGACATTTTAAGGGCTTTCAGAGACGTTGGATTCTCTTAGCTAGATTTTCTCACCATGTCCAATTTAATAGCGAAACGCAGAGAGTTCATACACAATTTTTGTTTTAAGGGATGGGAAAGAGACAGGGTGATATTTTCACGAAAACTAGACAGGTTGCATGCTGTAACATTTCGTTGTTGTTGTTTTTGTTGTAGTTTTTTTAAATTTCTTGTGCATAATAGTTTATTATGGTCTGAATAGTTCTGTAAATTTATGTAAACAAACAAGGTTTTTTATATAAAATAATACAATTTCTTTTTTAAAAAAGTAGCCTAAATTATGCCCAACAAAATTCTCATCCCCATCAAAATTGATTTCGCGGAGATTCCTGAGATTAGCCCGAACAGAGTCAAGAAAAACTGTCAAAAATTACTTAATGAGATTTTAGTATAATGTAAGTAAACAAGTTATAAAAGATTACTTATTTTCAAAACTCAAACAGACGTTAAAATTTAATTTGTACCAATAACGGATACTTAAAAAGAACATTTTCATAATTGATAGTTCCAGTTACTTTCAATGAAATATCTGCTTCCACACAATATATTATGAAACATTCAATTTCAAATTAATAAGCAATTATTATTCTCTGATCGTGTACTGAAATTAAACACAAATGCGATACATTGAGTACGCAATGCTTTTCTCCCGCTAAACTGGTTTACATTTTAATTTTCAGAGTATCAGGAACTCTATCAAATATTGATACCTCAACTATGTATAAGTTCCAATATATTTTGAGTGTTTACAGTGTAGTAACGCAATGTATACGGATGCGAGAAAAATATGGCTCTTTGGACATAATCAACTTCAGTGTCACTTGATGAAATTATTTTTAAAAATATTTGCTTGTTTCCTGTACTATTATACTATATTTGTATTCTTATTTGTATGCGTTTAACGTAACAAAACTAGTTTCTAGGTGTGTGAAACTGATTGCCAATGCTCTCAGTGGTAGCTGTGCCTCCTTTTCAGCGAAGAGTTTATACCCATTCAACATTACAAGAAAAATGTTTTTCGAAATTTCCTCGAAACAGCAAAAAGTACGCGCTGTTAGGTTTACCGTTCAGAATTTCATAGGATAATTATATTATTATTATTATTATTATTATTATTATTATTATTATTATTATTATTATTATTAAGAATAAGAAAACTAATATTGGCATGAACCTGTGCTATTCTTTTCTAGGAAAATCTTTTCTCTTCGATGAATGATCCTCAGATAACCAGTACATTTTTTTGGGTCATGATATTCATCTCCTAATCTTTTCGACCATATCTTTGATAAAAAGATTTGATGAATATAATAATATTAATAATACTTAGAATGATAGACAGAGAATAGAATGAGAGGTAAAAGAAACGGGAGCGCTGCGAAAGATACGTGTCGCGAACCCCTAAACACAATTTTCACATCAATTGGTCGGAATTTGAACCGTCATGGAGTGAGGAGGTGGGAGGTAAACAGTTTGACATCTACGTCGTGGGTTGCCCTAAACCAACACCTAAGACTTGTCACAGCTAGAATGAATGAATGCTTTTGATGATTTGGTGGTTACAAAGAAATGAAATGAGTGAAATGGTATTAAGCTGCGGATTTTTAAGCACTACAACAGTAAAAACAGGTGGGCAAAATAGGCACTTAAAATTCTGAAATATGCATTTAAATATGCACATAAAATAATAATATAAGTGTTTAAATAGCAACAAACAATTTATTATTCTCAATTAAAAATATAATAAGAGAATGATTGCGGAAGAGGATTATTATTAATAAAAATAACACCATTAAATAAAATAACACGGGATGAACTACGTAGAGAAAGCTCTCGATTGATTGATTGATTTTTTCGTGTTTCCTGGCGCGTCAACTGCTCTGGTCATTAGTCCCGTGAGTGTAGTGCATGTTTTTTTCTCGGGAGATGGCGGTGATCTTCCCCCGCTGGATGGCGAGATCCGGCGCCGACCTACCGTTGGCTAATAGGGTTTCCCCCTAACCAGGACTCTTCCACCAGCGGGGCACCGCCCCAGCCGGGACAAGCTCCAAGTTTCCGACCGGTCTCCCGGAATATGTGGTAGTGTAGTGCATGTTAGGGTAAGTGTGTCTGTGTGTGTAAGGAGAGAGGATAGGGCAAGGAATGGGAAGGACAGATCGCGCACGGTCCGTGGCCCGTTTGGTAGGGTACTGCTCCGGCATTCGCCTGGGGTTGATCGGAGAAACCACGGAAAACTACCGATCAGAGCAGCCGGCCGCTAGAATTCTCCTCCAGACAGCGACTGAATTCGACCTAGCTGAAAAGCTAATGTCGAAAATCCTGCCGCCGTCAGGACTCGAACCTAGGACCTCCCAGTCAGAGGCGCTGCAGTGAGAGACATCTCTCGAAAAATCGACGAAATACTCACTAACGACCACAGGTATAGCCTTAACACCTAGCACCTAACGGCAGACGGTTTTGCGCCACCTGCTGATATCCCAGGAGACGCGCCCCTGCCCAAGCTCTGCCCGTCATGCGCACCACCAATAAATTACCAACTCTTTTAACACTCCGCCTTAATGAACTTAAAACATGCGCGCGCCGAATATCGATTATCGAAGGTCGCGATGGGAATTGAGGCGTCCTGACCGCATGGGGTTTGCCGCTAACGCGTTTGCGACGTGTTGGATGAAGAGAGGGAAACGAAGGAGAGAAAAAGATAGCGTGCATTAGGAGTAGAAAATCTGGGTTTTTAAATATCGAGGGGTGACATTTTGATATGTTTGAAGTGCCGTGGTTGCCTTTGATACAACGGCAAATGAATGGGAAATGAATGTTTCGGAATTGCCAAAACTGTTTATTAAAGGAAACGCCTTTTTGCTAAAAAAAATCATTATTCAAAACTTATTTTTTTTGTTGAAAATCTTTCACATTTAAAATTTTACCGTCAAAACATATTGTTATCTAATAGATATCATGATCCAAGACTTAACGTCCAAACTTTCTTAAAGTCTAAAACTTTTCATTCTTCAAAACATAATTATCCAAATTTCATATTTATTTTTCATTTAATTTATTTTCGTCAAAAATTGACAAAACATGTATGTGACGTACCGTGGTGAAGTATAAGTTGCACTCTTTTCTTTAGCTCGAGAATCTCTTGCCTATCCTTTTATTATAAACGATGAATAAAAGTACTTAAGTGAGGTTAGCAACATTCGAAAACTAGATTTTTCACTACTTAGTTATATCGGAGTAATACTTATTTGCGTCGGTACACGAATATGGTATTACCAACTAAAAAACAGTCCATTTCCCTCGGCTATACTCTTACCGCATCTATCAAAAGAAGACAACAAAACGTGCACGTAGTTGTATTTTTTATGCACGTAGTTGTATACTTTTTTGTATACCGACAATATAAACGATATTTTCTGTTGCAAGAAATCGTTCATAAAAGGGCCTTTTACGACAGAAATGATGACAGATGATGATGAAATGATGTTAGCATTTACGGCACGAATGCGTCATCACACATTCAAGCCAATCGCAATGAGAGAATCGTGGGTTGGTAGCGGTAAACGGAATAGCCGACCACCGTTTGTCACATAGACGTCAAATAACTGAGGTGTCACAAGAAAGTTGTTTCGCAAAATTAAGTTTGAATCTTTTAAAAATTTATAATGCTTGCGCCTAATGTCTCCCGTTTTCAAAACCGGTACTCACGCCATAAAGCTTAACATTATAAACTAATTGCATAAACTGATATTATTATATAATTTATATCGTTCTAAAATGCGATCGATCTTAAATTTTTAATCGTCGAAAAAAAATTGTATCCAAAAATTATCTAAATTTTAAACTTTATTAAAAACGTCTAAAACCGTTCTTCGCCAAAAACGTATCCCTTGCTTGAAACGTTTTTTCATTTAACCAAATTATGATTTTGTTCGAATCTTGTCGTTAGCTAAAACGTCTCTTTGTTCAAAAACTTATCTTTATCCAAAACCTTCCAATTACCAAAAAATGCCTTAAAGAAAAGAAAAGTTTGTCCAAAGTTCTTCAAATCAAAAAACTTCTTATTCAAAAAATTATCTTTGTTGTTACGTTATTTCTTGTTATTGCCCTCCATAGGGAGCTGGATGTACGGTGATTAAACTACATATGTCAAGTGGATCATGGTTACGAGGGAAATACGAAAACGTTGAATAACGTTTCAAGTTAACTCATGAAAGATAATTTGGGGAGGGAAATATGAAAATCTATTTTTTACAAACCGAGTCAAGTTAACATATAATTAATTAGTAAATAATCATTAAATTTACGTAAAAATAAAATGGTGTAAGAACCCCGGGCGTTAACTCGTTCTAATAATATCGGGCGAGAAAAAAGGTATAGGCTATAGGTCGTGGGTTTTTGGTCACCCCTCAATCTTTAGAACGCTTGTCATGCTCTTGGTGAGTAAATAACTATGATCAAAAACCCATCCTCATCCAAAAGTGATGGGAATGACATTTTGCGCCAACGCCGGCCAGCAGAAGCCGTTTAGACGCCGTCCACGCGCATTCATCCGCCGTCGGACCGCAGGCAGGCTCGTTGCGTGTGCGTGTGCGTATTGATCGTGCACGCGGGGAGGGGCGGGGCGGGGCGAGAGGGAGCAGGACAAGGCGGGGGGGATCAGGGCGGAGCGGGACAGAACGAGACAAGGCGGGGCGGGGCTGAGTGGGGAAGGGCGGAAAGGAAGCGGGGCGGGGCGGGCGTAGCGGAGCAGGGTGGAATGGGGCGGGGTGGAGCGAGGGGAGCAGGACGGGGCGGATCAGGGCGCGCTGAGCGGGACGAAGCGGGGAGAGGGCGGGGCGGAGCGGGGGAGGGGGCGGGGGCGGAGCGGGAGGGGCGGGGCGGAGCGAGGGGAGCAGGCAGGGCGAGGCGGATCAGGGCGGGCGGACAGAACGAGACAAGGCTGGGCGGGGCTGAGTGGGGAAGGGCGAAAAGGGAAGCGGGGCGGGGCAGGCGTAGCGGGCAGGGTGGAGCGGGGCGGGGTGGAGCGAGGGGGAGCAGGACAAGGCGTGACGGGGCGGAGCGGAGCGGGGGCGGGGAACGGAGCGAGGGGGAGCAGGACAAGGCGGGGTGAGGCGGATTAGGGCGGAGCGGGACAGAACGAGACAAGGCGGGGGCGGGGCTGAGTGGGGAAGGGCGAAAAGGGAGCGGGGCGGGGCGGGCGTAGCGGAGCAGGGTGGAGCGGGGCGGGGTGGAGCGAGGGGGAGCAGGACAAGGCGTGACGGGGCGGATCAGGGCGGAGCGGGACAGAACGAGACAAGGCGGGGCGGGGCTGAGTGGGGAAGGGCGGAAAGGAAGCGGGGCGGGGCGGCGCTGAGCGGGGCAGGGAAGGTGGTGGGGTGGTGCAGGATGGAGCGGGGCGGGGCGTGGTTGGGCGGAGCGGTGGAGCGGAGGTGGGCGGTGGGCTGTGCGGGGTAGGGAGAAGCGGAAGCGAACGGAGCGGGGCGGAGCGGGGAGGTAGCGGAGGTGCCGTACGGGGCGTGTATTTGCTCGCGGCTTTGTCCACTCTTCCGCTCACGGCCGTGTGCGTGCAGTGGTGGTCGCAGTAAACCGTTGCCGCGCTGGCATCTTCGTCTCTTACCAAGCACCCAAACATCCATGTTGAAAGTGAAAATATCGATGTTCAAAAGTAAAATATCGATGTTCAAAAGTAAGATATGGATGTTCAAAAATAAAATATCGATATTCAAAAGTAAAATATCGATATTCAAAATTAAAATCGATGTTCAAAGTGAAAATATCGATGTTCGAGAGAAAAAATACCGATGTTCAATATTAAAATATCGATGTTTAAAAGTAAAATATCCATGTTCAAAATTGAAATATAGATGTTCAGAAGTAAAATATCGATGATCAAAATAAAAATATCCATGTTCAAAATTGTGTCTATCTTCTAAAGTAAAATATCGATGGTCAAAAGTAAAATATCGATTTTCAAAATCAAAATATCGATCTTCATAATAAAAATTTATCGGTGTTCAAAGTGAAAATACCGGTGTTCAAATTTAAAATATCGATATTCAAAATTAATACATTGATGTTCAGAAATTAATACAGCGATGTTCTAAAACATACATTGATGTTCAACATTTAAGAACCTATGTTTAAAGTAAAAACATCGATCTATGTAATTGAAACATCCATTTTCAAAATTAATACACCGACGTTCAAAACTAATACATCGATGTTAATAATTAAAATATCCCCCGAATCATCGATGTTTTTAAACAAATTTGTTTCTTTTAAAGAAACTGTGTTAAAAAAATGAAAACGACGGATTTTCCATTTAGTTCAATGGAACCATTTTACTCAAATAAAAGCTTGATCGTTATTTTTGTGGAAGTTGGTAATTTTTTTTGGAACTCTCCCTCTCATTGTTCAATAAAAGTGTTAAATGTATGGTTCACTTTTTCAAAGAAACTAAGCATCAACCCATGGTGCTGATCAGTTCATTGTTTAGTACTTTCTTCATTCTAATTTATTGTTGTTGTTTTTTTCATATAAATAAAGTGTGTATAGCTAAACATGTTTATTGTTTATGTGTAGAAGACAAGCTCAATATGTTCTACAATGGACTTTTTTACGCTGTAATTGGGCATTTTAACTGGCCCAAATATCCTCCTCATAATCCGTCTTTTAAGAACTGCAAAACGCTGCGCATCTTTTTCTTTTATAGTCCACATTTCTGTGGCATACGTTACAATTGGTCTAATAATTGTCTCGTACAATCTTAGTTATGCGCTCTTTGATAACATTTTACTTTTAAGTAGCTGTAGATGTGCAAAATATGCTGTTTCCCGCTACTATTCTTGCTTTTATTTCTTCTTGTACATCATTGTTGGAATAAACACTTTTCAACACCTTACAACACTAATACAGAACGTAACTTTCTCATTAAAATATTATTATTTTTCAGCGACAACTTTTTAATTGTAGCCCAAGACAGACCAATGTTAGTAACAATTGTCTTTGAATATTCATGATATTTATTTATAAACAGAACAAAGGTAGTTAAAAGAGTTTTTACATTCGAAGGGGCCGAGATCCTTTGGCCTTTTGTCGTCCGAGAAGATTAGAACCAGTTAACGACCGTGCCACACACATGAGTTTTACTTACTTTGCCTAATTTTAACAATTCGGATTTAGTTCTTTTCAAAATGAACTAGATGTTAACATGGCTCGGGGTGTCTTTTCACTTTTTCCTCCCATAAATCTCTTCATGCCGACCTGGATGACCGAGGTGGCTAAGAGCGAGTACCAACTCAGCGCTTCGGTCCGAAGGGTTGCGGGTTCGGGTCCCGCCATGGGCATGGCTGTTTGTCCCTTGACTTTGTGTTTGTGTTGTCGCGGAGGGCCTCGCGTTCTGCTGACCCCAGATCAGAGGAGCCCGCAAGAGTGTTTGTCTAGTGTATGGTCGAATATGCGTCCCTTCGAGACGTAAAGGGCAACCGGCTGTCGGCTGGATAAAAAGCCCTAGGAAAAAAAAATCTCTTCATAAGAGAACATGTTGCATCATTCACCTGTTTCCATATTTCCCTCGTAACCACGATCCTGTCAACCCTGACAAGTTATGTGTATATCAAGTTTCATATCGAGAGGCAATAATAAACAATAAAGTAACAGTTAACAATGAACATAATTTGCTAAACTGTTTTTAATGAAACACTCCAATCGTGCACTGGAAATTTCAAGACTTCAGTTGCGTCTCTTAAGCGGTTCGTCGAGAACTGCTGTCTCTACCTCTGTAACGGTTGCTTTCCAATCAGAATCGCCATTCACGGAGTTTATGTGCGGGGGAGGTTTATCGAGTGAGCAGTTGTGAACATTTGTGAACAGTTTCCGCTTCGCAGAAAGGCAGCCGCGCATTCCAGACGTAGTTGAAATGTGCGACCACGCGGATTTGCACGTGCTGCGGACGGCTTGTTCCGAGAAGCAGAGAATTGCGACGAAGCTACGCTTACGGGTCTTGTTAAAAGATTCGTTTTCCGGAAACGACTCTATTTAAAGATTCGTTCTCCGGAATTGGATGAGGGAGTGTTGAGCACCTCTTTTTTGAAACGGAAAGGCAAAGCTTTCCTTACAGAACGATATTTGGGGCCCTCTGTGAGGCTAATGTCATTTACGATTAAGTGTTATTCTCATATTCCTGTGGATGTGAAACGATTGATTTTTTTTTATCGGAGCAGATCATTCTACTGGCCTTTGGCGTCCTCTTCTTTTTAATCGTGTATTCTCATGTCCGTTTTCTCATGTCTCGCCTTTCCACTTTTCTCGTCTCTTTTAGCTCGTCTCCTGTCTTCATCGTTGTTTTTCGTTTTTCTTTCTTTTTTCTCTCCCCCCTCCACCGTTCATGGTATTCGTTTCCTCTCTTCCCTTCTCATGTTGCTGAATTTCTATAGATGCTCAGAGTAAATATTTCAAACGTTTAAGGACATGTAATGGGGAAGGGGTTGACGATTACGTTTATTTGAAAAGAAAGGGTGGGGAATTTCAAACCATGAATTAAATACGTGGCATGTGCCACTGATTTGACATTAGTCCCGTTAGTGTGGTGCATGTTTTACTCGGGACGTGGTGGTGGTGGTGTTGGTGATGAGCTTGCCTCCCTGGATGGTGAGATCCGGCGCCGACCTACCGTCTCAGCCGAGACAAGCTCTAAGCTCCCGACCGGTCTCCCGGCGTGTGTGGTAGTGTAGTGCATGTAAGTGTAAGTACGTAAGTAAGGGGTTGCATAGGACAAGGAATAGGAAGGAAAGATCGCGCGCGGTCCGTGACCCGTTTGTTAGAGTACTGCTCAAGCACTCGCCTGGTGTTGATTAGAGAAACGACGGAAAACTACCGATCAGAGCCGCCGACCGCTAGAATTCTCTTCCAGATAGGGACTGAATTCGACCTAGCTGACAAGGTAGTGTTGAAAATCGGAACTCGATCCCCAGAACCTGCTGGTCAGAGCCTCTGCAATGACATCAATTGATGCCCTAAGCCACCTCTGCTGGTGCGAGTTTTCGGAAACACCTTGACTGCTTCTAAACTTGTCGTGCGAAACACGAGCGTATTACGTGTTGCCTATCAATCAGGGGCAAGTGTAACTACTGTAATTTATATGAAATTTCCTACCGTATGTTAATAGTAAAAAAAATCATCTTTCACACATACACACACACACACACACAGACGAACACATCCCACTCCCAAGAAATTTGTAACTTTTTCTGCTTTGACAAATGTGTGTGCGTGCGTGCTTTTGTGTGTGGATGTGTGTCCATTCGAACGTAGTAATTACATTTCGATTTTAAGCACTTCAAGGTAAGCACATATCTAAGGCAACTAACTCGGTTAAAACGACTCACCTTATAAAGCAGGAGATGTACCTATAACCTAGTGTCATCGGCCACTTTAATTCAAGTTTAATGGTTACACTAAACGGTGTGCCTCCACCGGCTGAATTTATCTCATAGGTAGCATTGCCGTTGACTCTACTGCAAGTGTGAACTTCGCGACTCGGGGTTCGAGTCCCGACGGCGTCAGATTTTCCACACTATCTTCATAGCTATCTTCTAGAGACCGAATTCTGGGAGCTGATCGGCCGTGTTTCGTGCAGATTTTTCTTCAATGAATAACAGTCGAGTGCAGGAGCAGTAGACTAACAAATGGATGAGTGACCACACGTGATGTTGCCTTCCACTGCGTTGTCCTATCCTCACCTCTTACTTATGCACTTGCCGGTAGACCAGTTGCGACCTTAGATTGGTTGGTTTGTTGTTAGTGATTCCGGGCAGGTTAACTTAGGCCATTAGTCCCATAAGTGTAGTGTATGTTTTCCCCCCTCTGGAGATAGCGGTAATCTCCCGATGGATGGCGAGATCAGCGCCGACCTACCGTCGGCTAGTGGGGTTTCCCTCAAACAAGGACTCTCCCACAAGCGGGGCACCGCCCCCACCGGGACAAGTTCTACGTCCCCTACCGGTCTCCTGTCAAGGGTGGTAGTGTAGTGCATGTTAGCGTTAATGTGTGTGTGTATAAGGGGACAAGGAAGTGGAAGGAAAGATTGCGTGCGGTCCGTGGCCCGTTTGTTAGGGTACTACTCAGGCATTCCCCTGGTATTGATCAGAAAAATCACGGAAAACTACCGATCAGAGCAGCCGGCTGCTACAATTCTCTTCCAGACAGCGACTGAATTCGACCTAGCTGGAAAGCTAGTGTCGAAAATCCCGCCGAAGTCAGGATTCGAACCTAGGACCTCCCGGTCAGAAGCGCTGAAGTCTGGATTTTAGAGCTTGGGGCGGCGCTCTCTTAGGGAAAAATAACTGGAGAGGGAATTATTCTGCAAACCGGCGTATAGGTGGGCGCCGGATCTCACCGCCCAGTAGAGAAGGCGTAACACCACTTCTCAGAATAAGTACATTCTCGATATTAACGAGGAATAATGATATGGTAGTTGTCGTGCCCGGAATCACTGATCAGTCAAAGCGGCTGAGGTGGCTCAGGGCATCTGCTGATGTCACTGTTGTACTGCTGACCGGGAGGTCCTAGTTTCGAGTTCCGACGGTAGCGGGATTTACAACTCGAGACAACTAGATCGAATTCAGCCGCTGCCTTGAGGGGAATTTGTAGAGGCCGACTGCTCTGATCGGTTGTGGTTGTGATTTTACCGATCAACACCTGCCGAATGAAGGAGTGGTACGTTAAAAAGGGACCACGGACCGCGCGCGATCTTTTCTTCCTCTTCCTAGCCTTTATTTCAAAAGCACTTATACTAACACGCACTACACTACCAAAAATGGCGGAAGACCGGTTGGGTGCTTAGAGCTTGTCCCGGATCCAGCATTGCTCCAATGGTGGAAGATACATGGTCGGGAATATCACCTCCACAGTATGAGAAACATGCACTACACTTACGGGAGAACTTGACGCGCTGTGGAATCACTATCAATTATCAATCAATCAAATCGATTAATTAACGGCGAGCTTCTGGTTCATCGGAACACAGATCCAAAGAGACCGCAAGTGCGTTATCACCCTGCGCGTGGTTGGAGATGCACTCCATTGCGAAGTAGAGGGTAAGAGTCTCCGGGGAAACGAAAACAAAACAAACAACAACAAAAAAAGCAGAGGAGCGGTTCGCGTCCCGCGCCACCTGCTGCGCTGGGGCTCGCACCTCGGGGCACCGGGGCGCAGCGCGGGCGGGCGGGCGGGCCGGGCGGCGCGCGGATGAATATTTCATGAGCGCCGAGGAGCAGCAAGTTGCGAGGCCGGTTGCGCGCGCGCGCGAGCGCGGGCGCGGGCGGGCCAAGAGACACGGGCTCATTACAGGCTTTCGCCCGCCCGCCCTGACCCGCCAGGCTGCGACGGAGAGCTTGAGACCTCTGCCCGCCAAGCCTGCCGACGGCTCGGCCCGCCCGGCCCGCCCCGCCCGCCCGCTCGCCCGCCCGCCCGCCTGCCTGCCCCCAGCTCGCCTCCCGCCTGCCTGCCTCCGCCCTGCCCCGCCCGCCTGCCCTGCCCCCCTGCCTGCCTCCGCCGCCCGCCCGTCCCGCTCCCGCCCCGCCCCGCCCCGTCCGCCCGCCCGCCCGCCCGCCCGCCTGTCCTGCCTCCCGCTCCCGCCCGCCCCGCCCGCCCGGCCCGCCCGTCCCGCCCCCGCCCCCGCCTGCCTGCCCGCCCGTCCCGCCCGCCCCCGGCCCCCGCCTGCCCGCCCCGCCTGCCCCGCCCCGCCTGCCCTCCTGCCCTGCCCCGCCGCTCGCCCTGCCCTCCCCGCCCCCCCGCTCTCTCTCCTCCCGCCCCCCCTCCCAGCCCCGCCTCCCCGCCCGCTCCCGGCCCCGCCCGCTCCGCCCCGCCCCCGCCCTGCCCGCTCGCCCCTGGTCTGATCAGAACTTTTCCGTGGTTTCTTCGATCAACACTAGGCGAATGCCAGAGCAGTACCTAACAAACGGCCACAGACAACGTGCAATCTTTCCTTCCTCTCCCTCATCCTACTTCACCTTACACACACATACTAACACGCACAGCCTACTCTACCACACTAGACGGAAACCTGTCGGTGACTTAGAACGTATCTCGGCGGGCGGTGCTTTCTGGTGGAGATACCTGTTGCGGACCCGCAAGCTGACGGTAGGTCGGCCCCGGATCTGTCCCCCTTACATACACATACTTACACTAACATGTACTACTCTATCACACTAGACGGGAAACCTGTCGGTGACTTAGAACGCATCCAGCGAAGGAGGATCACCGCAATCTCTCGCGCAAAACATTGCTCTCACACGTGGTCGCCCATTTTCTGGTCCCGGTACTTGCCCGTCAACTCGACCTCCTCTCGCTTGGTTTCTTGAATGCTACCGTCTTCTAGCCCACATTCTTGACTGTCTTCTCGACCGTCTTCTCGGCCGTCTTCTCGGCCGTCTTCTCGGCCGTCTTCTCGACCGTCTTCTCGACCGTTTTCTCGACCGTCTTCTCGACCGACTTCTCGACCGACTTCTCGACCGTCTTCTTGGCAGTCTTGTCGACAGTCTTCTCGACCGTCTTTTCGACCGTCGTCTTCTCGACAGTCTTCTCGACCGTCTTTTCGACCGTCGTCTTTTCGACCGTCTTCTGTTTTTTTTCTCGCCCCTCCTCTGGACGGCCTTCTCCCCCGTCTTCCCTGTCCCGCTGCTCTTCTCGATCGTATTCTTGCCCTCTATTCCCTCTTTCGTCTTCTTACCTGTCCCCTCACTCATCTTGTCGACCAGCTCTCTTGGACTTGCGAATCTCCCCTCTCGTGTAATCACCCATTTATGCGAAATAACTCACCGTGCGAGGAGTTCCACTATTTATTCCCTGCACACACTTCCCATGTGATCTTTGACCTGTGACCTTTCCGTCTACCCGCCCCTATGTTCTCGTAGCCTCTCCTCCATCTACTTGCCCATTTGATCG
The DNA here is from genome assembly GCA_011170035.1 of Teleogryllus occipitalis. Lineage (NCBI taxonomy): Eukaryota > Metazoa > Arthropoda > Insecta > Orthoptera > Gryllidae > Teleogryllus > Teleogryllus occipitalis. The sequence continues at coordinate 196,340 of BLKR01009010.1, forward strand.
TTCGTCTCATTGTTCTCAACAGAGTCCTGTTTTGTAGGTTATGTTCGCTCGAATATCATGAGGAGTTTGAAAGTCGAAATTCGTGCGTGTTTGAATCGTAGACACTTCATATATAGCCGCGTAGTCGCAGCGGCATCTGCAGAACTTTCGTTTAGTCAGAATGCCAGCGTTTCACTATTGCGTTCATCATCGGGAAAACACGAATCCCGATCTCTACCTGAGCATGTAAAATATCACGTGTCGCATCGCTTGCCGTGGTTGTGGTAAAATTTTCGCACTGGGACCACACCTGTGAAGTTCCTAAAGTTATCCTGGCGCCCATGAAAGCATTTCTTGGTTTCGGATTAATGTACGAGAAACGTGCTGTTTCGAATTGTTTTCTTGTCGTTTGATCACGGGAGTCCTATGAAGCGTCGAAACACATACATTTGTGACAGGCGTTTTTTTTAATATGACGTCACATTAGAAACATCTATAAAAATAATTTCTATTATTAGAATGAAGTTAAATAAAATTTTATAATGCTCTTTCTGCAATAGAAACGAATCATATCAATTGGGTAGAATGTTAATTCAGTCTTGCGGGCAATTATCAGCAAGGGCATGAAACTTTTTCCCTCTGTCCTTGTATGTCTAATGTGACATCACCAACGAAATTTCTATTACACCGTAATCTTACATGATCCCGTATCAGCGATGGACTGCAATGTGCTTCCTGTAGCAAGTTTAGTGAAGGGTTTAAAATAACTTAAAGGTCTTGGGCCCAACCTCATAGATACTCCATCTTTGTAGTTTATTAAATACATATTTTTTAAATTATATACTATTTATTTATAATAAAAAAGAATAGAATAAAATTTTATTACTTATTATTTATAAAATTAAGTACGTATAAAAGTAAATTTTTATTACTTAATATTGATAAAATTGAATAAGTATAAAATTAAAGTTTTATTACTTATTATTCATAAAATTAAATAAGTATAAAATTAAAATTTTATTACTAATTATTTATAAAATTGAATAAGTATGAAATTAAAATTTTATTACGTGTTATTTATAAAATTAAAAAAGGATAAAATTAAAATTGTATTAATTATTATTTATAAAATGATAAAATGAAGAACTATTTACCGCAGTACACCAGTAAACAAAGTATTACTTTGACTAGTAGTGTTGTTCCGCGCTCTGGAATTCTGCAAGACACCTCCGCGACGCGATACTGCTCCAGACGCAAGTTTTACGGGCCAACTTCAATTGCGTGCGCTCCCCTTGCGTCGGCCCTCCGTTGCTCGCAATACTTCAGACGCAGCCCCAGACGCTAGTTGCTTCTCTCATGTTCCCATATGTGCCGAACGAACAGTAGTATTTTCCTCCTTATTGTCTTTTCTCTGAGAGAGAGTACTCCCGATGGAGCTGTTGTAGGAAATTTCTTTCTAGGAGGAACGTCTCCAAATATCAGTTTTTGTAATGCTACGTAACGATGCTTCAGAGCTATAGTAATCTCAAAAGGAGGAAAATAAGAGAAAGTTGCTATTATTTTGTTGTACTTAATCTAAATTGCTGTGCTAAATATGCTGTGAGTAAAACTGTTACTGGTTTTGTTCTAACTTGCTTCGCCGAATATTTCCCTAATACACATATAAAACACACATTTATACAACACGCACAACTATACACACATTTATAAAACACCATTCCCCCCCCCCCAAAAAAAATGACAATATGTACGTTTATGTATCTACAGATAATATATTTTTTTAATGAACACTTGTTATGTATTTATTCAGGATTACGCATGTTCAAGTAGTTATAATCTTAACAATGTTCAACATGTGCACGCATTGTATATAAATGAAATTAGAAGAATTTTTCATGTAAAGACTTTTTCTTGGCCACATAAACAACACATGTAAATTATTTACTTCAAAACGATTTAAATGTTTTACTCGCATATTTTTTTTACACATTTTGCCTGATGTATTGGCGAGACAAAACGGTTATGGTAAGAGCAAAACACGGTATGACAAGAGAAAAACGGTAATTTTTGGTAGTTATTATAGGGATTTTTTGACGACGTATTTCGAGATATGGTGGGTACTAACTGTATTTTATTAACGAGGAGACCGTCTAATCTCAACCTGAAGGAATTCGGAAAAAATGAACAGAAATTTGAATCACATGCAGCAATCCTAAATATAACGATCGTTCTTCAACTTAGCCCGAGGATAAGATCTATGCGACGATGAATCTGTCATTCGAATCACGTCAGAACATTATTGCGGGAACAATTGCGTGAAATTGAAAAAAAGGAAAAACCGTATCGCATACTTACTATGACGATCATTCTTCAATTCGACCCGATGATGAACTTTTCTACCATTTGGGCCACGTTAGACCTTTACCCAGTTTCGTGAAATTGTGAAAAAGGAACGAAAATTCGTATCGCATACTACTTTACTTGCTAGGACAATCAATCTTCACCTGGACCTGATGATGAGCTTTACAACAATTTGGACCATGTTAGACCTTAACCCAGTTGCGTTAAAAATTGTGAAAAAGAGACAAAAATTCGTATCGCATACTGCTCTACTTACTATGACGGTTATTCTTCAACTTGACCCGATGATTAACTTTACAACCATTCGGACCACGTCAGACCTTTACCGACTTGCGGTACTTTATTGAAAGCCTGTTCTCGAGACGGCGGCGTCTTGAAACGTAACGATGAAGTTGTGCGAAGACCGTCCGTGGTCGCAGTGTTAGACGAAAGATAGCGCTGAGCGGTCCGAAGCATTCAAACTGCCCCAACGTCCTCCCGGGGGACCAATGAGGAGAACAAGGAAGGCAATAGAGCCAATGCAGAAAATCGAGATGGAGTGTCACCAGATCGATCAAATATGACCACGTTTCACTCGGATCCACCCATAAAGGGATTCAGTGAAGGCGAAGTTTATAATTCATTTATTAGTTCCCGTTAGGAGCTCTTAGTGATGTTTGAGGTCTTAGTGTATATTGTGAAGGTCGTAAAGGAGAACTCAAAGTGTAACTAGGAAAGTTCATAGTTTTGTTCGAGCTGTTCTCATCGTTGCTGTGACGCTCATTGTGGTCGATTCATTGATTGACTGATTGATGTTTCCGGGCAGGTCAACTGCTATGGTCAATAGTTTCGGTTGTTCTGAATGTTTTAACATTGTGTGGTGTTGCTCCTCCGCTGGCTGGGGAGATCCGGAACCGACCAACACGACGGCTAGCGGGGTTTTCTCGTACCAGGTATCTTCCATCAGTGAGCTACGGCCCCAGCCAGAACAACCCCAATGCTCCCCACGGATCTCCCTACAAGTGTAGTGCCTGCAGATGTGTGTGTGTAAGTGAGTAAGTAAGGGATGAGAATAGAACAAGAATGATCAAGATTGCGCGCGGTCCGTGGCCCGTTTGTTGTGACTACTGCTCTGACATTGGCATAGAACTGATGGGAGAAAGCACAGAAATCTACCAATCAGAGTAGCCGGCTGCTCAAATTCTCCCCCAGACAGCGTTTGAATTCGACTCAGCTACGTAGCTAGTTACGAAAATCCTGCCACCGTCGGAGCGCGAGTCCTAGGGCCTCCTGGTTATACTTGGGTTTTTCTAACGTGGCAACTGAGGGCAGTATCTCCAAGATGGAATTCGCCACGACTTTTTGAGTTTTTCTCAGTCCTGCCGCAAGATGACGCATGATCGCGGTGCTGCTGTGCAGTGCTGCAGATCAAGCGACTCTAGCGGCAAGACTGAGAATGACCCAAAACGTCGTACCGAATTCCATCTTGGAGATACTACCCTCAGCCCCCACATTAGAAAAACACAAGTGTAGAGTCGCAGCAGAGACGGAGGTTCTGAACTCAACTCATTCGGTCAGTGCGTTGGAGACCCTCATAATGTTCTTGGGAAGACACGTAGCAAGGGTTCAAAACGTCGTCTTGCAGCAGTGTGAGTGAGGTAATTGAAGTCGTTCCTGATCGCAATTTTTCAGAGCTCCTTCCCCCTCGCCTCTCCACAGCATCTTGTGCGGGCGGGTGGCGCTGGAGGGCTCATTAGAAAGTGAAAAGAGGGCGGCCAGGGGTCGCCGCGACGGGAGGGAAGAGCCATCGCGTATTCCGCGCGCGTGCTCCCGCCCCACGCGACGCGACGCGACTCGGCGTGCTCCACAAGTGGCGGCGACTAGGCCCTTTTATTTGCCACGCCCCCCTCCCTGCGCCGGAGCCTTCGCCTGCGCCTTCGCGCCCGTCGCGCTACTCGCGCTTGCACTCGCCCGCGTCCTTACCCTGGCTCTTACCCACACCCTTACACTTGCCTTACCCGCGCTCTTACTCTCGCCCTTACCTTCGCTCATACCCTCGCCCTTATAGTCGCCCTTGTCCTCGCCCTTATCCTCCCCTTACACTCGTCCTGATCCCCGCCCTTACCCTCGCTTTTACTCTCACCATTACCCTCCCCACGCCCCCCTCCCCACGCCGCAGCCTTCGCCTGCGCCTTCGCGCCCCTCGCGCTACTCGCGCTTGCACTCGCCCGCGTCCTTACCCTGGCTCTTACCCCACACCCTTACACTCGCCTTACCCTCGCTCTTACCTTCGCCCTTACCTCGCTCGTACCCTCGCCCTCACCAACGTCCTTGCCCTTACCCTCGCCCTTACCGCTCTTACCGCCATCAACCTCACCCTTACACTCGTCCTTATTCTCGCCCTCACTCTTCCCTTAGCTTCGTCCTTGCGCTCGCCCTTGCGTTCGCTCTTACCCTCGACGTTACCCTCGCTCTCATCCTCGCCCTTACAAACGCCCATACTCTCGCTCTCGTCGCCCTTGCCCATGCCCTCGCCCTTCCACTTGCCATCGCCCTCGATCGCGCCTTCGTTGTCGTTGTCACCATCGCCTTCGCCCTTCTTTCACGCCTACTCTCGTCCTCTCCCACGCCCTTCCACTCGCATTCCAGCTCTTGGCCGAGCCTTCGCCCTCGTACGTTCAATATCCTGTGTCTCGCATTGGCTCTTGCATCGCTCTCATGTCATTGCCTTCACCATCGCCTGTGCGGCAACACTTCTTTTTTTATTATTTTTATCTTCTTTCTTCCGTCTCTTCTTTGTGTGTCTCCCAGCATTTCTACCTTTAAATATCGCCGTTCCATCTCTTTCTCGGTCTTCCATGTTTCTTGCTCATTCGAACCGTATTCTCACTCAAATATACGCATAATCACAGGAGCCGCAGGATGCACACGTAAAGCAAACAGGGGCCTCACCTAAAACAAACTACAGATCAAAACACTCAATAACACGCCCACACCCCGAAGCAAACTTACACACACACACACACACACACACATTCATAAAGCCCACGACAAATCCAGTCGAGAGCTCGCTAACAAATCCACAAAAATTCCGACCCGCTCATCACGTGAATTCATCATTGATTGACACCTAACGAGGGAGGAAGGTCTCTCTCACCGTGCTTCTGACGAATCCCACTAACATCACCACATTCCCCCCTCCCCGTCCAACTCCCCCCCCTGCCAGCGCGAGTCACAATGCGGCGTGTGCGCGGGGGGGGGGGCAACAGTCGACAGACGACGCGCGCGCGTAATTGGCGTGAGGGGCGGGGCCGTCGGCGACTGCGTGGGAGGGGCGCTGTAATGAAGTCCCTTTAATTAGCCACTTGCTGCCGCCGCCGCCGCCGCAGCCGAGCTGCCTGCCACCGGGCGCCGCAAGGAGCGCGGAGGGGGGGGGGGGGAAGCACGTGATCGGGGAAGCCCCGCTGTCAGCGGTCGCGTCGTGTTCGCCGGGTGGGGTGGGAGTGGGGGAGGGGTTGGGTGAGAAAAAAATGTGTCACGCTCGTTAATTTTTTCACTTTCTTGTGGGAGTAGTGTGGAGAAAGTTTTGGGATGTCGCAAAAAAAATCGATGATGGGATTGTGGTGGAAATATTGTTTGGGGTGTCCTTGATGTAGAACGAGTGTTTCTTTTTTCTCAGAAATGCCTGTCCATCTATCTCGTTGCCTGTTCGTCTGTCTGTCTGTCTGTCTGTCTCTGTCTGTGTCTGTCTGTCCGTCTGTCCGTCTGTCTGTCTGTCTGTCTGTCCGTCTGTCCGTCTGTCTGTCCGTCTGTCTGTCCGTCTGTCTGTCCGTCTGTCTGTCCGTCTGTCTGTCCGTCTGTCTGTCCGTCTGTCTGTCCATCTGTCTGTCCGTCTGTCTGTCCGTCTGTCTGTCTGTTCGTCTGTCCGTCTGTCTATCCGTCTGTCTGTCCGCCCGTCCGTCCGCCCGTCCGTTCGTCCGTCCGTCCCTCCGTCCCTTCGTCCGTCTGTCCGCCCGTCCGTCCGTCCGCCCGCCCGTCCGACCGCCCGCCCGCCCGTCCGCCCGTCCGCCCGTCCGCCCGTCCGCCCGCCCGCCCGCCCGCCCGCCCGTCCGCCCGTCCGCCCGTCCGCCCGTCCGCCCGTCCGCCCGTCCGCCCGTCCGCCCGTCCGCCCGTCCGCCCGCCCGTTCGTTCGTCGATGTGTTTGTTCGCCCGTTCGCCAGCTTCCGATATTATCTAGATTCTGTGTAGTTAACGAGTAGTTGATACTAACTTTATTACAAATAGCCAAATTAGACCAGATGATCGTCCCCTGTATTCTCATAACCTCAATTAAGCGGTCTCCTGTTCTAACGGTCATTCTTCTCCGGAAACATGAGTGACCGCTTAAGACAGGTGTGAATATATTGAATGGATATTATATACTATGTAATGAATATATACTATATTGAATGTATCTTGTTGTATTGTAATTCCGCCAGATGTTTCAGAGTTATGCTGCAACATCTATTTTTATATGCTTATTCTTCTTTTTCTTCTTAGCCTAGTCGAACATCCCGTAGAGAATGTTGACGGTTAAGTGCAAAGAGCAGTTATATTTTTTACCTGGACAAGTATAAAATATTAGATTAAATACATTCTCGATCGTTTTACGTTAGATTACTGCGCTCCAACCAACAGGCGAAAACATTTGTCAGACGTGAGATAAATCTTTTTTTTTTCCTGTTTTGAAAAAAGGACACCAGAAATTAAAGAAACTATTTGAGTAATTTGAAAAACTTATCCAAAATACAGTAGCTTTACATAAAATCTACTTCATTTTACAGTATTCTCACCATCGTATTTTCGTTAATGTTTAACGAGGAAAACAAATAGAGATGAATCTTGCTATTTCGAATCTCGAATCTCAAAGACTCGAGATTCGATATTTCGAATCTTAAAGACTAGATAAATGTGTCTAGTATTGAATGTTTGGAAAAGGGAATTTTAAGATTTTAAATTCCAGGGTTAAAAGAAAAGCGAAAGAGGGACAAAAATTCTGAATATCTAAGTAACGCGGTAATATAAGTTTAAGTTAAAAATATTTAGTTATAAATTTAGAGATATGTAAGTTCGAGGAATCAATATTCTACTCTCTAATTCCTAACCAAATGTTTCCCTCTTTGCTGTCAGCCAATCGGAGTTTCGCTACTGTCACCATTCCGTCTGCTCCAGAGATGAAAATTGGTTTACTCCTTCTTGACAAGAAGTACCGGAGAATTGTCTCCGTCAAACTCTCCGGAAATGTGTCGCGAGATAGAAGGAAACTTGTGAAAACGACAATATTCCTACAATGACTGTTGGTCCTCTGCGAGTGAAGGTTGAGCAATTGTCAAGGTTGAGTGTTAAGTGACACTCGTCACAAGAAGCTGTTTCTAAGCGGAAAGCAAATGTGTGTGTTACTATTCGTGGACGAAAAAGATATCTATAATTATGTTTTTCTCGTGACTGAAGGTAGAAACATGTACCAACGTCGCTATACACCAACAAACAAAACAATAAAATACTTGGACTTAAACTTCGATACTCGACTCAACTGGAAGCAACATATAGAGGTAAATACTCAGCAGGCCAAAACTAAACTAATTCATCTACGACCCTTACTGAATCAACACATCCACCTCTCCACATCTAATGCACTATTACTCTACAAATCAATAATCCGGCCGACTCAACTTTATGCTTGCCCCATCTGGACCAACGCTGCCAATACAAACCTAAACAAAATGCAAGTGATCCAAAATAAAATATTAAGATTAATCACAAAAGCACCTTGGTTCATCAGTAATAACCAACTACATAATGATTTGAATATAAACACAATAAAAAATCAAATAGCCTATCTTGCACACAACTTCTACACAAACCTTCCCCAATTACAATCATCATCCTTCTATAAACTGGGCGAAAACCCCAATTATCCAACAAGAATTAAAAACAGATATCCACTTCACTCATTCTATAAAATATTCGCAAACCTGGAATAATACTTATCTGAAGTGCTTCCTGCTTCCTCTCCCGCATATATTTTTTAAAATAATTGTAATGTGTATAATTTTAAGTTATTTTAAGTTAGGATAAGATAGATTAAGTCCATCAAACATTTGCACAGTTAATAGGAAAACTGAACAATGTAATGTCAAACAATATAAAAATAAAAATAATAAAAAAAACAAACGTCGCTATAATCAATGTTCAGGCTAGTGATTTCCTTTTCAGAATAAATCTTTGAATATTGATTGATTGATTGATTGATTGATTGATGTTTCCCGGCTCGTCAACTGTTAAGGTCGTTAGTGTGGTAAGTGTCGAGCATGTTTTTCTCTCGGTATTTGGCAGTGATCTTCCCCCGCTCCATGGCCAGAACCGGCGCGGATCTACGTCAGCTTGCGGAGTTTTCCCTTACCAGGTGTCTCCCACCAGCGGGGCAAAAGCAAATTCAGTGTTCATATTGTGTTTTAGTTGCAATGAAACCTTTTGTAAGAGCATCTGGGGCTAGAATAGTTTATAGTGTAGTTTGTTTCAGAGAAAACTCTTTCTTTGCGGAAATAAATTGACTTATGTTTATACCAAGAAAGTAAAGTCGTTTCTTCTTCTCTAACTCAAAACTCGTGTGCTATATTTTGTGCTTTTGAAAATGAAACTTTCATACATAAGATATACTGAGAAAAGTTGACTGGGCCCGACACTGCATTGTGTCCGTATTAAATAAGTCCTTTTCACCGAAAGTTTTCTGATACAAGAAATTTATGTTTCTAATTTTGTAATGCTTTCTTTTGCTTTATTTCATAAAAAGGGATATTTGGTGAACTACAGGTTTTTGCGTTATAACCTACGAAATTTACTACATCTGTTCGCAAGAAATGGAGCTAAATGTGTCTCTAGCACTGCAAAGTGAAATTGTACGTATTTTTATTGTAAAAGCAAAACCGTGGGCCGTTGTCCCCAAGGAGAAACAAAAAAACGTTCGCCATCTCTACTGTAAGGAAAAGAAGCACGATTACAATACATTATGCAAGACGCTTTACTGTGTCCACTTTGCATGGAAAAGTTCTTCTGTCACCGAAACCAACCTCAGTTAGTTTTCTGTCTTTATTGCGTTCCATTGTTCACACAGTGAAATGAAATATTTATCTACAATCCGAAAATGTCTGAAGATAATGTCAAAGGATTACAACCGTGTACCAGGGCAGTTTCCATCTTTCAAATTCTTTATTTGTCCTTGTTACTTTTCATATAGTGTACAGTATTTGGATATGGTGGTTTGTATATTTCTAATAATTTTTTAACTTTTGTTGTTTTTTGTAATTTCCAGTTGATATATTGCTTTTTATTAGGTAATTGTACCTTCCTCTTATATCGCGTGACATTTCAATTACGGGGTGCGTGACGTAGTTCACAATGTTTTATATCGAAACAAGAATGTTTCCTTGTTTTTAATTAGAAACCATATTCAAATTTCGTCTTTTTCTGCATAAAATATAACTTAGTGTGTGTAATAGTTCATTTTTACGAAGTTGGTACTTCCTGGTGATCGGGTAAACGCAAAATGTATTGGTGAATTTTTCTGCTTTCCGAACAAAACGAGCATAAACATTGTGAATCACTCATCAAACGCATATTTGTACCCCACAGACATTAAAGTAATACATTAAAATAAAATATAAAACGAAATTTTCTAGAAATAAAGTGGACATTGGTTTTGCTGGCAATCCGTTACCATCCGTAATGAACAAGCTAATCACGAAATTTTCACTTGCGTATCGATGTTTGCTTGTTAGCGGATCTATATGACCTGACATTGCCCTGCCGCAGATTTGGGGTAAAGGTCATGATGCCACATCAATATCGTATAGGTCAATTGCATTTTGTAAAGTAGCTTATGTGTGGCCAAAATTTCAATATTGAAAATAGTTGTATGTTGTTTCCAGTCAGAAGGAAATATATACATACACAAACAAACGTATACATACAAACACACTAGTGGACTTGTGCATATAGTATTCAGTCCAATGGACAAAATGCTGCTGAACAATACCATATGAAATGGCTTTCCAAACAGCACGCGGCTCAAGAACATTTGAAATATTCTCGCATAACACTGCAGTATATTAAATATTTTAACAACAACAGTCTTCACGAATACTTCACTAAAATATTATATAATTTGACTTTTACTGCACTGAGTTAAAACGAGTGGGTGAAAATGAAGACTTCTGTGGCCAAAGTAAATAGATTTTTGACTCCCAGTCGTCCGAAATTCATTTTGCCCTGAGAAAGGTCGCAGTACGACGGGCTAAGAATCGGCACCGTCTGCGGGCAGTCGAATATCCAAGTGAAATGCTGTGTCTCCGTACCTCGGCTTGCTTTGTTCATCATCTTTCCCTCCTCATTCATCGACACTTTCTTCTTTATCTTTTTTTTAAATTTATTTATTTCTCTAGCGAATACTTCTGACAGTCATTTGCGGCGGCGATGGTGTAACGGTTAGCGTATGTATCGGACTGTTATACCCAAGTTTGCGGGTTCGAACCCCATCGTGGATTTTTAAGGGCGAAAAAATCCTTCGTACGCTTTCCTTCGGAGGGGATGTCGGAGGGGAAATAAAGCCGGCTGTCCCATGTTAGTAGATTTACTGCATATAAAAGATCCTCAAGCCTAAATGATGCCTCTGAGCTAAATTCAGATCGCCTGTTTCGTCGCCCAAGTAATACCTTCTTTCTCCCCTAGTAGATGAAAGGAGCGTAACGAAATTTGCGTGGTCAGGCGGAAGAGCAGGCCTCATGGCCTGAGTCTCGCCACGTAAAATAAGGCACATTCCATTCAATAATCTGCCGTTTGCCAACCTGGGTGATACCATCTTTCTGACGATGCTGTATTGTTGCTCTCGGTGCGATGTTTATTTGCTCGTGGCGCTGTTGACTTTTGTGGATAAGCACCGCAATTAGCTGCTGGCTGCTCGTAAGCGGTCAATCCGCTTGGCGCTTGTGTCGCCTGTTTTCTATTGGACGTCCGTGCGATTTGTATTGAGATTAAGGGCTGTGAATGTTTCTCTGGTGTGTTGTTGTTTGTAGTTTCGGGGGATTTCAGTCGCGGAGAACTAAGTGTTCGGTTTTCGGCAGCCCCTTAACACTTTCTTTTGGAACCCAATTCTTTCGTTTTTCTGTCGTGAGCGCGTGTGCGAGTGTGTATGTGCTTCAGAACATCAAAATAAAGATTTGGTTTACATACAAAGATTCCTTTTATCATCGCTTTAAAACTAAGAATTCGACTCTCTCTACTAAGTGGCAAATTTTTCTACAGAGTGTGGATAAAACGTTTTGTTGACTAAAAATAAGGGACTTGGGAAGAGTTGTTTATGATACGAGTGGTTAAAGTGTCATTTTATTTTGCGACTAGCAAATGTTGCGACACGCGGCCGAGAGGTCGAGGGGCGCAATCCTGCGAGCAAAATAAAACCACTGGGGTGGATTTTAATAAAATGTAATTTTTTTCTTTTCACTTTAGACCAATGCCGCTTAGTGTAGAAATTAATTTTATATTATGACAAAAGGAAAGGAAATGTTTATCGGTTATGTTTTGCATTTGGCACCAATTTCTACTAACGAGTCATTTTTTACTATTTCCGACATTTTTAATGCATTTTTCGCTGATTGTATTGATTTTAATATCATTTTATTAACATTTTACTTCCTTAAAATAATATTTACGAGATGTAGCAAATGTGCTTCACAAAATTCGCGAGTAGTCTTTTCGAGTTCTTGGCTCATAAAGTGTAATGTAAGCCGTTGTGATTATGTGATCTAATGTGCCTGTAACACCTATCGAACACAGCCATTGTCGGTTCCGGGATTTCCGGATAACTAAAGACAGAGATTTCCTGGTAAAGAACAGTACTCACCAATGCACTGTTTTCATTTTACACTATTTCATACTTGCTGAAAAACCACAATATCCGTTCTAGACAGTTAGTTCCTACGTTCTCCCAGCAATATTCCACTTCAAGAAGAAATATAATAAATAGTAGATAAAATAGAATATGACGATAAAAGAAAAAAATAAAGGAAAAAGAAAAAAATAGAAGAAGACAAAAAATAGAAGACGAAAAAAGAAGGAGAAATAGAAGCAAAAAGAAAAAAAATAGAAGAGGAAGGAAAGATAAAAAATTGGAGGCAAAGGATAATAAAAAAAAATAAAGAAAAAATAAAATACGAAGGAAAAATAAAAAAATGGAAGACGAAGGAAACATAAAAAAATAGAAGGAAAACTAAATAAAATAGACGACGAAGGAAAATAAAAAAATAGAAATCGAAGGAAAAATAAATAAAATTGAAGACGAGGAAAAATAAAAGAAAGACGAAAGAAAAATAAATAAACTAGAAGAACAAGGAAAATTAAAAATACAGCACGAAGGAAAAAGAAAATAAATAATAATAATAAAAGAGGAAAGCAAAACTGAAGATGGAGTAGTAGAAGAAAAATAAATAAAATAGGAGAAAAAGAAGAATTAATATTAGTTGAAGAGTGCGCAGGCGTAGTGTTTTCCCTGGGTAGACGCATGATGGTCACACGCGTTGCGTCACGCGAGGCCCGGTGTCGGTGGCAGCGTGTTGGCTGCAGGCGCCGCCGGGGGCGGGTACGAAACGGGCGCCATCTGGTGCCATCGAGCGCCTTCACCTCCTCCTCCTCCTCTTCCATTTCCCCTCCTCTTCACATCTCCCCCCCTCCGCCACGCCCGCCACCGTCATCGCCTCTCTTTTCTCCTCCTGAGCCGCCGCTGCCTGGCGTCGTGCGAGCCGACGAGTGACAGCCTTTCGCCTCCCTTCCCCTCCCTACCCCTCCCGCCCTTCCACTTCACCCCCACCCTCTCTGCTCCTCGCTGCCCCCGCGCGCCGAGGCGAGGAGCTTCGCGTGCCCGTCGCCAGGCCGCTCCACCGCCGCCCGTTGCCAACCCTTGCACCCTGACACCCTGGTGCGGGGCGGGAGTAAGGTAAATGGCACGTGTTTATGAATGCGCGTATTTAATTAATTAAACATAAGTAAGCCGTTGATTTCGCGGGTCGGTAGGTTGGCTCCGGTTCTCGCCATCCAGCGGGGGAAGACCATAGCCATCTCCCGAGAAAAAAACATGCATTACACTAACGGGACTAATGACCGAAGCAGTTGACGCGCCTAGAATCACTAACAACTAACCAACCTACCAACTTTTTTATGTAAAATGCGTTGCATGTTGCCTTGGCAAAGCTTATATATATATATATATATATATATGGGTTAGGGTGGGATCAATTCGACTTTTGTTAGCAAGGTGTTCCCAGACCTGGAACCTGCTTTTATTTATTGTCCCCGCTTATGGGGTTAAGGAGACATGTGGAGAGTATGACGTATTCCTATCACTGTACTTAGCTTTCTTGACGTGCCTCAGCCTTGTATTTCGTCACACAGCTATAGAAATTGAGGTGATTCGCTACAGTTAGAATCAAAAGCTCACAGCTTCATTTTTGCTCCGAACGGGAATCAAACCCGGTTCCACCTCACCGAGAGGTAGCAAGCTGTCCATGAAGAACCCATAGGGTCTTTTGCTGAACTGAAGAATGTTTTACGTTGTTCGCGAAGGCCAGAGGTCAGACCCGCGGCGTCTGCTTTTCTCGGGGTCCTCCTGTTTCCTCGGGCCGCTCATTCATAATTTCTCCGTAATGATTCGCCTCATCATCGGCATTGCTTATGATAACTCTCACGGGCCCCAATGACCATAGTTACGGAAGGACCGCTGAAATTTAATAGTTTAAAAAATGAAATAAACTCCGCATACGGTGGGCGCTGAGTGGACAGTCAACCGGAGACGACTTTGGCTACGGAAAAGGACAATCTCAATCGAAGCTATGAAGGATAGAGGCCTCAAACCACGAGATTGAGAGGATCGAGAGTTGTGGAGGGTGAAAACGGCAATCTCCTAAGGGGAAAATGCCAAAGAAGAAGAAAAAAGAAATAAATACATAAACAAGAAAGTAAAGTGAAGGACTTACAAAATAGACACAGTTCTACCCCTGCGCTTTAGCGTGCTTCAAAATTAGGACGGCATTGCCGTCCGAACATCTGTGTTTTGGAATCTTACGGGAATAGATGAGAATGACTCCAATTAGCAGAAAATTTGTTATGTATAGGCAGTGGGATTGGAAAGGTCCATGCCCATTGTTTAAGGAACTTCATGAATATTCACCTGGAACTGATCGAAGGAAACGACTGAAAATCTGGATGGGAGCACGCGACCTCAACAATTGACATCGCGGCAGAATGAGTTATCGACCCAACATTTTAGCTGAAATTGAAAATAAGTCCCAGTCGGTAGTCAAACCTAAGACTTCCTGATCAGTGTAGCTTCAAATGACGATTTGCACCTCCAGTTGTTGAAGCGCTTTGTTTTCCAGAGTTTCTAGAATACCAGTATTTACACGAAGAAGTTACTGTTATTCAAAGGTGGATGTAAGTTTTGCCAAGTTTTAGTTCTGGATGATAATGTCTCTCAGCGGATGAGAATTTGTGGCCGGATGCTCTGATTGGCCGTTCCACGACTTCCGCCTATCAATTCTAGACACACGCCGGGGTGTTTCCTTCAACAACGGGTCACGGATTTAATACAGTCTTTCCTTCTCGTTCCTGATGCACCCTTAATGTATGGGGTAAAGACTTGGACTCACCGTTCCCTTATAGCCAACATTTATCTTGAAGTTTCGAAAAATAGTAGTGAAATGAATGAAATTAAGTCCAAAATTGTTCCAGATTGCGCAAAAATTAATTACATTAATGACGGTCGTACTTTTAGGCTGATGTATCGCAGTATATAATAGGCCAGTAGTGTCACGCGTGAAAATGCTTGGATAGAAAAATCGATACTTGTTTTAGATACACTGCTCCGATTGGTGAATACCGGATGTTTTGATAAACGCTATTGGTGCTAATTTCATCAATGTAATCAATTCGTGTAAGGTATAAAAGAAAGCAGTTTTTGTTTCATTTCTAAAATTACATTTGCATTTCTTGTTAATACATTAAATTATGATTTAAAATGGATTAGTTAATTCCTTTTAGTTGTTAGTCATGAAAATGATGCGCAGTACGATCCTTTTTTTTCAGTTTAGAACAGAAAACAAATGAACGTATGAGCAATGAGCGTACGAGCGTAATGAGCAAACATATGGTAGTGATTAGAAATGTTATTTACTATTACGATTAGTTTTAATTAATCGCTATAATTATTTTATACATTAAAATGAAACTGCCACGGTGTTTGCAGATTAAATATCGAATATAATTTTAAATAAATATAAAATTGAACATTCTTTGGTACGTGAAGAGTCCTGCAAGCGTGAGAGTTGAGGCTATAAAAAATAATTTAAGAAATGTAGATTGAGAATATAATTCATAGACCTGAAAGCAACATGATAAATATGTTATTTGTGATTGTTACAAAAATAAGAATAATTTTTTTTCTTAAGATAAGGAAATATTAACTCTATAAGAAGTTATGATACGCGTTTTTTCCACTAATTAATTGAAAAAGGCAAATATTTTTTTGGACTCAAGGTTTTTTTACATTTGTACCAACTACTCCAATTTCGAACGCCGACACGTCTTGACGATTATTTTTTCGCACTCCAGGAAGCCACACTATTTGCTATATCGAACTTCAATAACTCGAAATATTCTATAAATCGATTTTCATTTTGTCGACATCCTCTATAAAACGAATGTCTTTACTTCATAATTTTCGATAATCTGAATCTTGACATGTCAAAATTCTTAATAAGTCGAACGTTTGTTACAAAATTCGAAATGTCGTTTTTTTATTTCATACTTAAAAAATTATTTACTCATACTCATTTTAATTTACTCAAAATAAATTCATTAGTTATTATTTGATCTCATATTCGTTGGATTTTAATCAAGTATTTACCGTCGCTTTGTTCGTCAAAAGTACGCGAAAGGATCTCATATATCGTTCTGAAACTGAGATATGTGAAACGTGCGACCCTGTGTTTTGGAACTCATTCCCCAAAAGAGAGCGACTTTATTATGATGCCCTTGCCTAAGCGTTGCGGCCTTACCTAGAAATGGGTGAAGTACATTCATGGGCAGGTGATCATGAAGACGTGATACGAATGCTGGAAAAATGATGGCTTCAGAGGCAGTGAATATGCGAGTACCTCGAGAAAACGACCGAGAACGGTGGCTCAGAGCATCAACTGATGTCACTGCAGCACCTCTGACCTGGAGGTCCTAGGTTCGAATCCTGATGGCGGCAGGATTTTCGACACTAGCTTTTCAGTTAGATCGAATTCAGCTGCTGTCTGGAGGAGAATTCTAGCCGCCGAATGCTCTGATCTGTAGTTTTCCGTGGTTTCTCCGACCAACAAACGGGCACGATCTTTCCTTCCTCCTCCGCGCTCGATCTTTCCTTCCTCCTTGTCATATCCTCACCCCTTAAACACATACACTTACACTAACATGCAGTACACTATCACATATTCCGGGAGATCGGTCGGGGACTTAGAACTCGTCCCGGCTGGGACGGTGACTCGCTAGTGGGAGGTACCTGGTTGGGGAAAACCCCATTAGCCGACGGTAGGTCAGCGCCGGATATCGCCATCCAGCGAGGGAAGACCACCGCCACCTCCCGAGCAAAAACACGCACTCCACGTACGGGACTAATGACCATAGTAGTTGACGCGCCCGGAATCACTAACAATCAATCAATCAATGAATCCGAGAAAACTCACCGGAAGGACCTCGGTTTTGAGGGCTGACGGTGGTAGGGTTTTTACAGCAGCTACATAGCCGCAGTCTGGAGGGGAATTTTAGCGACCGGCTGTTCTCAATGTTAGTTTTCCGCGCTTCGCTCTCATCAATACCTTACCGAAAAGTACCTTAACAAACGGGCCACGGACATTCCTCTTCCTTGCCCTATCCTCACACACACTTACACTAACATGCACTACACTACCACACATGACGGGAGACCGGTCGGGGTCCAGAATCACTAACAATCAATCAATCACACAAGCAAGCAGCAGCGGTTGCATCAGTGGAAGGCGCGAGCTCTCACCACTGCACCACGGCCCGCCCCCAGCGGAGAGCGACGCGCGTGGGCGTCTTCCGCCCAGTGGAGCGCCGCAAGGGTTGGCAGCCCTGCCTCTCCCCGCCGCCGCCGCCCCCCGCCCCCGCGCCCGGCCTTGCGCCGATCTGTACCGCTGCCGCCCAGCAGTCTGCAGCGGGCGTTTGGCCCGGCCGGTCGCCCCCCGTCTCCCATCGGTCGCTCTCTTCGCCCACCGGTGGCCCGCCCGCCCGCCGCCGGCCCGTCCCGCATCGCCCCGGCTCGAACCCGCGATCTCCATCTTCCCTCGGCGTACCGATTTCGCGTTGGTACTCGCTGTAATTCGGGCTGGTTTCTCTCGGGCAGCGAGTCCTCTCGGTGGCTAGCTTGCTCTACGCGGGGTAGGATGACCGCTGGGCAACCTTCGCTTTACGTCAAAGCAGACATTCCTGTGGTTTTGTTTAATGTTTTTTAGAAGACGTTTACAAAGACCTTTTTGCAAACACGATCATTTTAGAGGCTCCAGCGAGAGATAGAACGCCTCAACAACGCTCTTTGAAATGAACACTACTTTCTTTGGAATTCGAGTTTGTTAATCCCGATTTTAATCAAAGTATTGTTTAGTTGTAGTTCGTGTCATGATCCTAGCGGTTTTAGTATCGTGTTGGTATTGAACAAGAAATATTTCGTGGTATATGAACGAATTTGGACGTTTAGGAGATGGAATGTGCCTCTTTATAAGCGGACTTCTTTAAGTGCGTTCGTGGACGTGTGTGTATGTGTGGGTTAGGCGATAGGACACGTGATCGTGTGAATCGCTACACGATCCGAAATCGCGATATTTTCGTTCCGGAAATTGAAGCGATGAACGTCGTTCCGCGATTATTGGCTGTGTAGTTTTTGCCTGTTTAAAAAAAAAATTAAAAAGAACTGTGCGTTGGAATCTCCTGTGAACGACGGTTTCTTCTAGAAGATTCTTGTTTGGACTTCGGTGAAAGTGCGTCATTTGATAGTGCTATGCACGCTAGATGTGTGTTTTTAGTGCGGCAATGTGACTCGATCACCTGATCCATTGAAGAGGATCCTCGCAATTTCTTGCGGCTCATACCCCCTATACGTCTAGTGGACGAATCGTGCGGGCCAATGACCTCCACACGAGCACCTGGGGTTGTGACCTCGCCCGTTTACTTCTAGTTGGCAGGAAGTTAGACTTGGAATCAGTACGTTCTGCTGACCTTCCTTTTGAAACCATGGCTCTTGGTAAGTTTTAGATGTACATTTCATTATTGGTACTTGTTTTTATCGCTAATAACGAGGCATTTATTTGAATGAGGCTGTAATTTCAAAATGCGAGACATTTTTGATAATATTCTGTACGAAGGTTAAATTTTGTAATATTATTTATAAGACTGCCTTTTTTTTATATTTTTGTAATTCTTGGAAGGTCCCTTGGATTTTTAGGCAAACTTTTATTTTTTCGATTTTTATTATTTTTTACATTTAGACATAAATTAAAAATTATAATAAAAATCGAAAAAATAAATATCTGTTTAAAAATCCAAAGGACTTTCCAATAATTACAATGGTCTCTAAATAAATGTAAAAATTATAATAAAAATCGAAAAAATTAGTTTCTGCCTAAAAATCCAAAGGTCCTTCCAAAAATTACAAAACTTTTTGATAATACGTGCGTTCACGTCCAAAGAATCACTGGGGTTCACTGAATCAGTGTTTATTGCTTGGAGTTTTTCTAATAAACTGTTGCATTATTTTTTTTAAGTTTGTTCGTAAAAACATGATTCTTACAATAAATAGTCTTGACGCACTTTTTGGTTAATTGGGATATGAAAGAAATCAGTTCCCGTCATTAAAATGCATGTCGTTACTCTTGTAAGCCCCATGTCATGCGTTCTCTGAGTCTATGAAGAGCGTAAAGCGTTTTTTGCGAAAGGCATGGGAAATGTGTATTTGTTGGTCCCAGTATGTTAGAGCGATTTATTATGATTTGAATTGTGGAGTGGTTACTCGTTAAGCTTTGGAGGAACTGGCCAAGACATGTTTCTTATTTGTCTTCTTTCTGTATATTTTTTGTAACCAATATTTTATGAAATATGTTCTGGCATGCTATTTTCTGGAATGCTTTCTGGCATGCATGAATTAAAGAATAATATTTCGAGTGGAAAAAATTACGTCCAATGTAAATTTCAAATCGTTTTCGTTTGAATTTTTTTCATTGTACATTTGGTCTGCAACACATTTTCATTATCTGCAACACAAATCATTAATTTACCTTTAAATGCATGTGTAAGATATCTTTCCGTTTCCTCTTAATATCCGCTTATCTTTGTTTTTATTAAGGATATTTTGAAATATCAGTTTCTTCGAAGTATTTATATAAGTAATTTATAATCACGTGGAATTAATTTCTTATCGTTATTCATTTATCCGGACTAATTGAATGAAAATGTTTGGAACTTTCTACGTCTGACGTCACTTGCGTTGATGTTAACGTTGCTTAGCAACGGGTGACGTCACATTACTTATGAGAGTTGGACGTGCCAATTGGAAGAGGGGGGGCAGTAATCTTGATACTCGGTGATGTTAGAAAGCGTCTACTTACAAAGTTACGGAAAATTTCCTGAATGCATTTTATCAACCGATTAAAAAAAATAATAAATAAAATTGCTTCTTGTGGAATATGCCCCAGAATGCCATGTGCACTAAGATATTTAATTGTATGAACCTTAAAACACTGATAAATTCGTGAATTGGAAGAAATATTTGCGAGGACATAATAAATTAATTCGTTAGAACATTTAATGTAAGTTATTAAATTCTATGAATCTCGTGAACCTGATTTTACTTTCCCGCTACGGAGTAGAGAGAAAGTTCTGAAATGCTGCGCGAAAAACGGCGAATTTTCGGCAGGAAAAAGTCTTATTACAGGACCCTGATAACGGAAAAGTGGATACATCCAGTTGCTAAATTTCGAAAAAAAATCCTCTAACATGTGGTAAAGCTAGAATCCATGTTTTGTGGGTCCTTCATGTCGAAAAATCGAATGAATCAAAAGGACTGTTTGTCCCGTCCGTTCGTCCGTCAGTTCGTCCGTCCGTCCGTTCGTCCGTCCGTCCGTCCGTCCGTCCGTCCGTCCGTCCGTCCGTCCGTCCGTCCGTCCGTCCATCCGTCTCTCCGTCTGTCCGTCCGCCCGCCCGCCCACCCGCCCGCCCGTCCGTCTGTCCGCCCGTCCGCCTGTCCGTCCGTCCGTCCGTCCGCCCGTCCGTCCGTCCGTCCCACTCTCCGTCCGTCCGTTTGCCCATCCGTCCGCCCGCCCGTCCATCCGTTTGTCCGCCCGCCCGTCCATCCGTCCGTCCGTCCGTCCGTCCGTCCGTCCGTCCGTCCGTCCGTCCGTCCGTCCGTCCGTCCGTCCGTCCGTCCATCTCTCCGTCTGTGAACAACTCTAGCGGCAAAACCTTTCTGCCGATTTTCTCCAAAATTGATATTCCCCAATCGATCTGGCTGATGTCGGGGCCCATTGGATTTGAAATCGATATTTTAATTTTGGGGGTACTTTACATCAAGCCCCTAGGACGTTTTCATAAAAAAGACTCCATAGTTTTTAATTAAAGTTTGTTGTTGGAGAGTGTAAAGGGCGATTAAGAGAATGGTGCAGGTTCGAAAATTGCAAAGTTAAATTTTTTTCGTCGCCTTCCAATTACTACTATAATTATAAATATAGAGCTTTTTTTCCTTAAAGAAATCTGGACATTAAAGATAGATTTTGAAATAAGTTCATGTACAATGTTTCGAAAATTTCATTACTTTTTACGTAATTTTGCATGAAGTTTAGACGAGAAAGTATGTGCTGTTTTATCACCACTAGTTTTAATATTGTTCATTTAATTCATTTTATTACATCTCGTTGTATATTGTTCTACATTACCATTCATAATGGAGTGCCTGCAAGCGGGAATATCAAGGAGTGCTTCGAATAAGATTTGTGACTGCCGGTTCACATTTCCGCGCATTCAGTAATCCCTTCCTACCATAAATCAGAACCAGAAACTAATTATCACAAACAGTTTAACTCCGAATTGAGATGGAAATGTGAGATCTCAATGGTTTAAACTCAAAATCCACTTTCAGAAGCCGACCTTCAAAGGGGTATTTCGCATCAGTTCTTTTTTATCCGCGAAAATTACTCCACATTCTTTTTTGAATTGTGAGGTTTTATCATTGGTACGAGCAAGTTTGTTCTGACTTTAAGTCGGTAACGATTTTTTTCTGTATTGTTTCGTATCATGTTATTTGAAGTGCCTTATATAATTACGTTCATATTAATTAAAGGATGTCTATTGGGGGTTTGCGAATACTTTTGAAGTTGAAAACCACATAGGAATATTATTTAATTGTTAATCATTTCTTAGTAATATTTTAAAGTAACTAGCTGAATCCGTGCAAAATTTCGGACGTTTCCCCACGAAGAGGATGTATATTTAATTTTTGTGAGATAATTTAAAGTTTTAAGTAAAGTCTGTTGAGAAAGATCAGCTTTAACTGACTGATTTTTTTGTATTATTTTAGCACATTATTGTGAATTAACATAAGTGACGCACCACGGGGAGGTCACTTGGATTCACTTAACGGAACGGAAAATGTCTCGTGAACGCAACCGGCCGGCTGCTCTGATCGATAGTTTTCTGTTGTTTCTCCGATCTATACCAGGCGAATGCCGGGACAGTACCCTAACAAACGGGCCACTGGCCACGCGCGATCTTTCCTTCCCATTGCTTGTCCTATCCTCAACCCTTACTTACATACACTTAACTACAATCACTATATTGGCACACGTGTAGAGAGACCCGTCGGAAGCTTGGAGCTTGTCCTGCCTGGGGAGGTGTCCCGGCTTGTGGGAGATACCTGGTTGGGGAAAACTCCGCTAGCCGACGGTAGGTCGGCATCGGATCTCACTCTCCAACAGGGGAAGATCACCGCCACCTCCCGAGCCAAAACATGTACTACACTGATGGGACTAACGATCTTAGCAGTTGACGCGTCCAGAATCACAAATCAATCTATAAATCAATGAATGAAGGAGACTAGAGTCAATAGAATGTCTAGTGTGATTATGTTGAATTAGGGGAGGGCACCCAGACTTTAGCCCGTATCCATACTCTCCCGCCCGTTGGTTGGTTGGGTGGTTAGTGATTCCGGGTACGTCAATATTTGTCCCATAAGTGTAGTGCATGCTTTTTCTTCGGAAGTTCGCTGGGATCTTCCCCCACTGGATGGCGACCCACCAGCGGGGCACCGCCTCAGCCGGGACAAGCTCTAAGCTCCCGACCGGTCTCCCGAGTGGGTGGTAGTATAAGGGCATGTTAGTGTATGTGCGTGTGTGTAAGTGGTGAAGATAAGACAAGAAAGAGGAAGGAAAGATCGCGCGCGGTCCATTGCCCATTTGTTAGGGTGCTGTCCCGGCATTCGCCTGGTGTTGATCGGAGAAACCACGGAAAACTACCAATCAGAGCAGCCGACCGCTAGAATTCTCCTCCAGGCTGCGACTGAATTCGACCTGGCTGAAAAGCTAGTATCGAAAATCCTGCCGCTGTCAGGACTCCAACCTAGGAACTCCCGGTCAGAGGTGCTGCAGTGACATCAGTCGATGCTTTGGAGGTCATATTCCCTGTCTGGATTTTTATATGTGGTTTCCGGAACAAGCCGTTCGCCCAATCCCACCCAAAGGTAGACGAGTTAGAGTCCCAAATGGTGGGCCACCGAGCCAACTCGGCATCACGGACCTTAGTACTACCTACTCACTGCTTTGCAAACCTTGAAGCTAACGACGTGAGTGTCGCCGTGAAACTCGCGGTCCGGGTGGCCGTTAACAATCCTCCACCAAGAACCATGTCCTCAGCGGTCGATGGACCCCCCCCCCCTACGGAGGAGAGTAGGGTCATCGCGAGAAGTGTTCCAATAGAGTAGTACGTGATGTTACCCCTGAGACCACCCCGAAGAAGGCTGGAAGGCATGATATATGAGGAAGACCTGAAACGCATAGGAGTGAAACATTGGACACTGGAAAGAGATATCTTAAACGAAATCCTGAAGGAGGCCTAAGTCAACTTATGGACTGTGGCGCCCTAATAAGAAGAAGAAGAAGAAGAAGTACGTGGTGTTTTTCAAGTTTTATCTCTCTACAATCTCTCAGTGAAATTAAATCTGACGGCTAACGAGGTATAAAAATCTGGAGCCTTCCTTCACCGCGTTCCTGCTAGCTGCCAAACCCCTGTGTATCCAAGAGAGGCTTTAGATGCCACCCCCCATATATATATATATATATACACACACGACCGTATCGTGTGAGAAGCTACGAGAGAAATGGTGGAAGCATCCATGCCTTACACGGAATTCGAACCCGTAGCCTTCGCGTACTTGCATTCCGTCCAAGCCCCTGAGCAATCAAGGTAGACTTCAGATTATTGCGTAATACGTATGTGGTCGTGTGAAAAGCCACGAGTCAAATGGTGGAAGCATTCAACCCTTACACAAAATTCGAACTCGTAGTCATCGCCTCCGCGTACCTTCTAGCTGCCCTTATCTCCTGTGCTATCGAGGAAGGTTTTAGTTCTATTGCATAATAAATATGTGGTCGTGTGAGAAGCCACGAATGACATGGTGTATAACATCTATGTCTTACACACGATTCGAACCCGCAGCCTTCACCTCCGCGTACTCGCAGGCTGCACCAAGCCCCTTCGCCACCCAGGTCGGCAATCACGGAATAAACAACGTAATTCAGTGGTCTAAGGATAAACTATGTTGTCTTTATTCGTACTCCATTGTCTCGTTGAAAGTTCTGCTCATTTAACCCTAAGATTAAACTTAAGCTTTAACCATAAGATAGTTACTAGTTTTATATTTAAGTAGAAAATTACATTTCCAAGACCATTTCTGAGTGAACAACGTAAAGTAGGTGGAAAAAGGATAAAATATGTTGTCATTATTCGTACTCCATTGCCTCGTTCTAAGTTTTGCCCACTTAACCCAGCCGTTAGTTTTATAGTTAAGTAGAAAATTACATTTCCACACCCATTTCTGAGTGAACAACGCAAAGTAGGTGGTATGAGGATAAAGTATGTTATCATTATTCCTACTCCATTGTCTCGTTCTAAGTTTTGCCCACTTAACCCCTCCGTTAGTTTTATATTTAAGAAGAAAATTACATTTCCACGAC
The DNA here is from genome assembly GCA_011170035.1 of Teleogryllus occipitalis. Classification (NCBI taxonomy): domain Eukaryota; kingdom Metazoa; phylum Arthropoda; class Insecta; order Orthoptera; family Gryllidae; genus Teleogryllus; species Teleogryllus occipitalis. The sequence goes on from BLKR01009010.1 coordinate 221,020, forward strand.
CATTTCTGAGTGAACAATGTAAAGTAGGTGGTATGAGGATAAAGTATGTTATCATTATTCCTACTCCATTGTCTCGTTCTAAGTTTTGGCCACTTAACCCAGCCATTAGTTTTATAGTTAAGTAAAAAATTACATTTTCACACCCATTTCTGAGTGAAGAACGCAAAGTGGGTGGTATGAGGATAAATAATGTTGTACTCCATTGCCTCCTTCTAAGTTTTGGCCACTTAACCCCTCCGTTAGTTTTATATTTAAGTAGAAAATTACATTTCCACGACCATTTCTGAGTGCCTTCTGATGTACGAGTTGCAATCGATGAAGACGTAGGAAGTGAAACCCAAGTTTAAAAGAAACTGAAAAAGAAACAAGTTACTCGAGAGGCAATTATTTTTTTCTGGCTCTCCCGCACATGTCGAAATTATCTCTGGACAGTTTGAATTGAGTGAGTGGGAAAACAGACTATAGTTGAAGAGTATGTTTGTGAGAGAACATTCTGAAGCAATTTGTACACACTTGCAAATCTGATTATTGTGTTGTATAATTGCCTTTTGGATTATTATCTAGTAATATTGCAAATCTTTGCAGCCTTGGGAAAATTGTGAGGGATTTTTTTACCGCTAAAATATGGGCAGCTCTTGTACTTAAGCATTGTCCGGAAACTCTTGAGTTGCGATTCATGATATGACGGAAAGCAAAAATGCCGGTGCTTTCTGTTCATGCACTGTAATTTTGGTATAGATGTAAGTTAAGTGGATTTCTCAGAATTACAAATTTGTAAGACCTATCGATAGTTAAACATCTGACTGTATCCATATTCAGTAGCAAATTAGAAAGAACATGGTTATCACAGGCTGGATTTGAAAACAAGATAGTTTACTAGCTACTCCGACTGAAGTGAACGCATTGATGTAATGGCTGTATCAGTTTACCGGTATCTATACCGGTGATAATAGTGTAATATAAATGTTCAATATGATGTAATACAGTATAATGATCGGATAGTGTAAACGATTGAATTTCTAAAATTATTATTTGTGTATAACATCTTGAATAAACTTATAACAAACATTTCATGATATTGCGGAAATATGCTGGTTATTATTTTAGATCCAAATGGAGAAGTACGATATCAATTCGCTGTTTTCGATGCCAATTCTACATAATAAAATGGAAAACAAATCCATTGGCAGTCAAAATCATTGCAATTCAACTCATCCAAATCGCTCATTGCACTTCAACCTATGAGCTTTTTCAATAACGATACAATAGTTTTGATATAGCTATCACGATATTATTAATTCACCGATATAGAAATAAGCACGTGTAGTATAGCAAAAATATTTTTTTACGTACGTAACGAAATGAAATTTCGTATGATGTCGATACCGATATCGTATTGATATCGATATTGAAACAAGCACGGATAATACAGGAAAAATAACGTTTCGCACCTACGTAACGTAAAGAAATATATCGATATTGAAACAAGCACAGGTAATATAATTAAAAGAACCTTTCGTATGTAAGTACGTACGTATGTGATCGGTAATGTCCAACGTTCCTAGCAACAGCCGTTTATATTGATATCGATATTGAAACAAGCACGGGTAATGAAGGAAAAATAACCTTTCGCACCTACGTAACGTAAAGAAATACATCGATATTGAAACAAGCACAGGTAATATAATTAATAGAACCTTTCGAATATAATTATGTACGTATGTGATCGGTAATGTCCAACGTTCCTAGCAACAGACGTTTATATTGATATCGATATTGAAACAAGCACGGGTAATGAAGAACCTTTCGCACCTACGTAACGTGAAGAAATATATCGATATTGAAACGAGCACAGGTAATATAATTAAAAGAACCTTTCGAATATAATTATGTACGTATGTGATCGGTAGTGTCCAACATCCCTAGCAACAGCCTGGTCAGCGGGTAGGTAAGCAAATCCCGCATGAAGCAGGGAGGGGGGGGGGTGATCCAACGGCCTAAGGGCGATGCATAGGGGAATAGCAATGAGAGCAATTACGCAGAGAGCCCCTCTCCCGAGGTGCCTTGATCTTCGCTTGGAGCACTACCTGGCTCTCTTTGACGACGTGTGGGGACGGGGGTGCATGCTCTTTGCTCTCTGGACGGTCAAGGCTCTCTCGCATGGCTGGTCGATGTCACTTTGAGAAGTGCGGTTTTTAATGTTTTAGCTCGACTCGCGTGGCCTTTCTCGTTCGTTCTGATTCCTCTTGACGGCTCCGGCCCTGGAGGCTGTCCGTCTTCTTGCTGCCTCTTCTTTGCTTTGCGGGAGGTTCAAAACGTGTGGCTTCCCGTCTTTCGTCATGATGCGACTTTTTGTTCATTATTGTTCGTGTTTGGCGTTGTTCTTTGTAGTTTTTCGGTATGTTTTACGATTTTATTTCTTTCTTTCATCATCGCTCTCCCTCTCTGTTTGCATTTCCCTCCGTGCCCTCTCTCCTGTTTGCTTTACTCTTCTTCCTTACGTACTACAGTATCTCTAGTCCGGTATGTTTTTTCTATCTGTCCCTCCCCTCCCTGTTTCCTCATCTTTTCTCTGTGTCTGCTTTTCTCACTTCCCTCACTCTCTTTTTGTCGGTTTCCTCACCTCCTCTCTCTCTCTCTCTCTCTCTCTCTCTCTCTCTCTGCTTCTCACACTTTTCTACCTCTTCAGCTTGTCTGTTTCCTCAACGTATCATTTTCTGCTTATCTCTGTTTCCTTCGTCCTCCATTTGTCTGTTTCGTCACTTCATCTCTCTCTGCTTTTCTCTCTTTTCCTCGTCGTCTTATCTCTATTTGTCTGTTTCCTCAACTCCTCTCCCTCTGTCTGCTTTTCTTTTTTCCCTCCCCCTCTCTTCTCTCTCTTTCCTCTCTCTCTCTCTCTCTCTCTCTCTCTCTCTCTCTCTGTGCTTTTCTCTATTTTACTCCCCCTCTCTATCTCTATTTTTCTGTTTCTCCCCCTCCTGCACTCTCTCTACCTTTCTCTCTTTTAATCCCCCTCTGTATATCTTTGTTTCTCCCCCCGCTCTTTTCTGTACCTTCCTCCTCTTTATCTCTATTTGTCTATTTCCCTTCATATCTCTCTCTCTCTCTCTCTCTCTCTCTCTCTCTCTCTATCTGTCCGTGCCCCAACTCCCTCGCCGCCGCCGCCGCCCTTTGCGTGTGTGTCCTGCGCGGGGCCGCCGCTCTGCGGCCGGGGGTGGGAGCGGGGTTGGGCTAAGCCGTGGCTTCCGGGGCTGAACCCGCGACCTTTGCATGCGGGCCAGGAACTGCGGGCCGCCGCCGCCACTGCAGCCCTCGTCGCCTCGCCTCGCCACGAAGGCACCTCCCTCCCCCACGCAGGACGCGCCCGCTGCACGGCGGTGCACACTCCTGCACAGGGGCGTTCGCACAGGTGGGGGCGAGGCCCCACGGACATTTTGTTGTCTTGCCTAATAAATATACCCCGAAAGTTCAGGCATTTGGTGTACCTAAAATGGCAGGAAAAGAGACATTTCTTTATACTAAAAGTCAGGCAAAAGGGCATTAATTTTTACGAAAATTGGCAGGCAAAATGGCATTTATTTTTAACAAAAAAACGTCAACAGAGCATTTATTTTTCCTAAAATAGGCAGACAATGTGCATTTATTTTTACTAAAATAGACAACAAAATGGTATTTATTTTTACAAAAAAAACAGTCAAAAGAATATTTATTTTTACTAAAATAGGCAGGCAATGTACATTTATTTTTACTAAAATAGGCAAGTAATGGACATTTATTTTTACTGAAATAGACAGGCGGCGGGGGAACATTGCAGCCACCTCCTGCGATTAAAAACATGCACTACACTTATCGGACTGATGACCTTCGCAGTTGACGCGCCCGGAAACACTAATCAATCAATTAATCGTTTGAAAATCGTTTTTCTCTTGTGACGTAGAGAAGAGTGAAAACCTATCGTATTGAGTTTCCATCTAGCGGATGTTCTGTTGACTGCCGTGACGGTCGATCACAGGCTTGCGCTCAGAGTGGGGGACAAGGGGTCGTGCCCCCCCTAAAAAAGGTGCCCCATAGTCCTACGAAATAAAAAAGAAAATTCCGAAAACATGACGAATTGCTGATTCAGCTGGTAATTAGAGGAATCGACACATTATTTGATGACGAGGATTTCCAAGCCATAATGTGTCAACCTAAAAATCGTTCAATATTAACTCAAATTATTTATTAATTGCATCATTAAAGTTATAATATCATTCTCCTTGTAGTGTGTTTTCGCTCAAGCGAAATCGTTTCGCTCAGAACAAGAACGAACGTATATACAAGGTTTGGTGCAGAAGTCATGGCAACTTTTTTTTTCCAAAAGAAATGCTATCATATCCCACAATTTCATTTATAGCGTGAATTAAATTCCGCAGTGTTCACATAAAAAAACGTTTATTTAGAACTTAATATTTACATTGCATTGCGGTTTTCCACCACATTTCTAATAGCTAATAATAGCAATAATACTAATAGTTCCGAGCTGTTTAGACTCGTCTTGAAGAGTTTTCAAAGTCTGAGATTTTCTCCTCTCTTGGTATCACTTCACTTTGCTTCACTGCCTACGTTACTATTTACACAATTTACAAAAGACTTTACGGGCACTTCACCGGTTGGTTCCGATCTGACCTATTTAATAACTCCGTTGCAGGCGTCCCTGTCGCGTCCTTGTTGCCGTGGCCCTATTACCCAATGCCTAAAGTACACCACACATGCGTCCCTGTCGCGTCCTTATTGTGCTCACTACACTACGCCACTGCTGCATCTTGGCCACTGCTGCATGGCTCCGTGGGTGTCTCTAGTAGCACAGAGAGCATCGTGAACTGAGTTGCCCGACCCCCGCTGTGCTAGATGAATGTATGCTTCCAGCAGCGCTCAGACTCCAAGACAGAAATGCCCGAGAATGTCACAGGAAATTGGTGGAAGCTCTTAGGAATAATGCCCTTCCTTGCCGGACATTCGCGAATGCAGGAAGTTTCTGTGAGGGCACGTAGCAGTCATTGATAAGCGACGCACGTGTGAGTGTGCGGATCGATATGACACGTGCGGTAATCCAGCATCTACCTAATTAGACCTTTAGTTGGTTGGTTGGTTGGTTAGTGATTCCGGGCGCGTCAACTGCTTTAGTTGGTTGGTGATTCCGGGGCGCGTCAACAGCGGAGGTTCTTAGTTCCGTTAGTGTAGTGCATGTTTTTCCTCCGGAGATGGCGGTGATCTTTCCCCGCTGGTTGGCGAGATATAGCGCCGACCTACCGTCGGCTAGTGGGGTTTCCCCCTAACCAGGACTCTCCCCCCAGCGGGGCACCGCCCCAGATGCCGGGACAAACTCTAAGCTCCCGACCGGTCTCCCGTGTAGTGTATGTTAGTGTACGTGTGTGTGTAAGGGGAGAGGATAGGACAAGGAAGAGGAAGGACTGATCGCGCGCGGTCCGTGGCCCGTTTGGTAGGGTTCTGCTCCGGCATTCGCCTGGTGTTGATCAAAGGAACCACGGAACACTACCGATCAGAGCAGCTATATTACTCCCCCAGACTGAATTCGACCTAGCTGAAAAGCTAGTGTCGAAAATCCTGCCACCGTCAGGACTCGAACCTAGGACCTCCCGCTCCGAGGCAGTGCAGTGATGCACTGAACTACCGCTCTTGGTCCCGGGTGTTGGACCTTTAGAATAGGTATGTTATGCTTTTGGAATGTTGTGAACTCGTATATTCTAAAATGCTTTGTAACATGAAACCAGTACTGTCTTTTCAAACACCTTAAGAAGAAATACAATTTGGTGTGTCGTTAAATATTTTTGATTGTGTGTATGTATTTGACATTTTGGGTTGGTAGCCCCTTTTCGCCAGCCAGCTACCGGTTTCCCCCACGCCGGACCTAATTAAATTCCCATGCTTGGGGGTGAAAGCGACATGAGGCAAACATGACGTGTTCTCTTCACCGTAACGTCCAACTGCTTGCTTGAGCTTTTCTTCGTCAAACAGCTACAGAAATTAGGACGATTATAAAGGAAAGCTACAACTCTATGTTTGCCTCGACCGGGAATCGAACCCCGAAGCTAGTACGCTACCCATGAGCCATCCCAGAAGCTAATTTTTTTAATAGGTACTAATTACACATGCAAACCGTGTCGTTAAATACCCATGCACTTAGTTTATTCCTTGTCGTTTCATGTGTATTTCACATTTTCCACCCGAGCTCGTATTCTCACCAAAAAAAAAAAAAAAAAAAAAGCCATGAATTGTGCCGCAACCTTCGTATGTATCTATGAATATAAGAATGTATGTGTTTTCCTGTTCCCAAGATACAACATTCTCTACGCTCGCGTGACTAATATGCCAGTAGTGACGCGCCTGGTATCAACATTCACGTACTTAAGTGTTATAACTAGGGAACGGATTTCCATGTAATTACATGTTTTTACAGGAACTAGATAGCTGCATTGAATAATAATTTTTAGAGTTTGCAACACATTCTGAATGAATTAGAACAATTTTTTGTTTTACATATTTCGGTAAAATTACATATTTTTACATATTTTACCTATTAGTATATATTTCTTTACATTTTAATTCATTTATACGCCGAAACGGAACATTTCAGATGCGCGTTTGCAATATATGTTACGAAATCATCTTTCTTACAAATCAAGGCCCTGCACTTCTATGACCACTATATTTTCGCCATGAATTGTAAAACTTTTTACAGAAAATTGCTGTACCTCGTTCGATTTGGTTGAATGGGGGGAATGAATACTCTGAAAGTATTTTATATTTCGAATAAAATTCTTAATGGTGAATCTTCTTTCTTCTTTGTAGTGAAGTCTAGTGTACTATTACTTATGAAGGGGGGGAACCTACTTCCACCCACTCCGAATTCTTGTTACCGGGAGCGGTAGCTCAGTGCATCAACTGATGTCACTGCAGCGCCTCTGACCGGGAGGTCCTAGGTTCCCACTCCCCACGGCGCGCCGTTCCCACTCCCCACGGATTCACCATTTTGTATTTTTTAACATTTAAAGTCATTTTCTTCATCAGTAACTTCGAGAAGTCCCAGAATATAATTTTCATATGAATAAAATTAATTTTACCAATTTTTGGTCCGCCATTTTGAATCCGCCATTTTGTTTTTCAATTTTTGATATCTTATTCCTAATCAGCATCTTCGATAAGTTTTATATACTAACTTTGGTACGAATTTGACAGCTTTTTATATTTTGGCCAGCTTTTGGGGATTCTGGCCCACTGTGCGGCGGTTCTGGCCCACACTTACACTAACATGCCCTACACTACCACATATTCCGGGAGACCGGTCGGGAGCGTAGAGCTTGTCCCGGCTGGGGCGGTGCCCCGCTGGTGGGAGAGTCCTGGTTTGAGGGAAACCCCACTTGCCGACGGTAGGTCGGCGCCGGATCTCGCCATCCAGCGGGCGAAGATCACCGCCATCTTCCGAGAAAAAACTTGCACTACACTAACGGGAATAATGGCCAAAGCAGTTGACGCGCCCGGAAACGAAAAAAATCAATCAATCAATCAATCAAACCGAATCCTTGTTTAGAACTGATTGGCGACGTTCTAAGCTCGAAAAATGTTTGTCGAGAGCAATTTTAAACACATTTTTATTTTACATATTTTACACAGAGCATTATACAGAATACATTTTTAATTTACATATTTTCTAATTTTTCTTCCATGTTTTGTTGCTATTTTGGAAAAAATAAGTACATAGATATGTACTACATATTTTGAATTTTTTTTTACAATAAATTCCGTTCCCTAGTTATAACTCTTAATGCGTGTTGTCAAAAGCAGAGGGAATACAACAGCGGTGTGCTGCTGCTTACTCGTAACACCCACACGTGAGGGCGGACTGTAATTGTCACGCTGGCCCTCGCCAGAGAATAACGCCTCAGTGCCTTTTTCCCCCATCCTGGACGTTCGCCAAGTGGACCGTCATCATTCTGTTGCTTGTCTCATTTTCCTTGTTTTTGCGGTACTTCGGTGAAGAAAGATGTTTTTAAGAGGTATATGGTTTGGTGTTTATGTATCACTGAAATAGCGTGGTATGAGTGACCATAATTGAGATTAATTGACAGCAGGACACGTGTGAGCTGAAAATAATTGCAATGTTACTTTTTTTGGTATGTGTTAGTATTCATACGTAGATGACAAAATGATACGCATTACAAATACGCTAAAAGAATCCAATAAATTATTATGCATTTACGGTCAATTTTCATTAAAAAGAACTGTAATGTTCATTGAATTTATATCATTTATACTATCAATATACCGAATTCTGAAAATCAGTGGGATATATAATGTAAACGGGAATAGTTCAAAATTGCTGCAATAAATGATATCCCGAGTCTCCTTTACTTCCAAGTCTCCACGTATTTCAAGAAGTGATGTATTTTCGAGCTCGTCAAGTGTTCAGTCTTATGGGAAGCCACTTTAATTTTTCTAGCAAGATGCCTTGGGCGCCGCTAGTTACAAAACTCGATAGCAAAATTCGTTCTCCCCATATCATTAAAAATGGTAGAAAACTCGTTACTCTTTGTCAAATGAAATAACGAATCTCGCTATTTTTGTATGCATGTATTGTTAGTGTGTATTTCGCATGCCATTTCAAAATGTTTGTCAGGAGAATTAATTCTGTCAAAACAAGTGAAGGGCGCTCAATCACTATGTTGTTTTTTCATGGAAACACAAAACTGTTATTCGAAACATTTTGCCAATTATATTCGCCCTTTTTAGTAACTAGCACTCGTTTATATGATTTCAATACACATTTTCATAGCGAAATTTGTGGACAATCCCTGGTCATATTACAACGGTGAAGATCTGGTTTGGAAAGAAGTTAAAAATGTGTGTGTGATTAACATCACAAAATGAGATTTTTTTAAAGTTACCGAACTCTCTGAATAGGTTTTTGTTGTGTACTATTTCTGTCAATCTTAAAAGGGGAGGCTATAGATATGGTAACTGGTTTTGGATATGATTTCCTGTAATGGTATTGTGCTATTTAGGTATTCATATGCCAAAATTCTATCTCGTAAAATTTCCCGTTTAAGCGAAAATACTCTTCCGAAGTTTTCAGGTACCTTATTGTGCCGAAGTTATTATTTCATCAGTTGGTCATTTTTAATCCCTTTGGCGTGCCAACGAGCCGCCCATCCCGAAACTTGTAATTTCCGCTTCGGGAATTCTCGGGAGGGTCTGGTCCTTCCTATTCACGTTCTCAAGTTCCATTCTACTCTTGGGGGACGGGACCCTCCACCTCATCCTGCCTCGTATGCCAGACTCCATGGCATACTGTCGCTGCACCTCCTAGACCAGTCACCGGGAGGTCCTAGGCTCGAGTCCTGACGGCGGCAGGATTTTTGACACTAGCTTCTCAGCTAGGTCGAATTCAGTCGCTGTCCGGAGGAGAATTCTAGCGGCCGGCTGCTGTCATTGGTAGTTTTCCGGGGTTTCTCCGATCAACACCAGGCGAATGCCGGAGCAGTACCCTACCAAACGGGCCACGGGCCGCGCGCGATCTGTCTTTCCTCTTCCTTGTCCTATCCTCTCCCCTTACACACTCGCTTACACTAACATGCACTACACTACCACATATTCCGGGAGACTGGTCGGGAGCTTAGAGCTTGTCCCGACTGGGGCGGTGCCCCGTTGGTGGGAGGGTCCTGGTTAGGGGGAAACCCCACTAGCCGAAGGTAGGTCGGCGCCGGATCTCGCCATCCAGCGGGGGAAGATCACCGCCATCTCCCGATGACAAAAATGCACTACACTTACGGGACTAATGACCGAAGTAGTTGACGCGCCCGGAAACACGAAAAAATCAATCAATCAATCAATCTGAGCTACCGCTTCCGGTATTTGGGTTTGCTTATTCCATTGAAGTGGGTCACGGTGTGTTTCGAACGCTTGAAACGTACGCAGGAAACCGAACTTCCTCCTTGATGCAGGGCGGTTCGATACGCGGCAATTAAGAAGAGATCTTTGCAATCGCTCTGGAGCCTGGAGCTTCCTATTCAGCCTTTGCTGCCTGCTCAAAATGCTCCTCCGCACGCTGCCTGGTGGGGCTTTCGGAAAGCAAGCCGGCAGTTTCCTTTGCTGGGAGAGTGCACAGGGGGCGGACGTTGGTGAAAGGCTTCCGTAAGTCGCAAACCCTCTGCGTGCTGTTTCCTGAGTTTCTTTTCTTACACTGTTTCCCATGACTGTGAGCTTATCGTATTTCACGCCTTTCCTTCACATGCGCACTTCACGCCGAAAATTTTGATAGTAGCGAAGAGTCTTATGGGTTGTAAATATGCTCAAATTTTAATGATCTCTGAACAATTGAAGGGCTTAGAAGAAAAAGGTGCTATCCCACACTGACATAGTTCTGAGATAATGAAGGTTTTACCTGAAGTTCCCTCATATAACTCTATATATTTTTAAACTTTCAATCACCGTTCACTTTTATCCATACTGGATTTAAATAACATATTAGGCTAAAAGAATAATATTTCAAGTTTTGTTTAATACTAATAACTCATTTTAACAAAAACTGTGGGATAGCCTCTTTTTCTACTGATCCCTTTAATTGTGATCCAATAATTAATAATTTAGGTGGCGGCATGGATTAAGTGGTGATTTGCTTTAGCCTGTGAACCGATAATTATCTCTGTGACCTACCACTCTCGCCATTTCACAACCTCCTCCTATCGTCTCACCAACCGCGACTTCCCGTTCATTGTTACGAGATGCATCCAGAAAGTAAGTTCCGATGACCGATAAAGAAAACAAAAGCATCACTAAGATTTTTTTATTGGAATAATTACATTTATTCATTGGCTTCTCTTTATCGCCACCATAGGCTTATATCGCTACGATGCACCTTCAATTGTAAGCTCATATCTAGGGAACGGATTTTCATGTAATTACATGTTTTTACAGGAACTAGATACCTGTATTGAATAACATTTTTTAGAGTTTACAAGTCAATCTGAATGAATTAGAACTATTTTTATTTTACATATTAAACGGGGAGCGGTGAACCTTCCTTATCCATCTGGTCTCCACCCGCACCTTTAGGGTCGGACAATGAGTCGACTACTTTTCGTCATAGATTTTCCTTCTGCATCTGGAAATATTTGGATTGTGCTGCGAGACTCAGACATCAAGTCAAGGCTCGGATTTGGCTGTAAAAGTCAGCGTAAAAAAGGAGAAGAAAAATAGTCTCCCCGCAGAGACTGCTGTACTATGGGAAACGTGCAATTTACTTGTGCCGCCTGAGGAATTTGCGTGTCGCGTCGTAGCCATTTGTCGGCGTGCAATCCGAGCACTCTCAGCGAGCTACTGGAGTGGAAAAGTGAAACGGGGCACTTGATTTTCCAGCCGGCGGAAGGGCCACACTCAGAACGATAGTTCTTCTCCCTCGCCACGGGCGGCGCCGTTGTGCTGTAATGCACGGAATATGCAAAGTGGTCGCGAGAATGATCCCTGCAGGGGCCTCCCGTGGGGTTGTGGTCAGGCCACTGCAGTGATCTACTCGCCTGTCTACGAGATCATCCCTCGCACGGCGCTCTCCCATCTACTCGCTGATGCCCACCGATACGGGAGCGTGTTTTAGTGGCCTGGCAGCTGTAGTGATGTTGTCGCCAGTCTACCTCATTTCTCGTAAGTCTCAATGTCAGGGAACATTCTCAACTGTCTACACGATTTCCTTCTGTTGAGTGGTTTAGCCGCTGTAGTGATCTACTGATATGCCTACTAGCGCATTCCTTGCTCGTCTTTTCGACCGTGATTTTTTTTATCTACTCGCTGATCTCGTTGCCGGCCTACTCCGGTGCCCGCTGTTGTATTGAATAGTGGTCTGGCCGCTGTAGAGATGTACTCGCCTGTCTACTAGTTCATTCCTCGCAAGTTTCCTTGCCAAGGTACTTTCTCAACTGCTCGCTGCTCTCTTTGCCGGACTTATCTGTTTTAGTGGTCTGGCCGCTGTAGTGAATCACTGGTCTGCTGGACCCTCGCACTTCTCCTCTCCCGTGAACTTTATGTACTTCCCGATCTCTCCGCCTGCCTATTCGGGTGCCCACTGTTTTAGTAGTTAATTCTGATTCGCTGACCCAGTCGCCAGACTATTAACTCCTTCCTCGCATATGTCTTCGCCCTTGAACTGTCGTATCTACTGGCATAACTTGCTTTCTGACCATTTTTTAAAACTTCATGTTTATACAGTAAAATCTCTCTAAACCGGAACCTGTATAAGCCGGAAACCTGCCGTAACCGGAAAAATTCTCCGGCCCGTAAAGTTAAATGGCATTTTATACAGCATGAAACGGAACGTCTTCAACGCGGAAACGGACCGGTTTTTCATGTTCCACAGGGGGAAAAATCTTTATAAAACGGAATTCCTGTGAATTTAATGCAAATGAGAGAGACGCGAGATGTCCTTAATGAAATGAATGCACCTGCAAGCTTGTTTTAAATTCTCTTTCCCTGCGATTTAGTCTTGGTAGCCGGACATTGAAGGAGACGGGGTTCAACTGTCAGAGTACAATTCGACCTTGGGGTCGCTTGTGTCTCAAGGCGTAGCTCTTCGGGGAATTCCCTCTGTCCCGACTCCCTGAGCGTTGTAAGGTGTAGGGCATGCTTTCTATTCACGTGTCTCTCTGCTCCGCGTTAAAAAGCATAACCCCTCGACCAGATGCGCATTGCGCAAGGCCATGCGAGTGTATCAAAAAGTCACGGAACTGAGTTGTGACGCATTGTGCGTTGAAAGAGTCTGCTTCTACTCCGAATACAGCCAGGAAGGTGTGTATTATGCAGCTAAAATAAGCTGTCAATGAAGAGTGTTTAATATTCATTTATTGATGATTCCTTCAATAAATACGTTGTATGATGATTTTGAGAAATATAATGAAGTTATGTAATTTACTGCTTTCAGGGCAGAATCGTCAATATCAGGTTATAAAATGGAAAACCTTGCATAAATCGGTAACGTTGCTAAAACGGAATGTTTTTGTGTGACGATCGATTCGCACTTAGACCGATTTTACTGAATATTACTATATGAAATATATATATATATATATATATATATATATATAGTAATATATTTATTTCAAACGAACGAGAGTCGGAATATATTAATTTAGCAGCGTAAGCCAAAAACAATTGAATATTAAGAGAATAATCGTAAAAATAATAATAATAATAATAATAATAATAATAATAATAATAATAATAATAATAATAATAATAATAATGCTAATTGTACTTGTGAGAGAGTACTGCCACCGTGCCCCTCTCCTCTGGTGGCGCGTGGCGCGTCGCTGAGCAGCTGGGCCCGGTGACCCGACCCCCCACATTGAGTGAGTAGTAGCGAGGACTGGGGGTGAGTCTACTGCGGGAGCATCAGGTGTTTGGCGAGCGTTCAAACGAGCCCCCAACAACCTGAGAGAGACAGAGGGAGAGGGAGAGAGAGAGTGCGGAAGAGCTCTGCGACACGAGGTGACCCACATTCCGGACGTCGTACATTCCGATTTTTACTTTGGCGAGTACGTTACGGTCGCTGGGGGTGAGGGCGACTCATAGCAGGTTGCGCGTTTGCGTTCCGCCCCAGAATTCAAGTCGATCTGCTGCCTAGCTGATTCTGTACAATTGGAGACTGCTGATCATCAGTAGAAACCGGATTTTTATGTAACTACATGTTTTTTGTCTTTCTGCTTATCGTTCTAAAAATTGTAATCTTGGCCACCGCCGTCCTAACACAATATGAACATTTTTCATTACAATTTTTTACATATATCGTGCTATGTTCCATATTTTACATATTTTGCTATTTATAAAAAATATTCTATCAAGTTGCTTCATATTTTGGCTTTTTGTTTATGAAAAGAAGATTTTTTAAAACAGCACTTTTTCCTACATTATTACTGTGTGCTGTCTACACGAGGTACGCCACATGAAGACGTGGTCGTATGTTCTCATAATCCAGGGCGCCTGCTTCAATTAGTAGCTTCTTCAGTTATTCATGAAGGTTTTGCTACTGACGGGAAAGTTTTATGAAGCAAAGCGTGCATAAATTGCTGCTCTCCAAATGATTTTTAAAATTTGTATAGGAATTTTTTATAAATGTAATTTCGTAATATGTAAATATTCGTTTTATAATTATTGTATTCTAATATTACATATTATATCCGATTTTACAAATTTATTACATATTCTTACTGTTTTCATTACATATTTATGTACATATTTTGACGTTTCATACTACATATTTTTCCGGTCTCTAAATATCAGAAAGAAAAGTAATATTGGTTTAACAAATGGTATGTATGTATTAGTTACCATTTGTAGTTAGATTTATGGTATTTATGTATTAGTTACCATTTGCACTGTATAAATCTAAAAAAAACTAAATAATGCCCCTTTAGGCATTAATCCCACTCTGCTTTCAATACATATCTACACCAGGTTTGCACAGTTCTTGATGCATTACGCTATTTGTTAAATTCCGCGATACCTATTTATCTCTGTGAATTGTAAATAGCTTTTTCCTAAGTGTCCTTGTTCTCGTTGAACTAAGATTGTTCTTATTGAATTACTCTTGTTCTCGTTGAACGGCTGTATGGTTAAAGTGATTCACATATGGAATTGAATAAATTTGTTCAGCACACAAGGTATTTGATTCCATCACACAAGAACAGCGGCCGTGTAATTTTGTGAGCCATGGCATTCCCTACATTATGTCAGGTTCTTCTGGGATCTCATACTGACATGTTCGTATATTGATTAAAAAATTGGTTCTAGAATCAGAGATGTTTAAAAAGTGTTTTTGTAACTTCCAGTATCGCACATGTAATAGATGTACTGCGAAGCAAATATGAAATAAAGGCGAGAAAGTAAGAAAAGCAAACATTGAGAGCAAAGCGTGGCACGCGAGTTTAAAGGAGACGCTCCTTCCATCTCCCCGTCTTCCCTCCGTCCCATTGGCAGACTACAATTTGGCAGATTGGTGGACGGGCACAACAACGATTGCAACTTTGCAAAGATCAACTGCTGCAATGCGATCGGCCCGTAGACATGCTAAGCAGTCGTGCTCGATGGACATCAACTGGCACCGTTACCGAACGCGTGACGATCCCACTTTGAACCACAGCGGTGAAGTTAGCCGACTGACCCGCGATAGCTTACGAATAGTGAGGGAGAACTGTTGTCAATCAAAATATGACCATATTTGCTGTGAATAGTTGTTTTTCTTTCGTTCTTTGTATTCTTTCTTTCTGTCTTCTTTTCTTTCTGTCTTTCTTTATTCCTGTTCGTCTTTCTTTCTGTCCTTTCATTCTTTCTTTCAGACTTTCTTTCTTTGTGTCGTTCTTTCTGGCTTTCTTTCTTCCTGTTTTCTTTCATTAATTCTTTCTTCACTTCTTTCTTTCCTGTCTTTCTTTCCCCTCGTTGTTCGCTGCAGTTTGGTCACTTCGCGTTATATAGCGTTTAGTATTCGAACCAGGGTTCCTTTAGTGCGACTTCCTCTCCGTGGCCGTCGAACAGTTGGCGCAACTGGATTATCCTCCTTTCTGCAGTGCTCCGATTCGCAGACCGCAGGGTGGCGTCGACCTGACTACCTCACGCGTGGTCCGTTTATAAGGGGACACGCCGCAATAAGGCACAGCCCCCTTGGGGCGTAGCCGCCGCCGCCTCCGCCGCCGCCGCCACGGCCTCCTTAACACGCCGCAGTGCGACACGGCGCCAAGCCACTCTGCGGTTATTTGCACTGATGTTGCACTGCAACTCCTACTGTAACATCTCAATCTGCAGATTTGGATTTGATTTATTTATTTCTTACTGTTTGCTACTTACTACTGATATTGTACTGCAACTCCTACTGTAACATCTCAATCTTCAGATTTGGATTTGATTGATTGATTTCGTAGTTTGCTACTTACTACTGATATTGTAGTACAACTCCTACTGTAACATCTCAATCTGCAGATTTGGATTTGATTGATTGATTTCGTAGTTTGCTACTTACTACTGATATTGTACTGCAACTCCTACTGTAACATCTCAATCTGCAGATTTGGATTTGATTGATTGATTTCGTAGTTTGCTACTTACTACTGATATTGTCTGCAACTGCTACTGTAACATCTCAATCTGCAGATTTGGATTTGATTGATTGATTTCGTAGTTTGCTACTTACTACTGATATTGTAGTGCAACTCCTACTGTAACATCTCAATCTGCAGATTTGGATTTGATTGATTGATTTACTTACTACTGATATTGTACTTGCTACTTACTACTGTATTTGATTGTACTGCATTGTACTGCTACTGTAACATCTCAATCTTAGATTTGGATTTGATTGATTGATTTATTTCTCTTTGCTACTTACTACTGATATTATACTGCAACTGCTACTGTAACATCTCAATCTACAGATTTCGATTTGATTGATTTATTTCTTACTGTTTAATACTTACTACTGATATTGTACTGCAACTGCTACTGTAACATCTCAATCTTCAGATTTGGATTTGATTGATTGATTTCTTACTGTTTGCTACTTACTACTGAAATTGTACTGCAACTCCTACTGTAACATCTCAATCTGCAGATTTCGATTTGATTGTTTTATTTCTTACTGTTTGCTACTTACTAATTAATTTCTTTCTTTCTATTGGTTCTTATTGCCTTCGATACAGAGCTCGATATACACTGTTTAACTTAACGTGGATGGAAAGGATCGTGGTGGCAAGGGAATTATGAAAACAGTTGAATGTTGCTACATGTTCTCTTACGGAGGGATTTGTGAAAGGGAATTATCGGATGGAAATATGAAATGACAAATCGAGTCAAGTTAACAACTAGTTAATTAGCAAATAAGTAAATCTGAGTCAATAAAATTGGTAAAAAATAAAATCATGTATGTACCACGGGCGTTAACTGGTTGTAATGATCTCGGGTGACAAAAAGCCTTGGGATTTATTGTGACCACTTCTATGATTGCATGAATGACTATTTGTCGAAGATCAATAAAAACTGTACGTGATGCATGGGGGAGAGGTAGTTCGTGCAAGTTCTCTTGAGCTTCAAGATCTCTTCTCCTTTGAACAATAAATAGTTGAATAAAAGTTTCGACAAAGCGAAGGTAGCAACATTTGAGAAACTAGACATTTTCGCTCCTGAATTATAGAAACGTTATTTGCATCAGTGCACGAATTACAGATTTGATTTTATAGTATTGCTAACAAATTAGTAACCTAGTAACCTATTACCTCAGCCACAACTAGCAAAACGAGAGCTGAACGAAACGTGTGCATAATAAAGTTATATTTATTCCAGGCGCACAATAACGAGCCATCTCAATATTTGTTCAAAGAATCGGGGAAACTGAACAAAGTCTGGTCGAGATGAGCATCATTGACCCGGAAGCTGAAGTACTTTACATGTTACAGGCATATAACGTCTTTTCAAAATTATAAGACACCAGTGCAAACTAATGCATTCTGTAAATTTATTAAAATAAATGTTATTTATCTTTTCGATTGTCAGTATAGTGACTAATTTTGTAGAAGCAGTTATAAAGCAGAAAATATTTTACTTTGAGCTTTTGTTTGTATATCAATGTAGACAAAGCACAAATGACAAATGCAGGGAAAATACTGTAGAAACAGATTCAAGTATCCAATGAACACCTTTTTCAGACAGCGTGTAACCGGCTTTGGGAATCTTCAAATCGATTGCTTTTTTCTCAGTAATATTTTATTTTTATTTTTAAAAGCGATCATTTGATTTATTCGGTACTTGGCAACTTGCAGTCGAATATTATCTCGTAGGGATCAAAAAGTGAGGAATACTCAACAGGAAAAGCGGAAGGTGACATAGGTATGAAACGGAAAGTTGCTGGGAGAATGTATTTATTTATTTACTTATTTATTTATTTAAGGTCAAAAAACAGTTAAAAACTGCGTATGACGTGCTATGGGGAAAAGTGAATTGTGTGCACATTTTCAAAATTCTGTGATCCCTACACTAAGTCATATACTACTTGAATTTTGAAAGAAAAAAAAGCTCCCATGAAATAAAATTTATTTTCAAGGGTAAATAAGCAATAAATTTTGGGCTCTTATCCATGTTGTCCTTCGTCTAGGAATAATACTTCCTGCCGCGACAACATGGAAACGATAGTTTCAGTAATTGTATTTCCCACGGAATTCTAGAAGACGTGCACAGAAAATGAAGTTACATTTATGTCCAGAACCAAAACAAGGGGCCATCTCAGCATTTGCTCTATGGATCAGGGAAACTGGACGAAAAACCTGATCGAGATGTGGGTCATTGACCCAGAAGCTGCGATACAATACTTGTTACATATTGTTAAGAATTCTACAGTCCAATGGTAAATAATACATTAAATATCACTGTTAAAATTAATGTTACTTGTGATGCTCAGTATAGTCTAATTGTATAGAAACAGTAATGCAGCAGAAACGATTTCACTTGAGATTTAAACTTTTCTATCGAATTTAATCGTTTAATGTCATCTGGCAAAGTGTTGTAAAATATTGTACATGTATGTGAATTTTTTGTAATGAGCTGTTGATACAGTCACCTGATGAATATGATTTCTACGTCGAGTGTTATAGTAATAGACATCGGCATTTTCGGAAAATATATTCCCGCCCTTAAGCAAGTCATTTTTGACAAAAACCACTGATTCGTAAATAGACAAGGTAATGGTAACATTTCTAGATTAATGAAGAGAGGCCTATAAGAATCACGTGGGTGGGATTTGGTTATTATTCGTACAATTCGTTTTTGTAATGTAAAAGTCTGGGAGCTATAAGATGTATTTCCCCAGAATATTATGCCATATCTCAGGCGGGAATGAACATTCGCGAAATATAAAATATTGAATTCGTCTCTTGAAGCCAGGATGAGATAACATCAGTGATTGGTTATGGAAACACTCCAGCCGGCGTGTCAAAGGCTGTGTGGAAAAAGGTATCGGAAAAGTGAAGAATGAGTCTCGTGGGACCCAGTTGTTCTTGGAGTGCTCGATCGTCATTGTTTCGTATCTTCAAGGGTTGTCCCCCTCTGAAATAGTTCACACTCTTTGAATGGATACCTCGCCAAACGACGAAAGATAAAATTTGTTTTCGTTGTATAAAACTGTTCTTGGGAAACACTTTACCTTTTTCGATTCCATCCAATCATTTTTATAAAAGATTATTATATATGTTGTATATTTTATCTGTCGAGGCTCTTTACTCCTCTAGGCTGTTTGCAAAGTTGCGTGTCTCGGTAGCTTAAGTGGTTAGAGCAACCGAACTTTACCGGGAGATCCGAGTTCGATTCTCGGCTGGGACAGTCAATTCTTTGAACGGTAAAACACCATTTATAACTATTATTATTATTATTATTATTATTATTATTATTATTATTATTATTGTTGGCAATGGAGGTTGTACGTAGTAGATATAGTCAATTAAGACACCAAGATTTTCTGTATTTGTTTCTAATTCCTACCACGACGTTTCGTGAGCACTAAACGACCTCCCTCTTCATGTACGGTAATGGTAAACCACATTAGCAGAATCCACTTTACATTTACCTCACAAATAAGAACAACAAGAACAGTTACAATATATACTTAGTTATACCACATACATAAACACGCCAATCATGTATATAGCACATATTTCGTGAACCCGTGAAGAAGTTAAATTGTAGCCATTGTGCTGCAGTAAGGGGTTTGCCCGGCAAAAATCTTAAGAAAAAGAACTTATGTACATTTCTGCTGAAAGCAATTACTAACAAAGAGTTCACTGAATATTTAAACTATGATATAAACATAGGGACCATTGTTGTTTCGTTGTTTGCTGTAGATTTTGCTCTCTACGGTCCTCTGTGCATCGTATGTCAAATTAATATAATTAAAGGACTTGTAAGAAACACGTTATACATATTTATTAATTGTTTCAATTACTTGGCACAGTGCTTCATTATTTTATTGATTTCTCGATTTTATTATAGTAAGTAATGTCTGCCAGTTTCACAAACAGTGCAAGATTTAAACTAATGATTACAACGTTCACGTAATAATATAGTACACATGATTCACACAAACATCACACACACACTCAGTACACCCAGAACATTATTATTACAACTAATCGGCTCATTTGTTTCTTCGGTTGTTCGATACTTTCCTCTGATACGTTTCTCTCAACTGCCTCTTCCCGTGTATAGATGTAATGGCAATGATGTGAGGGTTAGTGTACCGGCCTGTTATACCCAAGTTTGCGGGTTCAAACCCGACCGAAACCGTGGATTTTTAAGGGCGAAAAAAATCTTCGTACGCTTTCTTTGGGAGGGGAAGTAAAGCCGGCTGTCTCATGTTAGTAGATTCACTGCATGTAAAAGATCCTCAAGCCTAAATGAAGCCTCTGAGCTAAATTCAAATTGCCTGTTCCGCCCCCGTTACCTTCTTTCTCCCCTAGTAGATGAAAGGAGCGTAACGAAATTTGCGTGGTCAGACGGAAGAGCAGGCCTCATGGCCCTGAAGTCTCGCCACGTAAAACTGAGGCATTCATTCATTCATAATGGCGTTCAAAGCTGAGCCATGCCTTTTTTAAAAATTTTTAAATAGTTTTTTTATTTCCTTGTTCGTCATTATTATGTCTTTCAAGGGTTTGATGATACATAGTGTACAATTTTGTTGTAATTACATTTCATCATGCATGAACAATGGTAGAAGACAGTAATATTTACAATATAAACAATAACAACAAAGAATACCCAGGAAGGGTCCTTCAGAAAAATACATACAATATTTGGATTAAAACATAAATATTTAATTTAGAAATATTGGAACCTGCATTACAGCTAATTAAGGAGGATGTAGTAGGTCTTTAGAATATCTCGATTTTATTCGTGGAAAAAGATTGGCTGATTTACATAGAGTGTACAAAGCTGTGGCTGGGCAAGATGAAAGAGAAGGGCAGAAATTAGAAGAAAGTTTTAAAATCCAAGTTTTCAGAGGTTCTATAGATAGTTCTTTTAAAATTTGTTCATTTCTGATATACCATGGAGCTTTTAAGACACTTCTTAAAAATTTATTTTGCAATACTTCCAGTTTTTGACGGTGAGCCATGCCTTGCTGGCGCCCGGGGACCGGGCCGCTCCGGGGACGGGCAGCGGGTGTTGAGCGGGCTTGAGCAGGGTGGGCTGTTGCGGCGTAGAGTCAATATTGGCTGCTAATTGTTGGCGGTGGCGCGGTCCGGTTCCCAGAGGGCCTTGCCCGGCCCGGCCGCAGCCAACGCTGAGCGCCTTTAGGGCCCGACCGCAACCCTCTCGCTGTGCCTTTTCGATTGCGATTGAAGTTGGGTTTAAAACATGTTTGTTGCATGTGAGACGTCTGTTTATGAGTATACTTATGGCTGCTCGGGGTTGACACGAAACTTCCATTGTGTATGTAATAAAATTTGGAATGGTAGCTTTGTGTGTGTGTGTGTGTGTGTGTGTGTGTGTGTGTGAGAGAGAGAGAGAGAGAGAGAGAGAGAGAGAGCGAGAGAGAGAGCGAGAGAGAGATTGACGGACAGACACAGTGAGAGAAAGAGAGACAGGGAGAGAGATAGACAGCGAGAGAGAGAGAGAACTAGAGAGAGAGTGAATATGAATGGATTCCGATTACGTAAGTGTAGTGCATATTGCATCCCAAGAATTGGTGGTGTCCCTCTGCTGGAACGTAAGAACCTGCTCCGACCTATTACAAATCGTCTTGCCGAGTTAAGGCCCATTCACAATGCAATCACAAACATAAGCATAACACATTGACATAGACATTAACACAAGCGAAGAGTTGGCGTATTCACAATGTCCAACATAAACACAGGCAAAATAAGAGTTTCTATTGGCTGTGAGACGCAGCACACGAATCGACACGAATAGTTCGCCTATCGACTTCGATACTCGATTTTGAGTTAACGAACTGTGATTGGCTCATTCCTTATGTCTGACATAAGCATAAGCACAGAAGCTTGAAGCTTGAAGCAAGCTCTTAAGTTAACGACTTACGTGTTATGCTTATGCGAACGCATTGTGAATGAGTGCACTTGTAGATGTAGTCCTAACTTTTATGTTAACGCCATGCTTATGCTTATGTTTGCATTGTGAATGGGCCTTTATGCGCTTCTCGATGTGTCTCCGCAACGGGACACCGCTCCATCTGGGACAAGCTCTGCGGTCTCGACTGCTTTCACGATCGTGCAATAGTTTACGCTACATAAATGTGACAGTGCGAAGGGAAGATATTTGGGTCAAGTATGAGGAAGGGAATATCGCCCTCGGTTCATGACACGTTTGTTAGGGTTCTGCTCCAGCATTCGTCTGGTATTGATAGGAGAAAACACGTAAAATTATGAATTAAAGCAGCTGGTTGGTAGAATTCAGCTCCGGGCGGTGTCTGAAACCCACGTATCCTATGCAGGTAGAGTCGAAAATCTGCCTCGAACCTCCCACTAAAGATGCTGCTGGTTTAAAGATGTTAACGCCGTATGGCAGCTGAATCCTCGCCCCACCAACCAGCTGTGCCCTCCTTCATCGTTCAATGGCGTGCGCCATGCGTGCAGTATCAGTGACAGTTTATGTTTTTCGAGCAAGATTGGGCAGCAGACACAGGTTGCCAATCACGTGGCAGTTGGTCGTTCCACACTAACCCTGTTCACTGCCACTTCCTCCTGCCAACTCGTGGAAGGGTGGTCGGGTGGAGGGAAACAAGGTTTGGAAGGATATGTCCTTTATACCTCGCCAGACAAACAATATTTACCAGATTTTTCATGACGCAAAAATGTCGAACTTTTTTAAAAATTTTAATGCGTTATTTATAATGCCTTATGAGTTTTTTGTTTGCGCCTTTTTGACAGCTGATTTCACATTCTAATTAATTAGAGCGGGCTTATTTGAAAATATTTAGTAGCAAAAATATAGCCATGTAAAATGTTTGATATTCTTAATAAATAGGTTGTATCAAGACTATAGTAATAGAATAGGCTTATAAGGACTGCTGTAGAAGTCAAATGTGTAAATTTATCCATTTCAGTGAAATATTCGCTTTTTGTTCTTACAAATCCGATCTGATGTCTGGTTAGCACGGAAATTACATTTTTCACTCCCTAGCTTCGAGTGGCTCGGACTTTTCACGAGTGCTCTCGCAGACGCAACCACGAATCTCAGAGACCGTTGCTGCTGCTGCTGCTGCCAGGCGAAATGAACAGTTGACTCAAGAAGGCCGGACATCGGAATGAAATACCCTACAGATCGATCGCAACCCCGAAAACAGTCCGCCAACGCGGACTCTCCCTCTCTCTCTCTCTCCCGAGCAAAAGGGGGAGGGAGGGACGGAAAGATGGAAAGATCTAGGACGGAACTGGAGTGGAAAAAGAATCGGAAATCTGCTCGGGCAAACTTCCTGCTCCGACGCTTGGGAAGGAATGAAAAGCAATGGGAAGACAGAAAGAGGCCGTCAGAGGTCTAGAAGGGAGCTGATGACGAGGAGGAATTCTCGGAAAATGAAGAGGAATTAAGGGACAGGAAAACAGGAGGTGGTTTGATGAGGAGGGGCAGCATGAGTAAGAAAGAGGCCGTTAGAGGTTCGATGCGGGAGGTGATGAGGAGGGGAGAATAGGCGGGATCGAAGGAGGAATACATGGGGGCAGAAAAATAGGTGGATGTTTAATATGACGAGGAGGGGAAGGTTGAGATAGGCACGAATTTGAAGACAGGTTGAGAACTAGGGGGAGAGTGAGTAGAAAATGAGGCAAAGAGACTTATATTTTGATATCAATGTAGTAAACATAAAAAAATGAAAATGAATGTTTAATAACATTTTTATTTTCTAATGTAAGTTAATTTTATTTTTAATTTCATACAAAACTAAAACACTACTAAAATAATATTGGGGCAATAATTTTTCATTAACTCCTTTCTCCCTCGATAGCATTCATTACCATCTGGTTCCCCTAAACGAATTTTTGGATTGTCTTATTAAGTTCCGAGAAAGAGTCCTTGAGGTACACCTCGTGTTAGATGTTCTGCATCTCATCGTGCTCTTGGAAAGAGCATGGGGTTCGGCGCTCAGTGGGGGCGGGGGGGGGGGGCGTGGCGGTCGGTCGGTTGTGGGCGGTGGCGGTCCTCGCATCGATTCCGGCGTCGGGCGATAACCCCTGCGCTCCGCCCACGCCCCCGCCCCTGCCCTCGCCCCCGCCCAGTGCCCCGAACAGACGTCACACTCTAAGACCGAAAGGACTTAAAGGCGCGTGCAGTAACAGAAATTGACTCGTGTTTGAAGGTTTGAAAGTGTCGAATTTTAAGAGATTTGAACGTTTCTGACCGGCGGAGGCGGCTCAGTGCATCAACTGATGTCACTGCAGCGCCTCTGACCGGGAGGTTCTAGGTTCGAGTCCTGACGGTGGCAGGATTTTCGACACTAGCTTTTCAGCTTGGTCGAATTCAGTCGCTGTCTGGAGGAGAATTCTAGCGGCTGGCTGCTCTGATCGGTAGTTTCCCGTGGTTTCTCCGATCAACACCAGGCGAATGCCGGACCAGTACCCTACCAAACGGGCCACGGACCGCGCGCGATCTTTCCTTCCACTTCCTTGTCCTATCCTCTCTCCTTACACACACACACACACTAACATGCACAACACTATCACACATGCCGGGAGGGCGGTCGGGAGCTTAGAGCTTGTCCCGTCTGGGGCGGTGCCCCGCTGGTGGGAGAGTCCTGGTTAGGGGGAAACCCCACTAGCCGACGGTAGGTCGGCGCCGGATCTCGCCATCCATCGGGGGAAAATCACCGCCATCTCCCGAGAAGAAAACATGCACTACACTAATGGTACTAATGACCAAACCAGTTGACTCGCCCGGAAACACGAAAAAAATCAGTCAATCGCCACTAGGTAGATGGCTGGGTCGAATTCAATCGCTGTCTGAAGGAGAATTGTAGTATCCGGCTGCTCTAATCCGCAGCTTTCCGTGGTTTCTCCGATCAACACCAGGCGAATGCCGGAGCAGTACCCTAACAAATGAGCCACGGACCGTCCATGATCTTTCCTATCTCTTTGTTGTCCTAAACTTTGCCCTTACACACACACTCCAACATGCACTACAATACCACACATGCCGGGAGACTGGTCGGGAGCTTAGAGCTTCTCCCGGCTGGGGTGCTGCCCCGGTCGAGGGAGATACCTGGATGCTAGCTGGCAATAGGTCGGCGCCGGATCTCAGCATTCAGCCTTCAGGGAGATCACCTCAACCTCCCGAGGAACAAATGTACGGGACATTAATCACCTTTGCAGTTGTCGCGCCCGGAATCACCAATCAATCAATCGAACTATTTTGAAAAATGTACGGGACATTAATCACCTTTGCAGTTGTCGCGCCCGGAATCACCAATCAATCAATCGAACTATTTTGAAAATTCCACCGGGAGCGGTAGCTCAGTGCATCAACTGATGTCACTGCGGCGCCTCTAACCGGGAGGTCCTAGGTTTCCACTTCCCACGGCGGCAGGATTTTCGACACTAGCTTTGCAGCTAGGTCGAATTCAGTCGCTGTCTGGAGGAGAATTCTAGCAGCCGGCTGCTCTGATCGGTAGTTTTCCGTGGTTTCTCCAATCAACACCAGGCGAATGCCGGTGCAGTACCCTACCAAACGGGCCACGGACCGCGCGCGATCTGTTCGTCCTCTTCCTTGTCCTATCCTCTCCCCTTATACACACACACACACACTAACATCCACTAAACTACCACATATTCCGAGAGACCGGTCGGAGCATAGAGCTTGTCCCGGCTGGGGCGGTACCCCGCTGGTGGGAGAGTCCCGGTTAGGGGGAAACCCCACTAGCCGACGGTAGGTCGGCGCCGGATCTCGCCATCCAGCGGGGGAAGATCTGCCATCTCCCGAGAAAAAATATACACTACACTAACGGGACTAATGACCGAAGCAGTTGACGCGCCCGGAAACACGAAAAAATCAATCAATCAATCAATCAATTGAAAATGCCTAATGATCCTTTTTATCTTACGACCTCACATCACACTGGAGATAACGAAATTGCTGTGTGAAATATCACTTATGATGTACACCATACTGCATTTCAAAATATTTTCAACATCCGTTCCATTCCGTGGTAGATTCGTTAAGACTGTAGTTTGGAGCGGATGTTAACAGATGTCGAACGAACAGATGGCGGTTGAAAGAAGTCCATACACATTTTTCAATCTCCGAGACTTTACGCCTTTCCCTGCGTCTTATGTTCCCTACAAATCCGACTGAAATCGCGCGGGATGTCAGCATTATGATTTCTAATGTTTTCATGGATTTCTCTTTTGTATGAGGTTTTATGTTCGCTGTGTGCGCTCTTGAATGTTTAATTTCGATAATTCTACGAAAGAATCGGCAGGAGCACACGCAACCCGCTACGCCTCTGATGCTCCATGGCTCGTTATGCTGCAACGCTCGTTATGCTGCAAGGCTCGTTATACTGCAACGCTCGTTATGTTCCATACACTCGGTATGCTTCAACGCTCGTTATACTCCATCACTCGTTGTGCTCCAACGCTCGTTATACTGCAACGCTCGTTATGCTCCATCACTCGTTGTGCTCCAACGCTCGTTATACTGCAACGCTTGTTATGCTCCAACGCTCGTTATGTTCCAGCACTCGTTATGCTGCAACACTCGTTACCATCGAGGATTACTCAGACTGTGTGTTCTAGGCCTCCAATTCTATGTTCGGGTTCGGATGGTTAGGAAAGTTACATTGTTTTATACCATTCTTCGAATCTACATTAGCAGTTCTTTTGCGACTTTGTGGAGACTGTGTTTTCGAGGCTGAGCTTTTACCTCCATAGCACTAATATACATGCCGAGAGTCCACTAAAACAGAAACACTCATGACGAGAGACCAAACGGGAGCTTGTTCTGGTTGAGTTAGGTCCACGCTGGTGGGAGATAACTGGTTGATGAAAACCCCCCTAGCCGACGTTTATGTCGGCGCCGGATATCACTCTCGAGGGAAGGAAGATCATTGCGACCCTCCGCGATAAAAAAGCCATTAACTGCACTTACGGGTCTAAAGTCCTTAGCAGTTGACAGGCCCGTAATCAGTAATCAATTAGAAATATCCAGTGTGTAGTTCGATTACTACGGGGTAAAATGTACTTCAATGACTGGCCCTTGATGTGTTTGGCACCGCATTTCAAATTTTATTCGCATCATTTCTTTACAGCGATGTGCGACCACCTTATCTTGCCGTTCCTCCAGCCCCCTCCCCCCAACGCGACTGGAGGCGTTTCCACTCCGACAAACAGCCGATGTTCAATAGCGCCCCCCCCCCCCCCGCAGTGCGCACTGTCAGCGGCGGCGCTACCTCGCGGCCCAACCTCGAACTACAACCTCGAACTAACCGTTGCTCACGCGGCCTCCTGCGAGTCCCGCAAACAAAACACGACCGCCTCGGAGGGGCTCACAATGTGGTGCTTTCGAGCGGAAACGGAAGATTACAGACTCGCTGCCGGGTTCTGAGCCCGTTTGCCCGTCTTTTTCGTTCTGCGTCTGTGATTCGCTCTGTCTCTTTTCACGCTGTTTTCATTTTCTTTTTTTTCCTGCTATCTGCTTCGTTTATCTGCTTTCATGTTGTCTGTTGTTTTTCTCGGTCTGATTTCTTGTGTTTATTTTTTTCTTCTTCTTCTATTTTGTCCTCTCGTTTCTTTCTTTTTTTACTCTCCTGTTTTTATTTCTCTACCTCGCTTAACATATTCATCTCTCACTAATCTCCTTCTTTAAGCATTCTCTCTATTCTTACGTTTCCTTCTCAGTATAATATATTTCGTCCACTTTCTTACTTTATTTCTCTCCTTTACGCTTTGTGCTCTTTCGGTGTTTCCTTTCTCTGTGTCCTTATTCGCCGTTCTTCCCACTTTTTTCTCTTTCATTTATCTTTTTTTCGTTCTCTTTTCTCTCTCTATCCGTCTGATAGCGCATTCTCCGAAAACCTCAGCAGCACTGCATATATACGGTCATGTGAAATCCCATAGATGATAAAAGAACAGGAGAAAGGAGAACAAGTACAGGTAGAAAAAGAACAACAGGTGATCGAGAAATCGTGGTGCATCTAACTGAATTTTGTGTCGTTCGTTTAGTTCATTTCACTCGGAAAGAAAACGAGTTGCAAATCTTGTTTTACGCACACTTGATGTGTCTTTTTATTCCTAATTCTCTTTCTTTTTGTAAATGTAGTACATTTTCTCTCCAGACTTTTTCCTTGGTCTCCCTCATCTTTGTGTTCTTATTCCCTTTGGTCTCTCTCTTATGCTTCATGATATGATTTTCATTCATGACCTCTACCTGTAGAAGAGATTTTAAGTCCATTTCCTTCATCTTATTCTTCAATCTTTAATTTTTTAAAATCTTTTTATCGTCCAGCGTTGTGTGTCTCTTTTCAGCTTCATTCACGGTCTCTCTCTACCAAAATAGCTTTAACACTTAAACTTACTAAGAAGCTTTCCAAATAGAGTGGGGACTTTTCCAAGATTGCTTTTAGAGGGGGGAAGAAATAAACTGCATTAGCAGCAGAACATGGCGAGTAAATAGGTTTATCTTTCTTCCGAGTGTCGACGAGATACGATTTTTTATGGTCAGCGTGTTTGTGGAGTTATTACGATCGTATCCATTACAAGTCTGTGGCTGCTTTTGACGAAGACAGAATTTTGTGTACGCATGAAACCGCATATTTTGGGTCGGCATATTTCTCAGCAGCTACAAAAGACATTGCAAATTTCCGTTGCTTACGGGTGTTATCGAAATAATCAACACTGTCAGCTAAAACAAAATATAGGATTTACAGAACAGTTTCAGAAACATTTCACCAACTTTGTGTTAGTTTTGCGTGTTTTGCTTTACGTCTGTAATTTGTACTGAAAGTACTTTTTGAGACGCTTTGCTTGCTAATCCTTATTTGCCTAGTGTGCCCGTATGACACGCTGTGCGAAGCTGTAGTTTGTTCAAACTTTCACCTTAAAAAAGTGCAGAAATGCAATTAGAACTTCATGTTATTTTCCATCTCATTCTAAAAGGTGTCACCATGTGTGTCACCTAATAAAAATGTTGAGAAAAAAAATAATTTAAGTTTTTTTAAAACATGATAAAGTGGTGTAATGAAATATTTTTACAAAATAATTTAGGCAGATAAGGGTTAAGAGAAACGATAGAAGTGTCGCCTACGCAATGAAGAATCGATATTGTATTACATGGCAGTTGCAATGTATCTATAAAATGTTTCAGGTTGTGGTTTGTTAGAAAACAAAATATTACTTCAACACAGTGGTCATGCAGGATGTAAACAATAGAGTACTATATACATAAAAAACACTTTAACTATCAGGAAATTAATGGCTTTTGAAAGCTGTCAAGAAGTGCGTGTTGTTGAAACATGTGCGTTATTGATAGGCTAATATGGAATGAACGATTCCGATGGCGTATTAATTTGGTGTTTCTAGATAAAATGTTTCATATGTTGAGAAACTGTTCCAGTTAATTGATTTGCCGATGTTATTGACCCATGTTTAATAAATGAAATATTGAGGTACGGTGTGAGAAAGTTTAGGATATCGAAGATCAGTATATTAAAGTTCAGTTTGTGAAGGTTCGCGTTATTCAAATTACAGTTATCCAGGTTCTGAATGTCGATGTTCGGGATACCGAGGTTGGGAACATCAAGATTCGGAATATCGAGGTCTTAATATATATGTTTGGTACATGAAGGTTCGAAATATCGAGGTTTGAAAAGTGAAGATTCGAAATATCGAGGTTTGAAAAGTGGAGATTCGAAATATCGAGGTTTGAAAAGTGGAGATTCGAAATATCCGGGTCTAAATATTCATGTTCGAGATATGGGTGTTCGGAATTTCAAGGTTCGGAGTATGGGGCTCCGTGATATTAACGGCATACTATGGTCTAAAGGCGAATGCTGTGAGATTCGCTCGTCGCCGAACAGATGTCTCCCTCTACGAGAAGGCTATAAAGCGGCTGTGGGTAATAATCTTCGTGCTCCTCTTCCCCTTATTTAAGCCCCCAAATTGCATTTAGCCCTCGCGCCAGTTTTCTGGTTCGTGCTTTTTCTTTGTTTTCTGGGTCACGTCGTGCCAGGGCCATATGGGGGAAGGATAATAAAATAAGCACGTGATAAGTCTGGGTAATGGTTTTCGCGTAAAATTCGCTTAATTACTCCTCGAGGAAGCGAAGAGCAGTCGTTAAATATGAACCTGAACTTTTTTATGACAGCGTGGTTCGTGTAACGTTGGTAGTGGTCTTTGAATGACTACATTCTTGAGTTTTGTAGTTCGGAATGAAATTGTAGGTTTGGTATACACTGTGCAATTCCCCTACCCATTGTGTTAAGGACATTATTGTTTAATGTTTTAAGGTCGAAGTGAACATAGTAATGTGCGTTCGAGTAAGAGAAGACTGAACGTCCTTTAGTTTGTTATGAAATTGTATGTACTTTTTAAAAATGTTTCCAGTGAATAAGTTGCAAGAAGTGCACACTCTGCGATAACAGAGATTACGCTTTGATAACATCACAATTACGAAAACATTCTCTCAGAACTTTAGATGAAACTGAACCGAATTTATTTTTGATTTTTCCTTTGTTCTGTTTTTCTTCGGTGTTTTTTAAATTTTTGATAGCATAGTCTTCCTATTTTTCCATTCTATGTTTTCGTGTTAATTAAATTTCTTCTTTCCTTATTATACAGTTTTCCATCTGCATTTCTATTTCTCAGAAGCATTTAAAAAATAATCAATATTAATCACCTGAAAAGGAATCTATAATTCTGTATCGTATTTAATTTTGTTTTTAATTTATTACCTCTGTCTACCTGCTCTCGTAAACTTTCCTCTAAGCTTATTTCTTCTGCTCTTTCCAATGTTCTTAATTATTATCTTATTTCAAAATACAGCATTCCCCTTCTTTTGTATAATCCTTCGTTTTCAGCTTAAATTTTCTTATATCTCTTTCCACCTTTCATTTTCCTCTTTCGTCCTCTTACGAAAATGTCTAGAGGTCGCATGTTGACACAAAATTAAATTCGTGAGAAGTAGCTCACTTAGCTGTGTAGGTTACGCGTAAGAGAAGACTAAAAAAAAGCGGAATGACTCCCGGAGAAAAAAGTCACAATCGCATTTAAACCCGTCCGGCGAAGGCGCCCCTAGTGGTGGGAGCTGCAATTACATCAGCGTGGCCCCTTCTGCAGCGCACGGCCAGTCCCTACGTATTAACACGTGTCGGTCCAGGCCGAAATTGCTCCGTATAGCGCTTCCAGAGAAGTTCTTTCGTAATTTAAATTACTTTACTGCGGTACGAAAGTAGTCACTTGAGTGTACGGTGGCCCACGGTTCAGGATGTGTAGGGGACATCAGAAGTAAACTTGGTGACCAGTTAGAATTAATAGTTAGTTTTACTAAAAGGGATACTATTCTGTTTAATCTTGTGTTGTGAACGTTTTTTTTTACTAATTTTTCGTTATTTTAGTAACACTATTAGAGAAGATGTAAGAAAAACACCGGACTTCGATAATCGGGAATATGGCTTCCGACGTATTTACATATATCACGATTGTGATTGTGATCGCGGTTTTCAATTTCGGGTTTCTGCGTGTACCTATAAAACGTTAAAAACTAATTTTAAAATTAGTGAAGTTTGATTAAGGGACAGCTCATTTTTAAAGTCACTTGGGTGTTTTTTTGGCGGGGGGGATAGGGCAGGGTATCTTGTGGGTTCATAAATCAGTAAAGATGTAGTAGCTTACCGTCTCGGGTTCTGTGCTGATTCCAGATTCTGCAAACGTATGTGTCAGGAAGGTCTAGGTTCTACATAACTTAAGCATGACTTAAGTCCCGATCCTTATGTAATTACATTTTTTCTTTGCATTTTCAGACATCAAAATTGTGATCTTGGCGAGTAATGTCAATCGTAACACAATATCAGAATTGTCAGTTCCAAATTTTAATTTCTAAAAATTTTGTACTATACTATTTAGTAATTGCTTTTGTTTGTATATGAGAAAATAAGAGCGTATTTTGCTATTTATCTTTATAGCTCTTTTTACGCATATTCATTGCATATTCTTATCCTTTTCTTTACATACACACGCGCGCACACACACACACACACACACACACACACACACACACACACACACACACACACATATATATATATATATATATATATATATATATATATATATATATATATATATATATTGTTGTAACAACAATATATATATTGTTGTTTCATACTACTTATTTTTTCGGTCTCTCATGAGTAACTGAAAGTCATGAAAAATAAGTATCTTCGGCTGGAAGCAAACCGAAGAAAAACGTTCGGAACAAACAGAAACATTTTCAGAACAGGCTGCATAATGTCTATTGCTCTTTGACGATATTTGGATCGCCAGTGCAATGGTTTTCCCTTTGGTTCGTCTGCTGGGCCTTCCGTCGCCGCCATATGCTTTGGACAGCCTCGAGCACAGCTGCCATGACAGGGCGGCTGACAGCTGAACATCGACGCGCAGTTGCATGTAGCTGCGAAGCAGGGTTGGGTGAGGAAACAGCTAACCCTGCCACCGGCACAATTTTCAGGGCAGCTACTTACGGAACGGTTTAAAAAGTAGAAAAAAGAAGAACGAGAAATGATTTTGTGATTATGATTTTCAAGAAT
This sequence comes from Teleogryllus occipitalis, assembly GCA_011170035.1. Taxonomy (NCBI): domain Eukaryota; kingdom Metazoa; phylum Arthropoda; class Insecta; order Orthoptera; family Gryllidae; genus Teleogryllus; species Teleogryllus occipitalis. Next base: position 253,835 of record BLKR01009010.1, read on the forward strand.
TTTAAGTTTTAATGAGAGTCGTACTTCTACCGTATATTTAGCGCACATTGCAGTATTGCAATAAACAATTAAAAGACAAAATTTTAATTCGGTTTTTGAAACAATTGAAAATGTAGTGTGGACAGAGAAGAAACATAGATCTCACAGTAAATTCAAGAATGTTTCTGTGCTTTGTGTAATTCATTGACATTGCACAGTGGAAACACACAAATACGCCCTGTAATATTAAATAATACCTTCAATTATTGTAATCAATATAATATAAATATGATATAATATATCAATAATAATGATAAATATGATACGATATGACAATCATATCAACATAAATATGAGATGATTGTGTTACGTATCATGTTATTTTGTTGTTGATTCAGTCTACTTGTATCTCACCAAACCGAAAATGACCTTTCGGTCAAAGACGTTGGAGGCCATAAATTACCCTCGTTATTTCTTGGCGATGCGCGGAGCTCGAAATTGCTGTTGCGATTGGCAGAAACGCGGCGAAGATTGCGTGCGCTGTTCCGCGCGGGCGGCTGCCAAAAGGCCTATCGCGGGCCAGCAGCAGCAGCAGGAGGAGGAGGAAGACGAAGAAGGCGGTGGGGCTGTCCGGGGCTATCAGCGCAGATCCATCGCAGGCAGAGCTTGCGGGGACTCGCCACTGCGCGGCGCCTCTGCGCCCTGCCGCTCCACTGCGCCTCTGGCCCTCCGCCCACGCGGGGGCGGTCGGGAATGCCTCGCCCCGCGCCGCCCCGCGCCGCCCCGCGTCATGCCCCCATTTCCCGCGCCCCGCCCCCTCCCGTTCCCCTCCCCCTATCGCGCCCCGCCCCCTACCACACCCCGCCCCTCCCCCTCCCGCGCCCCACCCCTCTCCCTAGCCCCGCCCCGTCCCGCCCCCTCCCGTGCCCCGCCCCTCCCGCGCCCCGTCCCCTCCTGCCCCCGTCCCCTCCCGCCCCCGTCCCCTACTGCCCCCGCCCCCTTCCGCGCCCCTCCCCACACACGCTCCGCCCCTTCCCGTTCGGCCCGCTCCCGCGCCCCGCCCCTTTCGAGCCCCGCCCCCTTCCGCGCTCCGCCCCCTCCCTGCCCCGCCCTTCCCTCCCCGCCTCCTCCTGCGCCCCGCCACCTTCCTGCGCCCAGCCCCGCTCTGCCCCGCCCCACGCGGCCTCTTCCCATACCATTCCTCGTCGTCCCGGCTGGCCTCGTGCCCCGTCGCGCCCCGCCCCGCGCGGCCCGGCAAGGCGCCTCCCCCTCCCATGCCATTCCACCCCTCCTCGCCTCGTAGCCCACCACGCCCCGCCCCGCCTCCTGCCGCACCACCCCGCGCCATCATCGCCCCGCCCCCGGTCCCGCACCCCGCCTCGCGCTTCACCGCCCCACGCGCCCTCTTCCCATGCCATTCTATCCCGCCCCATGCCATTCCTCGGCGCGCCGACCCGCCTCGTGCCCCGTCCCGCCCAACCCCGCGCCTCTCCCTCCCATGCCATTTCGCTCTTCCTCGCCCCACCCCTTGCCATTCCACTCTGGTCCGCTCCGCCCTGCCCAACGTCACTCTGCCCTACCTGGCTCCCTGGAACCCCCTCCCCGCGAGTTCCCTTCCCATGCCATTCCGTCCCGCCTCGTACCCCGCCCCAGAGCCATTCCTCATCGCTCCGGCCCGCCCCGCCCCGCCTCGCCTCGCCTCGCCTCGCCTCGCCTCGCCTCGCCTCGCCTCGCCTCGCCTCGCCTCGCCTCGCCTCGCCTCGCCTCGCCTCGCCCCGCCCCGCCTTATGCCATTCCTCTACGCCCGGTGCCGCCACGCCCCGCTCCATCCTCGCCCTGCCCGGACCATTCCGCACAGTCCCTATGTACCGCTCCCATCACTAGGCACGCCCTCCTTCACGACGCGATGCCCCGAACCGTGTCGACCGTCCCGGTTGCACTCACTCCGCCATTCGTCGGTCAGCCAAGTCTTTTTTTCTCTCTCTTTTCCCTTTTTCCTCTTCTTATTTTAGCCTTTTCCAGAAAAGAGGGAGCGAGATTCGGAAGGGAAGGAGATGTAGAGGGGAAACAGTTTGCGGAAGTCAGTCAGGAGGCGATATGCGGTCGGATGGGGGTGGGAAGGGAGGGGAATTGCGGTGTTTACAGATATGTAAGTGGGGGTAGGTACGCGGTCAGATGTGCGGTGCGGAGCAGTTATGTGGGTGGGGGGTGTGGGTAGATTCGCGGTCTCTGAGGAGATGTGAAGGGGAGGGGGATACAGACGTGTGGTGAGATGCGCGGTCAGGTGGGGTGGGGTGGAATGGGAGGGGGATGCGGAGGGGAACACACTTGTGGAAGTCGGGGGCGGGGAAAGATATGCAGACCTTCGTTTAGCGCACTTCCTTTTTCCCCACTCGAATTCCTTCCCCGCCCTTCACCGCGCCTGTTTCACAACTCCGACTCTTTTGCCTGCCCACTCGTTTTACTTTTCGCGCTCTCCTCAACGTGTATCAATTTCGCCTCCCCTTTCCTCGCTCTTCTTCTCATCATTTCTTCTCGCTGTCTCACCGTCGCTGTCTCTTCTCCGCGCCGTCTCTTTCTGTTACCTTTCCCGTTCTAACATCTCTCTTTCACCCTCGCATCCCGGCTGCTGTTAATCGGCGTTTGCCTTATTATTTTGCGCTCTCCCTCTCTCTATTCTCCTCATGTCTCGTTCTTTATATCCCTCTCTCTCCTCACTTCGCACTACCCTTAACATTTTTGTTGTTTACTTCTCGCCTTCTGATTGCCTCCCTTGTGCCATTTCACCTTCTTCCCGGTACCCCCTTTCAACCGCTACTTCCCCCTTTCAGTCGCACCACAAACATACTGCTCTGCCGCGCTTGCTCATGATTTCAGTTCCTCCAGCTCTCTCTTCTTGGTTGACTTTTCACCACTGCCCTTTATCTTTGTTCCCGCCCATTTGAAATCTATTTGACTTCATTTGACCGACCTCTCTAAGACTGTCAACTTCAAGGCGAAGTCCGTAGTTTCCATCTACGTCTGCAGAGATATATACGTGCAAAGCAAACGCGAACTCACGTCTTGGCCGTGTGTATCTCAGTGATAGTTGGTAACAGCTGTCTATCATTTATTGCTGCAATTATCTCATGAAGTGCTCTCACGGCGCGACTGCGCATAACGCTCCACATTAATACTGCGAACTTCTCTCTTGCGTTTACTTCCCAAGTCCGCGTCCGCCCTCGCCTGCAGGGGTGGCGAGGACGCCGCGTCCTCGAGCGAGACGCTTATCTGCGCGAGCGCGTGCACGGGGCCATTGAGGGCGGCTTCCGGGAACAATCGCCGGCGCTTCCGGTCGTTGGTTGCAGGCTGTACCGGCAGGCGGCGCGCTGGTTGCCGTAACCCTCTTTACGGCCGCCTCGTCCCCAAACAGCCAACTTGTCGCCCCCTCGCTGCTTCACGGTTTGCCCTTATCTGGGTGCGCACCACGCCCCCCTCTTTGACCCCCCCGTCCCCCACCCCACGCGCGTTCCCCTCCCCCCACACCGCCCTGCCCACTCCCCCATCCTTCTGGCCCTTCCAACGCAAACTTCCTCGTCCCTTTCCATACACTCTCCTCACTGTGCGCCTTGCCAATCCCCCACCCCGCCTGGGCTGTTGTTTGTTTCCTTCCCCTCCTCCTCCCCTTCCCCTCTCCTATTTAACCCAGATCCTGACCCTATATCCACTCCCTTTCCCCTTCCCACGCTGCCCATTCCCCACCCTTCTAGCCCCTCGCTCCCTTTACCTCTCACATTCTATCCTCCCCCACCCTGTCCAGAGTACTCCCCCTCCTTCTAGCCCCTCTGACACACACACACACTTCCTCAACCCTCCCCACACACCCCTTGCCCATCCCCACCTCACTATTTTTTCCTTCCCCTCCCTCCCCTTTCCCTCTCACGGCATATTCCCCTCTCCTTTTTAACTTAGATTCTCACCGTCCACACTCATCCCCTTTCCCCTCCCGGCCCACGTCCCGCTCTTCTAACCCCTCCCTTCCCTTCCTCACTTCATGCCACCTCTTTGCTCCCCCTCATCACCCATCCCCTACCCTCTTCCCCTCCCGACCCATCCCCACCCTTGTGACTCCACGCCCCTCCCACTTTTCACCCAGACTCTTTCTTCCCCGCCCTGCTCACTATCACCCGTTTTTGCCTTTTCAATGGACCCATCCCCGCCCCTCCAGGCTCCCTCCGCAACCCCGCCCTGCCTACTCCCTGACCTGCTCGGCCTTTCCCATCCCTCTGCCCTGCGCTGATTCTATCTCTCCCCGCCTTGCCCCTTCCAGCAGTAGCCAACCCCCACTGTGCCCCTTTGTTCCACTACCTTCTCTTCGCCTTCCCCGTTTCCTCGCCCTTGTTTCCCCCCGACTCTCCCCCCTGCAACCTCTTTCCCCTCTCATACCCTGCCATGCCCCGATACCGGCTACCTGTTCTTTCGCTTCACCCCTAGGCACCCAGGGGCATCCAGCCCCTGGCACCCAGGGGCACCCAGCCCCTGGCACCCAGACCTGCCTCTATTTATTCCTCCTGGTTATTCTGCGGTTTTCACAGAGTTGCGTTTGAAGGATATCAGCTGTTTCGGTGTCATCCAATCGGAAGGCTGAACGCCACCATTTTGATGTCACTGTAGTGACGCGGAAGGTCCCTATTGGGCTAAACACAAAACAGTTGGCATCCATCAAACGCAGCTCTGTGAAAAACGCAGTATAAGCGTTTTCGGAATGTGCCGTGGCTCACTCCGCCTGCGTTTTTTCTCGCATCGACACATCTCGCCGACGTGTCTCACCCCACCGTATATTACACGTGCCAGTGACGCGTAGAATTTCACTCCTCGACCGCGTCAAACCCCCTTCTACATCCCCTCTCCTTGGGCATATCTCCCTCCATTTCAGCCCCTCCCCCCTGCGCCTCTTCCCACCGCACATCACATCACCATCCACATCCCTCTCCCCCGACACCGCATATCTCTCCCCGCCCCCGACTTCCAGAAGGCTGTTCCCCTCCGCATCCCCCCTCCCTTTCCACCCCACCCCTCCCGACCACACGTCTGTATCTCCCTCCCCTCCGCGTCTCCTCAGAGACCGCGTATCTACCCCCACCCCCCATCCGCATAACTGCTCCGCACCGCATCTCCCGTGCACACCTGACCGCATATCTACCCCCACTTCCGTATCTCTAACCACCGCAATTCCCCTCCCTTCCCACCCCATCCGACCGCATATCGCCTCCTGACTGACTTCCGCAACGTGTTTCCCCTCTACATCTCCTTCCCTTCCGTATCTCGCTCCCTCTTGTGTTTTTTTCCACCCGCCCTCTATTTTCTCTCCCGCTTCTCTCCTTTCGCCCCCTTTCGAACTGCCTCTCTCCCTTACGACTTTATAAAATTTCCCTTAGTCCTCGGGGATCCAGAATTGTTTAGCGTGTACACTCCTGAACAAAAATGTTCTGAGCGTCAAACTCTTTAGGTGTTTCAATAAAACTTGTTTACTGTAAATCGTTTGATTTTGGCTAAGTAAGAGACCACCTGTCGTCGATGCCACTCAATAAGAGTGTTTTTTATCGTGTTTGGTCTTCATGTTATTGTGTATAAAATTGTGAACCCCAGCTCTTTACGAGAGGTGATGTTGTGGAACACCAACAGGTTTATTAGTTCCGTTAGCGAAGTGGATGTTAAATCGGGAGGTGCCCCCGTTGGATTCGGCACCGATCCATTTATCGCCTTGTAACGCCCTTATTACGTCTTTTGGTGTGGTGCGCCGGCTCCACGGGGGTGTACATTTTTTTTTTTAATTTGTTGCGTCTACTTTGACGTAACGCGTCTCCAAGCCCCTTGGGCGGCGTTGTGCGCTTTGCGCTTCTCGGAGTAGTCCTCCATTGCTAACAGTCCTTTTTTTTTAGTAATCCTCCGTTAATATTGTCTGTCGCGTCTCGTCGCAGTCGGTTGTCAAGAGGACCGCCAGGTAGCATCTCCACGTATGCGCCTCTTACTACACGCTCCTGCGTCACTACCCAGCGGCCAGAATTAGGAAGGAATAAGGATAGGGGTAGGGTTTAGGACACTTCACAGGCGTTGGACTAGCCCTTGTGAAGCAGCCAAACTCATATTATTGGAACAAATTTCACATGAGGTTCGACGGGAATCGAACCCGGATCTCAGTGGTGAAAGGCGAGCGACTTTGCTATGCGCCACGAGTTCAGCTCTGTTTCAGGGGAAGACAGCTAGTACGGGCATTAGTCCCGTAGTATGTTACATCCAGGCGGTGATCTTCCCCCGCTGGGTGGTGGTGTAGCGTCGTGATGAGTAAAGACAACAAGATTTTCAAATATGTATATTTAATTTGTACATAATATACAAGGATAGCTTAAGATTTGTATTGAGCATATATCAACCGCGTGTCGTTTGCGGAAAACAGATGATGATTGTCTAATAACAACCTTCATATGTTGATATACACTATGGTAATCTGTTGTCATGGTCGTCAGGCGGGACCATCTCTCATAAAGGAATGAGAGACGGTCGGGACGAACTGTAGACTCCCACTGTGTGTGTGAGTGAGTGTGTGTGTGTGTGTGTGTGTGTGTGTGTTTGTTGGTGGGTGTGAGTGTAAATGAAGAGGACACGACGAGGAAGAGGAAGTAAGATCACATACGATGCATGACCCGTTGGATAGTGTATTACTCGGGCATTCAGGTAGTGTAGTGCATGTTAGTGTATGTGTGTGTGTGTAAGGGGAGAGAATAGGACAATGAAGAGAAAGGAAAGATCGCGCGCGGTCCGTGGCCCGTTTTGTAGGGTACTGCTCCGGCATTCCCCTGGTGTGGGTCGGAGAAACCATGGAAAACTACTGATGAGAGCAGTCCAACACTAAAATTCTCCTCCAGACTGCGTCTGAATTCGCCCTAGGTATCAAGGTATCGAAAATCCTGCGACAACTGTCGACGTTCGAACCCTAGGACCTCGCGGCCAGAGTCGCTGCAGCGTCAATAGCATTGCTGCCTCCGAGCTAACTCACCCGTCTGTAACGCCGGGTGAGGGGAGGGGGGATAGTTCACGCAGGTTGATGTCACTGCAGCGCCTCTGACCGGGAGGTCCTAGGTTCGAGTCCTGACGGCGGCAGGATTTTCGACACTAGCTTGTCAGCTAGGTCGAATTCAGTCGCTGTCTGGATGAAAATTCTAGAGGCCGGCTGCTCTGATCGGTTTTACGTGGTTTCTCCGATCAACACCTGGCGAGTGCCGGAGCAGTACCCTACCAAACGGGCCACGGACTGCGCGCGATCTGTCCTTCCTCTTCCTTGTCCTATCGTCTACCTTTATACACACACTTACACTAACATGCACTACACTACCACACATTGCAGGAGACCGGTCGGGAGCGTAGAGCTTGTCCCGGCTGGGGTGGTGCCCCGCCCGTGGGAGAGTCCTAGTTAGGGGGAAACCCCAGTAGCCGACGGTAGGTCGGCGCCGGATCTCGCCATCCAGCGGGGGAAGATCACCGCCATCTCCCGAGAAAAAAAACATGCGCTACACTCACGGGACTAATGACCGAAGCAGTTGACGCGCCCGGAAACACCAAAAAATCAATCAATCAATTCACGCAGGTGCCGGAGCGTGAGTGCGGATCGAGCGAGTATCCGCGTTCTCTAGTGACGCTGCCACTAAAAGGATATCCGCCATATTTCTCGGCCTCCTAACTCGGAGCGACGCCTAGTCAATTCCTCTCCGCCGCCGTCGACGTCGTCGGGCCGCGCTCCAGGGAACGTCCACTTGGACGCTGGGACTACAGGGTGAGGCGCGGGGATCTTGGCCTGCGATGAGATCTTGGGCTTACCAAGTACCAAATAGTGGGGGGATGAAATACACAAAAATAAACGAGTGCGCATACTTTCTCGCATTATTTATAAGTTTATTTATTTATTTATTTATTTTATGTCAAAAAAACAGTTAAAAACTGCGTATGACGTGCTATGGGGAAAAGTGAATTGTGTGCACATTTTCAAAATTCTGTGATCCCTACACTAAGTCATATACTACTTAAAGTTTGAAAACGAAAATGGGATATTTCCGGAAATTCGACTAGTTTAAGGAAAATCGGACTGACGCCATTTTTATGAGCGGAAATTGCTGTCTCCGGTTTCAATAATCCAAACATTACATGCAGGTTTTTGAGAAAATTTTGAAAATGTCATTGAGTACACCCTCACAATTAAAATGGCAAATTCAAGGGGTCGTGACATCGACCAGATCAGTCGGAAATACGCATTTTGGTGATAATTTTGTTTACAGTTTAGGCGCTCAGACGAACGGACAGACAGAAAAACACAAAGGCAGAGAAACAGACGGGCAGAGAAACAGACAGGCAGAGAAACGGACAGACCGGGAAACGGACAGGCAGAGAAATGGGCAGGCCGGGAAACGGACCAGCAGAAAAACACACAGGCAGAGAAATGGACAGGCCGGGAAACGGACAGGCAGAGAAACAGACTGGCCGGGAAACGGACAGGCAGAGAAACAGACAGAGAGACAGAGAAACAGACGGTGAAAGAAACAGACAGAGAAACAGACTGACAGAGAAACAGAACAAGTCGTAGAAACAGACAAGACAGAGCAACAGATAGCGAGTACCCTGAGGAAAGCGGAAGCGGCAAGGCGAGGCAGGAGGGGTGGGTTGAAGGAGGGAGACGACCACATCACGGGAAGCGCGTTGCTGGCCTAGGACCAGAGAGACCACTGGGAGGCGTTGAGCGGAACGAGCAGGGCGGAACGAGTTGGGCGGGCGTGGCGAGCAGGATGGGACGAGTTGAGCGGGTGGGACGAGCAGGACGGGACGAGTTGGGCGGGCGAGGCGAGCATATCGGAACGGGTCGGGCGGGCGGGGCCAGCACAGGAGGACGAGAGAGTTGCGCGGGCGTGAGGAGCTGGGCGGGACGAGTTGGGCGGGCGAGACGAACCAGGACGGGACGAGTTGGGCGGGCGAGGCGAGCATATCGGAACGGGTCGGGCGGGCGGGGCCAGCACGGCAGGACGAGTTGCGCGGGCGTGAGGAGCTAGGCGGGACGAGTTGGGCGGGCGAGACGAACAGGACGGGACGAGTTGGGTGGGCGAGGCGAGCATATCGGAACGGGTCGGGCGGGCGGGGCCAGCACGGCAGGACGAGTTGCGCGGGCGTGAGGAGCTGGGCGGGACGAGTTGGGCGGGCGAGACGAACAGGACGGGACGAGTTGGGCGGGCGAGGCGAGCATATCGGAACGGGTCGGGCGGGCGGGGCCAGCACGGCAGGACGAGTTGCGCGGGCGTGAGGAGCGGGGCGGAGCGGGCCAGGCGGCCAAGGCGGGCTGAGCAGGCGACACGGGCGAATGTAAATTAAAATTACGTAGCTTAAGCTGCCCGCGCGGAATCCACGCAGAGCTCTGGAGCGCCCTTCCTCTCTCTCCATCCCTCTCCCTCTCTCTCCCTCTCCGCGCGGGGACTCTGTCCTGAGCAGCTGCCGGTGTGCGGACATGCAGATAAGAGCACAATGGAACGCGAGCGGGCACGAGGGAAGCAGCTGCAAAGCCGGCCTACTTGCGAATACACTCCGGAGACCTCCGGGAGCCGGAACAGATGCCGAACCGAAAGAAGGGAATAATTTGCCGCCATGTTGGCGGGAGAGGAGACTGAAATATTTAGATCTTTGGACGGTATTCCTGAAATGTAGAATTTTTGTAAAATTTTTGGGCATATATCTGCCCGGTCGGGTTACTTAGGTGGTCGTAGATCTTTCTAATCTCGGTAAAGCTACTGATGTTGGAGTTGAGTGGATGTCTGGAGGAGAATTCCAGCTGGTCTGATAAGTAGTTTTGCGTAGTTTTTTCGATCAACACCAGGCGAATGCCGGAGCAGTACCCTACCAAATGGGCCACGGACCGCGCGCGATCTGTCCTTCCTCTTCCTTGTCCTATCCTCTCCCCTTACACACTCACTTACACTAACATGCACTACACTACCACATATCCCGGGAGACCGGTCGGGAGCTTAGAGCTTGTCCCGGCTGGGGCGGTGCCCCGCTGGTGGGAGAGTTCTGGTTAGGGGGAAACCCCACTAGCCGACGGTAGGTGGGCGCCGGATATCTTGGCCAAGAACCGTGCGCTATCTCTCCTTTCTCTTCCTTATCTTGTCCCCTTTACCCCTACTTATATGTACTACAGTACCACACTTGTCGGGAGCTTAGAGCTTGTCAAGCCTGGGGTGGTGTCACTGATGTAAGATACCTGGCTGGGGAAAACCCTGAAAGCCGACGTGTGTGTCGGCGACGGATTTCGCTAAGCACCAGGGGAGATCACTGTCACCCCCTCGCGATGAAACATTCACTACACTTACGGGACTAATGACCTAAGCTGTTGACGCGTCCGGAAACAATGAAAAAACTTTTGGGACTGATGTACTGTCCCGGGTGTGTATCTCCCGGCTCTTGCCAGCTTCCCTTTTCTCATAGCCACGCAATCGGCGGAGACTATGTAAGAAGTAAATGCTTGCCACCTCCGCCAAGAGAATCTCGCGAGCCTATCGTGCAAGGCACGAGTTAATAGACAGGAATCTGCGCACACCTAGGGGGCAGTATTGCGGTGGCTAACTTCGTCTCTGTCACGTTATGGGAATCAATGCTTAGGTGGTCGTTAGCACTTTTTGTTCTCTGGTACGTCTCTGTCGAGTTATCGGAATCAATGCTTAGGTGGTCGTTTACACTTTTTGTCTTCGGATACGCTTCTGTCGGGTTGTAGGAATCAGTGCTTAGGAGGTCGTTCACACTTTTTTGTCTTCTGGTTCGTCTCTGTCGCGTTATCGGAATCAATGCTTAGGTGGTCGTTTACATTTTTTGTCTTCGGGTACGCTACTGTCGTGTTGTAGGAATCAGTGCTTAGGAGGTCGTTCACACTTGTTTGTTTTCTGGTACGTCTCTGTCGGGTTGTCGGAATCAACGCTTACATGGTCGTTTACACTTTTTGCACTCAGAGTGTGTTCGTCTATTTCGATAGAATTGTCATCGAAAACTTGTTTTTCAAAATTAAAATTTAAAATTTGATCCTTGTTAATTGTTTTACTGGTGCACTTTGATCTGGACGTTCTATATTGTTTTCCTAATTCCCATGCGTAGATAATTTCCAATCAGAATGCTACGTGGATCTTTACTAATTAGTTCATGTTCATTACCGTCATTTGTTACTTACACAATAACGAACATCGTCCCGATTTTGACATTGATGTGCTTTCCTTGTTTTATCATTTATTTCTGTCTTCCAATTCCGATTTTGTGTGTTATAGATTTAGTGCGTTTATGTTAATTAATGTTTTGATCTGACATCATACGATTAGGAGTGAATTATAGGTTACAAATGATGATTTCACTCACAGTGTGTGAAGGGAACTACATACATGTCATTTGTTATTGGAGATTTACAATTGTGTAAAACTAGCTTTCCTAAAGGAGTATACAAGGCGAAGAAAGGAATCGAATAGTATATCGTGTTTTTTTGGTGTTGAGCGTCCTTAAAATTCGTATTCAGAGGAAACGTTACGTAATATTGATCCTCTTTTTTTTGTGCTACAAATAATATTCCTTGTCACTTTTCGTGTCTTCTTCGCATATACTTTTCATATTCTTGACACATTTTCCTTTCTGCGGCGTAAATACAATTTTGTAATTGTATTCGTCTGATATGCATATTATTCATATTATTGAATATTTAACAATATTACTTTTTTTTAGATTTTTTCTGTGTACCTAAAATAGTAACAATTCTGTGCGTTGTATACTTGGTATTTATACTATATTAAAAAATATTTGAAATATGCAAGTATATATAAAATAGAAAAGAGCCTTACTCGTTTATGGTGAAAGTAAAATATTACACAATTTGCAATACAATAATTGGAGTGAAATGAAAAAGAGGATTAATTGTTTAAACGGAATGGTAAATCCGTACTTATCGTTTCCCTACTTCTTACTATTTATAATCAATTCCAATTGAAAAGTTGCTTCCTGAACTCGGGTATGACTGGAAGCCCTCTCTCGTTAAAATTATCAATATTTATCCCCGAACGCTTTACTAATTTCCAATCGAATCATCGGCGAAAACATTTTCCAAACCGATCACAATTCATTGCAATATTTCGTCGCACAGCCACCCCACCCAATAAAGATTCGTCCTCGATTGAATTTTAACTCAAATTACATTTCAATGACAACCTGCTAAATTCCATCCATCAAACCGAATCATGACGGAGCGGCACACGCTGTGGAGGTATTGTTGCCAACAGCTGCCGCACGTCGAGCAAAAAAAGAAAGAAAAACAACAACAAAAAAACAAGAGACGGCGTTGCCATTAGGAGGCACCGTTGCAGGAGGCTTTGACAAATGCGATACAGTGTGGGAGTCAAAGGCGATTTTATTCAAGTATTTACCGTCGCTTTGTTCGTCAAAAGTACGCGGAAAGATCTCGTGTATCGTTCTGAAACTGAGATATGCGAAACGTGCAACCCTGTGTTTTGGAACACATACCCCAAAAGAGAGCGACTTCATTATGATGCCCTTGCCTAAGCGTTGCGGCCTTACCTACGGACCTTCGACTCGACTCGACTCGACGGATCTTCGCCGTGTAAAGTTACTCTCGAATTTACTCTCGTGTATGCGATTTACACCCGAGTAAAATGTTGGTGAAACGATCCAAGAAGATACTCTCGTGTAAACATGATTTACTCCTTGATTTACTCTTTCTCTTCGTTTGGTGAAACCGGCCCCAAATGGCGGCGGGCGTTCAAGCTGCGCTACTCTCTGTATCTAGGGGCTCTAGCAGGGTCAGGGCAGGCGTCGAGGGCGTGTACACACCCGTTGACAGTTGACGCCGGCGCGGCGCTGACGGGCGCCGACAGGGCCGGGGACAGACGGAGGGGTGTGCGAGCGGACAGGTGGGGCGTCCCGTGGCATTACAGCGGGGCGAGAAGGAAGACGGACAGCACGCGGCACCGGAAGCCCGCTTGCTGCCAGCTGTGGGTAGACTGATAACAAGGGGGCGGGTTTTAATGACCTAAATCATCACAAAAAATTGATCGATAAAATTCTTTTAAAATGATTTTAAATTGCCCTAAAAGCGAAGAAAAATGACGTAAAAGCGTGATAAGAAAACAGTTCAGACGAACAACTTAAGCCGTTGGATATGGTACTGATGGAATCGGGGCTTCTTTCATTCGTACGAGTGAACTCAACTTGCAAACTTTTGGTTTGGACTTTTTTTAACAAGGAAATCTGTCGTTAGTTATCCCGAAATCAGCTGAACCGCCAATTACTGAAAACATGATCGTGAACAATGAGCTTTAATTGTGTGTGTGTGTGTGTGTGTGTGTGTGTGTGTGTGTGTGCGCGCGCGCGTGTGCGTGTGTGTGCGTGCGCGTGCACAAAATTTTGAATTTTCCAAGTCTTAGAACAAATGTCACAAACATTTAGGACAAGCACAAGGGACAGAAATTATCATTTTCGATCAATGAACATTAGCTAAAATTTTGTATAACAAAGTTATTTGCATTTATAAAAGCGCCATTTGTCTCTATTTTTGTGCAACCTCAAATGCACACATGTTCGGGAGATCACGAAATGTCCTTGACTGCGCCAGAACGCACCCCGCCGAACACCTAGACGTGCGCGGTTGCCTAAGTGTAGGAGACATTTATACAAAGCGGCGGCGATGGTGTAACGGTTAGCGTACCTGACTATGGTACCCAGGTTTGCGAGCTCAAACCCGATCGGAGTCGTGGGTTTTTAAGGGCGAAAATATTATTTCGCACGCCTTCCTTCCAAGGGGAAGTAAAGCCGCTGCTCAATGTTACTAAATTTTCTGGATGTAAAAGATCCTTAAGCCTAAATGAAGCCTCTGAGCCAAATTCAAATTGTCTGTTTCTTCGCGCAAGTAATACCTTCTTTCTCCCCTAGTAGGTGAAAGAAGCGTAGCGAAATTTGCGTGGTCAGACGGTAGTGCCGGCTCATGGCCTGAGTCTCGCCACGTAAAATAAGGCACATTCAATTCAAAACAATTTGTACGAGTATTGATTACTTGGTTGATGAGTGCGATGTAAAGGGGTTAAACCACTCCATCAGACGTTTTCAAAAAAGTTTTTAAACCTACTAGATAGCACCATGAAGTACTTCCACTCACGAGGGAGACGATTTTTAGCGTGCACTAATGTCTACTTAATTTGTTATAAAACTTTAAAACCACTCGTATATTCAAATTCTTTGATAGTATTTTGATCTGATTATCTATGGTGGGGTGATAAGGTATTATGTAGGGCTTTAGTTGAGTGGAATTATTACGTAAAGGTGGTGTGTGGTGCAAATATGCTGATCCTCCTTAGAATGAGAATTCTTAGTCATATTCACCAAAGACGTATTTATCTTTATAGAAAAATTAAGTTGCAACGAAGATCCGGATTGGATATTAACGTCCGAGCTGATCATGCAGGTATGGCTATATATGGCTTGATTTCTGGCGGAACGCACCGGAACGGCGTTCCGGTACCTCGGGAAATTTTTTTAAAATTATATTACAAATATATAACCATATATTTTTAAATTTATTAGGGGGCGTTTCGGGACAAATCAAGCCATCTCTCTCTCTCTCTCTATATATATATATATATATATATATATATATATATATATATATATTGCTTGATTTAGAGAGAGAGAGAGAGAGAGAGAGGGAGAGAGAGAAGTATGCGTTCGTGTGTGTGTGTGTGTGTGTGTGTGTGTGTAGGCAGTGGCTTGAATCTGTCTGGATGGTCACAGGTTCAGGGCGACTGCCAGGCGCGGTGGCAAACCCAGTGACAGTTAACGCTGCCCGGCGCTGACGGGCGCCAATGTAGGAGAGGACGGACGGGCGGAGGGACGTGCGAGCGGACAGGTGGAACGTCCCGTGGCATAAAGGGCGACAGGCAGGACCCGGCCGCAGTGGACCGTCCGCGCCCCAGCTTCGGGTTGTGTGCAACGCAGTATAGAAGTACACTTGGGTGACGGTTTTCATCTTCCTAGTGGTAGTGTTGCGCAATTGTGAGGTCTACGAAATCGATCGATTCATTAAGTATTTCGGAGCGTATCAACTGGCGATGAAAGTTAGTCCCGTAATTGTAGTGTATGTTTTTTTCGCTAGAGGGGACGAATGGAGGGACACGAAACCGACCAACATCGGTTTTCAGGGGTTTCCACGAATAGATATATCCGAACAGCGTGGCACCGCCCCAGCCGAGACAAAATCTAAGCTCCCGACGTGTGTAGTAGTAGAGTGCACGTGAGTGCAAGTGTGTATAAGTAAGGGGGTGAGAATATAACAAGGAAGAGGAAGGAAAGATCGCGCGCGATCCGTGAAATTCTCCAGACAGCGAGTGAATTCGACCTACCTGACAAGCTATTGCCGAAAATCCTGTCACGGTCAGGACTCGAACCTAGGACACGCTGGTTAAAGGCGCTGCAGTGACATCAGTGCATGCCCTGAGCCACCTCTCTCGGTCTCTCTCTCTCTCTCTCTTTTCTTCGACTTTGTAGCCTACATGTTGTTTTCGCCGCCTGTATATTTTGCCAGCGCGTAAGGCTTAGGAAGGCAACGTGGGATAATTGAGCCGCCCGTTTCGTGGAGCATCGTTAAGGATATTAAACGTAGCCCTGGACTCGTCGCGATATCCCCAATATTCCGGGTCGCCCATCTATCAATGGCTTCGTCGACGTCTCACTGAGCAAGAGAGGGGAGGGGGGGAGTAAGGGATCACCGCCGGAAACTCCGGGCCCCCGGGAGCGTCTGGTCGCGACTCGTATCGACCGGAACCGGAAGAAGGAAGGGTTCTTCGCAGCCGTCGTCTTATTGTCAGGGCCCGGCTGAATGAGGCTAGTGCGACCGGAGGTATACTAGTGTGGCGATAGACTAACTAGTGTGGCGCCATAGCATTGGAATTGCTTTCCAAATTATTTCAGTTTAATGCGTTTTTTTTCTTTGCTGCGTCTGACATATAAGCAGCTGTTACGGTGCCGTCCAATTGAGGCCTTACACGTCACTACTGTGACGTCATAATTGTGGCGTTCAGCCTTCCGATTGGATGACAACGTAATAGCTGATTGACTTCAAACGCAGCTCTGTGAAAACCGCAGTATACATACCGTAGTATACATACCTTTTGCGGCTCTTACACGCGACCAATATTTGTAAATATGGTCCCTAAAGAAAGAGAATTTCTTGGAGACGTGACACATTGCACTTTGAGATTAAAAAATTGAAGGATTTTCTTTTTAAAAAAAAAAAAATCATAATGGAATAAGTTACCTGCGACAACCTTGGAACCCTTTCCTCTAGGTGTTCAAAGATTTAAAAATAAATTAACTAATGGTATTTGTAAACTTTATTAGTTTAGTAAGTTGGATTATTATATCAGTTATTATTTGATTATTATTGATACTTTATTGCTATTATTATTGTGTTAATTACTATTAAATGCGTTCCTGTTCTAAATATATAATTATATTCGAAGTAGTATTGTATTGAAGTGTGGTGAAGTGTTGTGCAGTGTAGTGCAGTATAGAAGTAGAAAGAGAAGTGAATTTCAAATAATGTGAAGTGAAGTGAAGTGAAGTGTAATTAAAAAGTCGTGTAATCTTGTATTTAATAGTTTCAAATAACTGTGCAGGTCAACCAAAAAATGTAGTTAAGGCTATTATTGTTAGCATATTATTATTATTATTATTATTATTATTATTATTATTATTATTATTATTATTATTATTATTATTATTATTATTATTATCATTATTATGTCTTTAAATAATTTGAAGTTAGGTTGTTAAATAATTTAAAGTTAATATTAGTAATGTGTAAATTGTAGAGTTCTGCCACCAGGATGTATATACCTACCTGCAGAATAATAAATATCTATCTATCTATATGAATATTCAGGTAAAATGCAACCCGCAACACTCGTTCAGATTTTTTAAAATCTGTATCGTTAAGAAATCCTGAACAAACCGTTTTAAGCCCTTAAAAACGAAAACTTTGAAGTCAAAGGTCTGAATGAATACGATGCTAAATTTTGTAAGATTTATGTTGTTTGTAAACAAATTATTATCTGGATTTTTGTATTTTTTTTTCGCTGTCATAGGACTTCGTAGCTAGCCTATCTAGTCCAGAATACACGCACCATGCACTTGAGATTGGCAACGACACCTTATGAGGATAATCATCATCACGGACCAGGCTGTAAGTCTGTTCCGAGGGGATCCGACAATTTCCAGCTTAGTTTTCACTTCGTAGCTAGCCTGTCTAGCCCAAAATACACGCACCATGCACTTGAGATTGGCAACGACACCTTATGAGGATAATCATCATCACGGACCAGGCTGTAAGTCTGTTCCGAGGGGATCCGACAATTTCCAGCTTAGTTTTCAGGAATCCGTTACGATTGTTTCGTAACTCTATGTGTCTGGGAGCAAAAGTCTTGTCGCAGTTTCATCTTGCCACGAAATATGGCCACTATAATTTGAGAAGGAAATACATCTTCAAATTTTGCTTGTAGGTGTGTGTTTAGGCTTGATTTTTATTTTTTTAAATTTTATTTTATTTTTTACTTGCTGTAAATGACGGTATATGATTATCTTTGTATTCTTCCAAAGGAATACATTTTCACCACTTTTGTAGAGTTTCAGCTCTGAAACATCATATGAGTGCAATCGTGTTTCAATTGTCGAAATTAGCTCTGGCGGTACAACATGCCACTATACTAATCGAATCCATCAATGTGTTTACATGAAAATTATTTTCTCCGAATTAGCTATTAAAGCATAATTCATTACGTCACTCTTTACAAAGTAAATTACTTTTTCTGTTTAATTTTAAAATTTAACTCATGTTCCCGATATAATTTCACTGCTAACAAAACACGCATCAGTCGGTTTCGATTGTTTCCTTAGTCACAATGTAAATAAATCGTATAAAACTTCCTGTACACGCACTTCTGTATTTTATCTATAATATTATACGTCCGTTGCACGTTGTTAAGAGTTCTGTTGTGGCATCTGTAGGGAATTGATGGTCACAGAAATGATGGACCATCGCAGCGATATGTCTAGGCAGTAATCAGCTGTTATGATTCTGCTGCAGGGATTCGAACCTGGCACCTCCCGGCCAACGATTCTTCAGTTGCGAACACGCAACCCCTCATGCTATTGCAGCCAGGCAGCCGTTTAATTTGCGTATTAAACATTCAGTGTTCATTACAAATTGACAAACCGCGTCAATTCACATTAAACATTCGTGCACGCCCGTGCGAGGCCAAAGAGCTGGTAAGGCCATGCAGTCATACTAGTGGCCAGCAGCCGCAAAACGCTACTGAACATACCCACAAAAAAAAAAAAAAAAAAAAAAAAAAAAAAAAAAAAAAAAAAAAAAAAATTCCGAAAAGTACCCGCTCAGGATCAATTCAGTCGCTACATCGAAATGGTAATATGGAGAATAACACAATCAAATATTTTTCCGTCAGAATGTTTCCTTGTTTCGGCCAGAGCCCTACATTAGCAAAACTGCTATTGAACAAAACCACACAATGTTTTCCAATAAGTTACTTGTATCCAAGAACGATAAATATAATGCTCGCGTAGAACATTGTAATAAATTATATCTTTAGCAAAAACAGCCTTCATTAATACTGCAACATCGTAATAGAGTATTTGTATAGTACATCAATTCTTTACGTACTAGACACAAGAAAAAGCCGCATGATCATAACGCAACATGTGAATAAGGGAAAATGTAGTTCGGACGGGCTTTTCGGGTGCCTTGCTATCACACGATATCAGCTGTGTCGAAAACAGTGATGAACTTAGTCTCGTAATTCAACCGGTAGGTCCAGTGTGAGAAAAGCATAATTAAATATTAGCATTTGCCAGTGAAAATTGAAACTGTTTCCCGTGATCTCAGATATCTACCAAAACAATCGACTCCTTTCATATGACCATAGTCGGCTTAGTTTTCTCTCGATGTTCGTGCGCATATGAAATAAGTAATGCACTAGATTCCCTTCGGAATCCTCTCGAACACCACGTTAGTCGAATCCACAGCTGTTAGAACCCCCGCGTTAACTCTGAGCTCTGTTTTCACTTAGAGCCACGCCCCCTGGAGATTCATTTCCAGAGCCTCCTGTATTAAGTGCCCGTGCACAACGCAACAGAGCTTCTTCGTCCATTTTGTGGCGAGGGCGAGTAAATTACTCTGGACCTCCGCGTTCGCCCGGAACGGTGCGTTCGAATCAAAGAGAATTTGTAGTTGTTTGGGGGCGGTTCAATGGGTTTTGCAGAAACCTGGCTCTATTATGTCGCAGCAAAATTGTCTGAGCAAACGTGAAATATTTCTCCTTGAAATAGCAATAATAATAATAATAATAATAATAATAATAATAATAGTAATAATAATAATAGAAAGAGTCAGCATTATCCCGATAGTTGTTTCAAGCACCGGAATCATTCCTAGGAGTCTGATTTGGCGCTTTAAGCAACTGGGTTTGAATGAAGACCTGTACAAACTCTTGCAGAAGGCAGTTGTTTTTTCAACATTTAGGATAGTGCGGAAATTCATGGGAAATAATCTAATATAAATTCTTTCTAAAAAATAGATGTATTGTGCTTTGATTTAGTATATCTGTGCAATTCATTCAAATGTGCCAATAAGGTGAGAAAATAATAATAATAATAATAATAATAATAATAATAATAATAATAATAATAATAATAATAATAATAATAATAATAATAATAATAATAATAATAATAATGTGGTATTTGTGACAGCGTACCTGTAACACTGTAGTCGGAAGCTTCACTTCATGTAGTTCAAGCAAACTGTAGTGGTTATTTATATATTCTTTACTTAGATTATCAATATAATGTTTTTGAAACATTTACAGAAATTGGAATGTTTTGATTTGACACCTAAAAGGCAGCACAGTCAGGAGCAGGGCAACATTTATTTATTTGGGGAAACCATGGTGTGAAATCCTTTTGAGGCAAATGGAAGGAAGCATCAGAGAATAATGTAAATGTTACATGTTCGATGATTTCGAACTGTCTAATCATTACTTACCGTTTAGCGGTAAACGGTTTGCTTTACTAACAGCTACTGCTGAAGAGGCTTTACACATCCTACGATGGCTCAGCGACTGTATTGTCGTTGCCTCTGCTACGTCGCTGATCGGGTGGCCGTAGAGTTCAAATCCCGACGTAGTTTCATATCTAGGACGAATTCAATCAGTTTGGGAGGGAATTCTAGCGGCCGGCTGCTCTGTTTGATGAGGTTTCTCCGAGCAGTATCAGGAGAATGCCGCAGCAGTAACTTTTTCAAGCAGGCACGCGCGATTTTCGCTTCATCATGTCTGTTCCCTCCTCTCTCCTTACACGCACTCACACACACACACACACATACATAGACATACAGTCTCTCACACACACACATAGACATAGACATACAGTCACACACACACACACATAGACATAGACATACAGTCACACACACATAGACATAGACATACAGTCACACACACATATACATAGACATACAGTCACACACACACACACAGAGAGACACACACACACACATAGACATAGACATACAGTCACACACACACATATACATAGACATACAGTCACATACACACACACACAGACACACACACACAGACATACAGTCACACACGCACATAGACATAGACATACAGTCACAGACACACACACACACACACACAGAGAAACACATGTCGAGAGACGAGTCATTTGCGTAGAACTTGTCCTGCCTGAGCGGTGTCCAGCTGGTGTAGCATTTGACGCGCCCGAAAACACTAAATAATCAGTCTAAGCTTTTCAAGTAAGTTCAGCACTGCTGTGCCTTTGACCGGGGGCTCCTAGGTTCGAGTCTCGACGGTGGCAGGAGTTTCAACACTAGTTAGTAGATAGCTACGTGGAATTCGATCGCTTTCTGGAGGAGAATTCTTGCAGCCGGCTACTCTGATCGGTAGATTTCCGTGGTTTCTCCGATCAACCACAGGCGAATGTCGGAGCTGTACCGAACCAAACGGACCACGTACCGCGCGCGATCTTTCCTTCCTCTTCCTTGTCTAACCTCACCCCTTACAAACACACACATCTACACTAACATGCACTACACTACTATACGTGCCGGGAGACCGGTCGGGAGCTTAGAGCTTGTCCGGGATGGGGCGGTGCCTGCTCATGAGAGATACTTGATTAGGGAAAACCCCGCTTGCCGACGGTACCTTGGCGCCGGATCTCGCCATCCAGTGGGGGAAGACCACCGCCACCTACTGACAAAAACATCCACTACACTTACGGGACTAATATTCCCGGTAGTTGACGTGATCGGAATCACTAACAACCAACCAACCAAGCAAGTTAAGATTTTACGAGCGGCAACGTAAACGATGGCGTGTTTTTCGCAGAGGTTTGCCGTATTCGTTTCCCAAAGCTCCGATTCGCCAAAACTGTCTTACGGCCACGCCGTATCGTGCTCTTTGCCGCGGAACTGCAGTGTAGCGTTGGAAGGAAAAGCCTCTTTCGCGGACCAGTCGCGCACAAACCGCTTCTTTTTGCGGGCGGACGCAGCGCCTCTCTGCGGCGATTTACGGCGTCGTGTATTTCCTGGAATTGCCCCCAGAGGGCACTGGCGGAGGCTGGGAGGAAATGGGGCGAGACGAATCGAGGGGGAGTGTTCTCCACCCCCCTTCAAAAGCTCGTCTCTGTCACGTACACCAAGCTGGTTTAGGTTAAAATGAATGCGGGAGTCTTGATTGGACGAGGTAATGCGGTCGTGAAGAAAATGCAGTTGTTAGGAAAAGTTTCTCCTTGATATGAATAGGCTGAAAAGGTTCTGGTCACATGTTTTGATCGGTAGTTTTCCGTGGTTTCTCCGATCAACACCACGCGAATGCCCCGCTGGTGGGAGAGTCCTGGTTAGGGGGAAACCCTACTGGACGAGGACGGTAGGTCGGCGCCGGATCTCGCCATCCAGCGGGGGAAGATCACCGTCATCTCCCGAGAGAGAGAAACGTGCACTACACTTATGGGACTAATGACCAAAGCAGTTGACGTGCCTGAAAACACGAAAAAATCAATCAATCAATCAATCTCATGTTGTAACCGGCTGAAGTGGCTTGGGGATGTGACCCTGCAGTCCTTCTGACGGAGGGTTCCAGGGTTCGATGGTGGTAGAATTTTCGAAATTAGCTAGATAACTGGGTCGAATTCAGTTGCTGCCTGAAGAAGAATTCGAACTGCCAGCTGATCTGATCGGTACTTTTCCGTAGTTTCTGCGATGATCACAAGGCGAATGCGGGAACAGTAACCTAACCAGAGCTGCTCTCGGCGGTGCCCCGATGGTGGGAGATACCTGATTGGACGATAATTCCCGCAAGGTGGCGTATAGGTTGGCGCTGGATCTGACAATGCAGCGGGGACAGAACACCACAACCTGTCGTTATAAAAAAAGGTGACGACACTAACGGGACTAATGGCTATTAACAATTGACGCGCCTGTAAACAAGAAATAATCAACTAATCAAAGACGCTTATATACTTCCCGCGGCATAGCATTGCGCCGCATAATTACATAGGTGTACCGCGAAAATAAATGTAAACGGGAAATACGAACATTCAGAAAAACAGGCTTAGTGTATGAAATCCTTCATGGTACTCTGGAATGTTCGTTATTCACCATTAGGCCTCTTCGTTCTCCATTTGTTGCATGTAAGGTGTTATTCCATACATCTTGATTTACTGGTTGGTAACTGATTGCCCTTGTTTATCCTTCCGTAACAATGTAAGAAGATATCCAAACACGCGTTCATTTGAAAGATTTCAAGGCTTGAACACTTTCAATATACGTCCTCATATTTCCGTATAGGCGATTTATTTCTTGTAGACACGTTATAAACGAAGTGTATGGAAAATCAATCTAACGTTTTATTTCGCGCGAACTGAACAATTTTCACATTCTCTCCTCTATTAATGCGTGCACTTGGGGAATTTTCATTTCCAATAGAATTTATTGGACACTCTTACGTCGTGTGATTCGAAAGCATACTCTTGTGTACCCATATTTTTTATGTAAATGCTACGGATATTAACAAATACGACGTAAATTTCGCTCTTTCCTATCCACTCTGCATCGAATATTTCAGCTTTAAAAAAATCCAACTCTTTTTTTAAAATATTTTTTTATTTGTTTATTATTGCGCCGCGTGTACGTAAACACCAGGGAGCAATATCGGTGGAAAAATATGTGGGGGATTTGTTCAGTGAAGGGCGTAGCAGCACCGCCGTAAAAAATTGACACGTGCCTGCCGCCACTGCCCACTCTCCTGCAATCCCACGTCACGCTAGCCGTATCGGAGGGGGCCGTGTCATTTGAAATGGCCCTCTGGAGACTGGGTCACTGCCAGGATTTGGAATGCACTTCGCGCAATGGGTCGGGACGGCTGAATTATTATCTGTGGGCCAAAAAAATATGAATTGATATGTGTTATTTGGTTGATTTGAATGCATTAAATTATCCTTCATGTGTTGTATGTTTATTTTATTATTGAGAAAATTCTATTAACGGAAATGTTGAATGTAAAAGCAGAAGTAGGATGAGTTTGGATAAAAAGGCAAATAATTGAAAGACGTGGAAACACTGTAAGTGATAGTACTTGTAAAAAAATTGGCTGTAGCCTCTTCAGCTTGTATCTTCCAGCTTTCCCCATCAACTACAAAAAAACAAACTGCTGGCTAATACGTTACAAATCTTCGTAGACTTCCTTCGCATTTGAATGTAGAAGCAATAACCACTGATAAATTTATCTTCATGATTAAGAAGTAATTTGATACTTTGATGTGGATTTTCTAAACTTAATTACGTTATTTACATTATTGGACACGTGGGTTTATAATGCAATGTTCTTATTTGGGTAATATATCAAACATTGTGCATGTTAACTGTATAAATATAAAGCATTTGAAAAGTTAGGGTGAAGGAGGGATAATCCAGATAATATAACTGTAAAGTATTGTTGTGAGTTGCGATAATGGTAAAAGGATGGTAATTATCTTGATTTTGTTCAGAATTTGATAATTCTCTTGTTTGAATCGTAAGTATAGTGCAAGTAATCTTCGTTATGTGAAAAACAAATAAAAAATACTTAGAGGTAACCTCTTTATGGTTGCAGAGTTAATTTAATCCATTCATCTTCCATACATAATGGAAACTGCAGAATTGCGTCGTCGAGTGACTGATGTGTAGTTGTTAGGAAAGTCGTTAATTGTATTTTTGACCGTCATTTATGTATTTTATAGCGGTTGTTAGTATCTTTGTCGTGTTCGTTCTTTTAAAATCCTCGCTTTATACACAAGGATGTGTAAATCATTTTAACACAGGAGAATCATTCCAGGAATATTTCGTTTGTATGATGCACAAGATGAATATACATTTCATTAATCAAAAACAACTCACTCGTACATCTACGTCCTTTTGTAACGTATACGATGTGTCAATGTGGTATTTAATCAGCAATTCGTTACAGTCAATTATTTATTTAACCACAGGGCGTAATTTTTATGATGAATCTGAATACACAAATCCATCGCTACAAATCCATAAGAGTTCGGC
This sequence comes from Teleogryllus occipitalis, assembly GCA_011170035.1. Lineage (NCBI taxonomy): Eukaryota > Metazoa > Arthropoda > Insecta > Orthoptera > Gryllidae > Teleogryllus > Teleogryllus occipitalis. The sequence continues at coordinate 278,550 of BLKR01009010.1, forward strand.
AATACCATGGTAGGATTCTCGGTGTACGGTGATTAGTAATTGAGAATATTTTTGTTTCTGATGATAGAGGTAAACTAGAATACAGGATGGTTTAGAATAAATTGAACCAACTTCCGGGTCGGGCAGGGGAGTGAAAAGATAATTACTTTCTGTTCATGTAGCGGTGGTGGGAAATCAAACTACATAGTTACATGTGACAGTTCTCACATGCCGCCCCTGTTTGGTTGGTAACTCATCCTGCTCTAGTGTTTGGCTGGTACTTGAAGCCTCAGGGGACGACCTACCCACTGGCAATGACAATAACGGATTTTTTTGTCGGCTTTGACTACGTCAAAGCGTCCAAAGCCTTCACCACGCATACATTAAACCTCACAGCCATCTGCTGCCTGGAGGAGAATTCTAGCGGCCGGCTGCTCTGATCGGTAGTTTTCCATGGTTTCACCGATCAACACCAGGCGAATGCCGGAGCAGTACCCTACCAAACGGGCCACGGACCGCGCGCGATCTGTGCTTCCTCTTCCTTGCACTATCCTCTCCCTTAACGTAGTACATACTACCCACGCAAGCCGACTTTTTGACGGCGCCGGATCCCACCATCCAGCGTGGGAAGATCTCCCCATATCGTGTTCAAAACGTGCACTACACTTACGGTACGGGACTAATGAGATCAGTGGTTGATGTGCCCGGAAATATAAATCAATCAATCAATCAAATATAGCCGTCACTTCGGGAAATATTTATATATTTTTTAGTGGTTGCAGAAAAACGTCATTTGGTGTCGCAAAATAATATAAATATGTGAAATATCAGTCAAAAATATCTTTGGTTTTCCTAGAGTTTTTCTTCGGCAGAAAATTTCCATAAATATAATTTAAGACCTAGGGTCCCCTCATATTCTCGAATTTGTTGGAACATAACCAGTCTCGTGAAGTCAAAACATTGAATTTATCGCTATACTCTTAATAAAAATATTGCTTGCCATTTTTATGGAAAGGTCTTCGCGTCAGAGGAGATCAGGTGCAATTTCTAGTTTTTTCTTAAGTAGCATCTCTAAGAACCATGACGGAAAGAAAGACGTACTGTGGGCAGAGCGCATTTTGTAACGAATCCCAACCTAATACTCGCTGCCACCAGTTCGCAGCCTTGTATTACCAATACTGTAAAGAAATACTGTTTCGTCTTTCTACAAAATGAGTCCATTTCTAATGATGGCTTTGAGATGTGATACACTCTGTATTATCTCAAATGTCCATAGTATATATCAAATTTCACAAAAAGCAAGCTTTCGTGTTTAGTCGTGAATTCTGTCCAAATAAAAGCTCTTTACTGTTCCGGTCGGGAGAAAACAAAAACTTGAACTGCGTATGCAGAAACGTTACGCTTTTCATACGTAAAAACAGAGGGGTCTTTTGAGCAAAAACGTGCAATCCAAAATTAGCTAGGTCTCCGTGAGAATAACTCTCATTTTTTTACGTCTGGCAATAAAACGTACTCGAATATTGAAACATGGGAAATGTTTTATTGCTACAGGAGTTTCTAAAGCATAGCGGAATTCATTACTTTTCAATTCTATTGGTGATCCTGCTCCTCTTGACTCGAAAAATGTAGCAAAAACGCCAGCAGCCGCTGTCGTAATATATTGGTCAATCTGGAAGTCAAGCGGTCTGTGAGATCAGTTTCATTTCAAACGGCTATGTTCCAATATTCTGCTGATAATGCTTGTTTGTGAGCGTATTCTCAATTGGCAAAGTTTCGGCTGTGATGAGATTGTAGAAAAAGAGTGCTTCCATCTTTGTTGTGATATTAAATTTGTGAGAAATTATTTGCGTAATAATAATAATAATAATAATAATAATAATAATAATAATAATAATAATAATAATAATAATAATCCATTTTTAATCAATTTTTTTTTATAATCGATGAGTCAATTTTAAATTGAACATTGTCTTTCATAGTTTTTAAA
>BLKR01009011.1:0-252500 GCA_011170035.1 Teleogryllus occipitalis
TGCTTTTTTATCCTTGAAAATCGATTTTATTACATGGGAGTTTTTTTTTTTTTTTTTCTCCCTTTCAAAATTCAAAACTTAAGTAGTATATGATTTAGTGTAGGGATCAGAGAATTTTGAAAATGTGCACACAATTCACTTTTCCCCATAGCCCGTCATACGCAGTTTTTAACTGTTTTTTGACGTAAATAAATAAATAAATAAATAAATAAAAAATACTTTCCTGCTCTCCACCCTCACCTAGCTAATTTCTTTAACGCTGCTCTGCAAGATCCAGTCACTTTACCTGCATACTTGTTGGCAGGGAAAACAATTATGTTGGCTTAAGAAGGTGACAATAGTAAACCAGAGAACTTTCGGCCAATCACATGTCTGTCAACACTATACAAAATATTGACATCAGTAATAGCTTCCAAAATTAATGATCATCTGATAAATCAAAACCTTTTACCTCCTGAGCAAATTGGATGTCAAAAGGTGACGCGAGGATGCAAAGAGCTTTTAGTTATAGATAGTGTGATCACACAGCAAGTTTGCAAACGCCTACATGATATATCTGTAGGATGGGTGGACTACAAAAACGTATTTGACTCTGTATGTTTCAGGGCGACAGTTTGAGCCCACTGTGGTTTTGCATCGCCCTCATCCCGCTGAGTAGAATGATAAGAGTTCGGATATGGATATTGTATAAAAAGAAATCCGGATGTTCGCATATCGCATCAGTTTTATATGGATGACCTTAAACTCTACGCATGTAATAAAGACCAACTACATAGTGTGTTTATGCTTGTCCAGCAATTCAGCAAATACATCTGCATGGAATTTGGCTTAGATAAATGTGCGATATTAAATGTCAAACGTGGTAAAGTTCAAGATCAGGAAGGAGGATTACAACTCTCTAGTGACATCATTATTCAAAGCCTTGGCAATGAAGACACATACAAATAGCTAGGAATGTTGCAGCTATTGGAAATTTCTGACACAAATGCCAGAAATACGATTCAAAAGAAGGTAATCTCCAGAGTAAATAAAATATGTGAGACGCATATCAATTCGAGAAGCAAAATTACTGCAATTAACACATGGGCTATTCCTGTTGCAACATATACCTTCGGAGTGATAAAATGGACCGACACCTCTTTGCAAACATTCGACAGAAAGCTGAGAACGACGCTAACTAAACATCGACTTCATCATCCGCATAGTTCGATACAAAGGTTATACCTATCTCGAAATAAAGCAGGCAGAGGACTGCTAAATTTAGAAGTACTATGTCGTCAGCAGGAGGAGAAACTCCCTAATTTGTTCCTTTCACGTGACACTCCACTTCACAAGAAATTTGTTTTCAGGATAAAAACATCAGCCCTTTAAGTTTAGCCCAAGAAAGTAGAAGCTTTTCCTATCTAACAGCTCAGGACCGAGTTGATGTCTGGAAGACGAAACTACACGGCCGGTTTATAACAACGCTGACTACTGATGATATTGATCTGAAATGGTCCACGGAATGGCTAAGAACAGCGGGACATTATGGTGAAACAGAGGAATTCCTCTTCTCCATACAAGACCAACTAGTGAAAACAAGAGCTTATCAAAAGTATGTCTGGGGCAAACAGATCGATAGCAGGTGCCGATTGTGTAAAATCAACAATGAGTCAATCCAGCATATAAGTAACGAATGTCCATCTTTGGCGCAAACTGAATATTTACAGCGACACAATAATGTAGCCAAAGTAATTCACCAGGCACTGGCAAAGAATTATCAACTTGTAGAACAGGAGCAACCCTATTACAAATGTAAGCCTCAGCAAGTTATCAGTAATCATTTGGCACGAATATTATGGGCCAGCACAATTATAACAGACAGAGCGGTTAAAGCTAACACATCAGATATTGTCTTATTTGATAAAACAACAAGATGAGCAAGGGAATGATGTTGCAGTTCCCACAGACGACAAACTGGTGTCAACTATTGCTGAAAAGAAACGAAAATACCAACCTCTCGCTGTGGAGTTGAGGGACATGTACAGGTTACGGAGCGTAGACATAGTGCCTGTGATAGTGTCAGCAAATGGCGTGGTAACCAAGGATTGGTTGAAAACTGGACAAAGGCTGCGATTAAAAGAAAAACACCTCATAACAATGCAAAAAGCCGCTTTACTGGGCACAGCAAATATAGTCAGGAAATTTTTGAGTTTCGATTAGGGAAGAAAAGTAAAAAACTTAGAATATGAAGACATCACTTGAATCCATCAAAATGTAAAAGACTACAAGTTTTGAGAACTGTACTAACACAAGACCATAAGTATAAGTATTTCTTCACCGAAGCTCCATGACTTCGTACTGACAAATTGTGTCTTGAGATTGTCCTCCGATACTTTTTGTAGTGAAAAGAAAACAAATAATAGTGATACTAATAATAATAACAACAACAACAACAATAATAATAATAATAATAATAATAATAATAATAATAATAATAATAATAATAAATCAAGACTGGTTATTTCATTTTCAGTACCTGAAGACTGTTATTATTATCTGCCCTAAAATTAGCTATTGGGAACAACGTGTTTGTTAATGACAGCTGACAATTTGGGACTGGTGGAGGTTCCAGGTGAGGGAAAAGTGGATGCGGAAAAGGAGTAAATTAAATTGACTGACTGAGGTACGTGCGAGTTTGGCTTTTGAAGGCGATTTTGGAACGGAAGAGTAAAGCACTTTTGGAAGCCGTGACAGGCGGGGGATGGAGAAAATTCAGCTGAACAAAGGTCGCATGAAACTGAAGGTAGTGGGGAAAGTGGTGTCGGAGGCGAGAGATTCGAAGGGAAGAACCAGAATTTGGCCCAAGGTAGCGTGGTAGGGACGTAGAGGTAAGGGGCTCAGAAAAGCCAAAGAGGAAACGAAATGAGGCTGAATTTACCCTACATATCGTTGTGAAATAAGCAAGGCTTGATTTCTGGCGGAACGCAACGGACCGGTGTTCCGATACCTCGGGAATAATTTTTAAATTTATAAAGATATAAATTATAAATATATAACTATTCTATTAAATTAAATTGTTAATTGGAGGCTCGTTCCTGAACCTAAAATTTCAGAAATCAAGCACTGGATATAAGTGTTGGTTGTTAAGTATAATTTTAAATTAAAGTCAGCTGTAGGTCCATCAAACATTTTTTTAAAATTATTGCGTCTTCTTTCATGCAACTCGTCTCCAAATCCCTTGGGGGGGGCGTTGAGTGCTTCGCGCTTTGGGAGTAATTCTCCATTAAGAACTGCGCGGGTGTAATCCTCCATTGACATTGTCATATCCGTCACGTCTCGTCGCAGTCAGTTGTCAAGAGGACCGCCAGGTAGCATCTTTGCGTACCTACCTCGCGCTCCTACGCCATTACCCAGCGGCCAGAATTGGGAAGGGATTAGGATAAGGGTAGAGTTTAGCACACTTCACAGGAGTTGGACTAGCCTTTGCGAAGCAGCCAAACTCGTTTTGTTGGAACAAATGTGACATGACATTGTCCGGGAAACGAACCCGGTCGTCCTTCGTTAAGGGGGGCGACTTCACTCTGAGCCATGAGAAGACCAATTTACAAAATATTACACATTTACAAAATATTATATAAAATAATCAATGTTGCATTGTCGAAAAGCAGAAATATCAAAGAAAACATACCAGTATTTCATATAATAAAGAAATGTAGTGCCAAATTTATTATTTAAAAATAAATAACTTAAATCAAGAAGTTTTTTACATAGTCAAATATCTACATGAACTTGAAAAACAGTAAATTAGTTATCCTTTAGTTGAAGTTTGTTTAGTTGATTTTGGTGATACTATCTTTACAGGTCTATGTTCATAAAATATTTCGTTGCTTAGGCCAGAAACGTTTTACTTTCGGACGCCAACTACTTTAAACATGAAAGTTCAGTAAATAAATAATGGGTTTTAGTTAAAGTGAAGTTTCGATCCTTGTATAATCCCCAAAACTCATATCAATGGGTCAATAAAAATATTTTGTTTGATATCATTAGAGGCTTCATAATTCCATTATATGTGAATATAAATAATACTATAAACCAGCCCCAATAGCATGATGAACAAAAGTAGAATTGGGTTAATAATAAAATATTAATTAGCAAATTAATTATCTTAATTTAAAAGTCTCATGATCATATTAGACATTACATTTAAAATATTTAACATGCCCAATTGTAGAATACATTTTCTATTTAAGTGTTCATGTAACAGTGTTGCAATTGACAAAATAAACATATTTAATAGTACTTAAAAATGAAAAGAATATTAAGAAAAATCTAGAAGGATTTTTTATTCAATTTAAAGCGTCATCCATGAGTTCGTGAATTTATTTTCCTTGACCTATCTGTAGATCCATCATATCACGCAAAATCTGTAGCATCTTCTAAAGCCGACGTCACTACGAGCGCGATACAATGAGAGAATCTCACACGCTGGCATATACATCTAAATCCACATTCCTCTTTTTGCTGATAGCGCTTCCCGCAGTTTACACCGCCATGTACTTAGTATCTCCTACGAGTTCTATATCCTTCAGGTTCTCCTTCGAAGGTTCGAATTCGTGTTCTCCTGTAGTTACATTTCCTCCAATATCCATCTCCTCTGGGTTTCAGCTAAATCTCCTCCAGGTTCAACGTGCACCAACTGGATGCTCTATCTCCAGCTCTTCCACAGGTTATTTCCTCAAAAACAGTAAAAATCTGTTTGTGAAGGAGAACGACAATCTGTTCCACGTCCTCTCCCTCTACTCTCCTTCTGCCTGCCCTTGGATCCACATTTACCTTCTTCACATTTTTACCCCACCTCCCTCAGATTTCACCTTTTCCATTTTCCTTCTTCACCTTCTAAAAATATACACCTGATCTACTTTAGGACTCATCTCGGCCTCTAATCTATCTTTGTCCCCTCCAGCTTCCTTTTCGGCAGGTTGCACATCTTGTCGATTCCATCTGCAGATTCTACCTTCCCCACACATCTTGCCGATTTTTCCTCCTCCAGTTTCCACCTTCGCCAGATTTTACCTCCTTCAGTATCAACTTTCTTCAGGTTCCAGCTAATGCAGTTTCCATCTCCAGCAGGTAACACCTCCCATACGTTCCACCTCCTGCAGACCTCCTTGCCATCTTTTCCGCAACCTCCTCACCCTCCCCTTCTCGTCCTCCTTCTCCACTCTAATCACGCGGCGCTGCTCGATTCTTTTTTGGCGCCGCCTTCAATGGACTGACCTTTTCCTTCCCGCTCATCGCCCCGCCCCCTTCTCCGCCCCCGACCATCGATCGGCGGCGGTGGCGGTGGCGGTGGCGGCAACCTGTGCCCGCAACCGCCTGCGGTGGAGCCCCGCCCCCTGCCCTGGGAGGGTGTAGCGCTGGCCACACGTCTTCCCTTTGGCCACGTACAAGGCTAACAAGCGTCCGCACCCGATGACATTCATGGGACGATAAAAACAGCAACGCTATTGTTTAAAATGGGCGATTGATTTTGTCCGCGTCAAGCCTCCTTTTTTTACTTCCTTTCTCGTTTTACTGGCCTGCTCTAAGGCAGGAGGGATACGTTTCTTACAGTAGACTTTGTGTGTTGATTTCCACCTACATGGCCGTTGAGCTAATCGACAGATTTTGAAGAACGAAGATCCAAACGATCTGTTTTGGGCGTTGGCGAGGTATAGGCTGTATAAAGAAACAAAAGCAAACGGAGACAAAGTCTAGTATTCAAGGTTTTACGCCACTTAATTTGACGGATCGAATTCCAGAACGATCAATGAATATGTGCCACTTAAATGAAACAGGTCATCATTATTAGCTAGAGCGCTTCTGGCAAAGTAACGTCATATTAACAACTAATATAGCGTATAGTTGGCGCTACGTAGTTTTTTGCTACAAACCTTCTCATCCACTTGTTCCGCTACATAGCTTAAACGGTCTGAAATATTTTTCTTAGGGAGGTGTGGTTTAATTTCTCTTGATCTCACAAATTAAACACACAATAGAAGTCACAATAAATACAGACTTACACGGCGGTACTAAAAGATTTCGATATGGAGTAGAGTGCTTTGTTAATTGATTCATTAAATATCTTTATAAATCTCCTTCTCTATATGTTTTTCTACATTAAGAATAGAATGTAAAGGTACACGTGTCTGAAAACTGGGATTCGCCGCTCCAAAACAATTAAGAAGTATAATACGATTTAGCAACTCAGCCTGTGGCCTTAAATGGGCTGGATGAATAATTTGACGAATGAGTAGCAATGAATGATGACGTTTTTAAGGGAATTAGGGGTAGAGGAAACGAAAAAACTCTGAGATGAAATTCTGCTAAACTCATATAGTCGCCATAATTTGATCCTAGCTATCCACAGACGGAAAGCAAGGCACTGTCGTCTCTGTGGGTGGAATGGAGAAGTTTACTTCTAGAGTCACTTTTCTCCAGTTCCGTTTGATTCCTACTTTTACGTATTATATATTACGCGTATATTAAGACGCTTCTTCATCATGCTGCCAGTTATTGAACTCAAAATTTGCGTTTCTGGATAGAGGTATCTAAAAACAGTTTAATATTATTTTAAACTATAGGGCTCACTGAAAATATTTTCCCTTCCTGAAAAATTGAGCTGCATACCTCATACGTCACTCTGGAAATCAGTGACACTAAAAATTGTTTAATAAACACTCATATAACAGAAACTGCAAGTTGCGTGAATGTTTACTGTTAAAGAATGAAAAAAACCTATTTTTACACGGGATTTCACCTACGATGTCTCCTAGTTTACCAAACCACGCACAAGGTTGTTGGCATCTGAGGAACGATAAAAAGAATAAATAACTTCAATCCGACAATTATGCGAAACACATTCATCCATACGCGTGAACGCATGTGCGTGCATCCGATAGTACATTACCCAAAAATATTGCTTTTAATTTCTTCTGTTATTGTTATGAAGATAAGATTATTTTCTCATTGAAAGAATACTAGCGATTGGATTTCTTTCACATGGAATATAACGAACAGAACGTATAACCCGACATCTGGTACTAGGATTTGCTGGTTATAGTTTTTGTGCCTTCGGTTAAATCCTCTCCATCGACGATTTGCTAGTGACTTCTTGCGATGCAAATTCATGCTGTACTTTCAAATTGCTTAAAAGTTCCTAAATAGTGAGATTAGTGTGTGTTCATGCGCTTCGGCGAAGACGCAACGGATATTCAATATTTAAATACGTATTCGCATTCGCACTGAAGAACAAACTACTAAGAAATATACACATATGTCGATTTAACAATTAATTAATTATCAGTCCATGCTCTTGAGAAAAAGCACAGACAAGCAATGACATGCATGGCAAACTAGTTTCCTTTCATTCAAAGTAATAATCAAGAAGATCCGTTCAGTAGAAGTAACAAACGAATGTCTTAAAAAACAAGTATTTTAAACGTTTTGTGTATTAGAAGTGAAATATAAGCTTAAAAAGGAAAGGTTAACAGATCGAGTGTCATTTTGAGTGAAGATTTGATAAAAGTTAGAGAAATCCTGTTTTTGTAAGAATTAAATATTACATTAGTTACTTCTACAGATACTCCGAGAGAAAGTAAAATGTTTGGCAAGTTTAGCCGCAATTCCTCCTACGATTCATTTGCAAATTAAATGAGATTAATTATCGGCAAAAGTGTCAATTACATATTTGTTCTGCTTGGTAATGAGCTGATTTATTGCAAAGTGAAGTCATTTGCGGATTAGGATTCATTATATCAATGTGTGAATTATACTTTAACCTCATTATTAGTGATAGCTTGTCTGTTTGTTTTGATCTGCATTCATGTGTTCTGTGAACTATGGGTCATGTGCAATTTTATCACAGCAAAGTTCCTGGAGTTCAGTATTGAGTACAGTAATGTGATAACACGCATTAGGAGAACATTTAGGACTATGTCATAGAATAACTAAAATAATTATATTTTCGTTCTTCTTGAAACTGGTTTTCTCAAAATTATTTGTGCTTGAGTTTATATTTTTAATTACTACACAACCATCAATGGATAAGATATGGAGGTTGTAAAAAAAGACAGTATTAATTTTTTTCATATTTCCAGTCTCACGGTTAATCTGTGTCTTTGGATTTTTAATATAATTCTTTATTCGAAGATTTCAAGGAATAGTATAGCAGAATTCAATAGCATCAATTTTGAAACCAATCTCACGATATTTCGGCCAAGAGTTAGCGACAAAATATTTTGACATATTTTAGTACAAAAACATGTTTTGTAATTTCTGCAGGTTTGAATAATTTTATGCAGTAACAAAAAAGCATGGTTCAAATGTAACAATTTCTTATAATCGTCTTATTTATTTGCCGATTGAGAAAACGTAAAATTTCATGTATACTGAGATTTTGCGTTTTTAGATTCAAGTACAAAACGTAGGCCTTGAAAATATTACGAATTTTTGTCATAACAAAAATTACGAAAGTGAAGATTCTCTCTACAGAGGCGCGAGGAACAAAAGGGGAGGGACAGATCAGAGCCAGTCAGATGATGAAGTACTGAAAAATGAGATGATAACGTGGAAAATAGTTACCGCGGTCTCCTAAAAAATAAAATTGACGAATCATATTTTCAAATATATTTAGGAAAAGAGAAATTGCAGAGAAATGAATGTGGCTCATATTGATCGGCTCTACATTGTCCTGTTACAAACCTGCAATACTAATATCTTACATTCATTGACATACATTAATTTCACGACATAATCAAAATATGTATGTACACAAAAAAAGAATTTTTTCTTGTTTTGACTTGTACCCACATTGCATCAAAAGTTTTTTTCCTCTCCACCATAAGATAGCACAACATCAAGATATAAATGTTAAAGTAGGTGTCAAATACTTGTAAGTCTGGTGAAAGGAACTCAACAGGAAGGTCATAGTGTTTTTTTCAGTTATCACCTACTGATATACAATGTGATTTGTACGAAAACCCTTCCGTTTTTATTAAGAGAAACCCTCCTGGTACAATTGTATAGGAATTAATCATTTCAAAATATAATTATCTTCCAGCTACACGGTTGTCACTCCTGCATGACTGTTGTACCCGAGTTTATGGGTTCAAACCCGATCGAAGCAGTGGATTTTTATGAGCGAGAAAATCCTTGGTATGCCTTCCTACGGGGGGAAGTAAAGCCGGTTGTCTCATGTAGTAGATTTACTGCATGTAAAAGATCCTCAAGCCTAAAAGAAGACTCTGAGCAAAATTGAGATCCACCTCTTTCGTCGCCCAAACTAATACCTCCTTTCTCCGCTAGGTGGTGAAAGGACCGTAGCGAAATTTGCGTGGTTAGACGGAAGAGTGGGCCTGATGGCCCGAGTCTCGCCACGTAAAATAAGGCATTAACTAACTACATTATAGTTTGGGGTGACGTGACGTTTCGGATAAACCTTCAGACATTTTGTTTACAAATGCACATTTAAAAACACAGCTGTCTCATTTTTTATTATATTTTAAATTTTTAAAGCCCTAGGACGCTTAGTTTAGAAGTTATTTAACAGTATAGCTAATCGAGTGTTGCGGGTTTCATTTAGGATGAATATTTACATGCGTATTATTAAACAAATCCTTCCTATTTTTAAAATCTAATTGCAATTCGTCTCAAATTAAAATTATATTTCTTTTCAGACATCATTTATAAAGATTGGTTGTGTGTGAGAGCCGCAAAAAATACGTATACTACTGAAATAATATAGGAGATTATTCTAAAAAAATTAGATCTTTGAAGAATTTTGTGTACAATTTTTTGCCAAAAGTGAATTTTTTGCGTAATTTCTCCTGGAACTTAATAACATTAAAAAAAATAAAATGGCCCCCAAGTTTTCTTTTTTTGAGGGATAGAGCAAGGGTCTCTTATAATAATAGTGTAAGTCTAATAATTGTGTAACTCTCTGAATTTTTGAAAATCTCAAAAGCTAGAAATAATACGAGAATGTATTTGTTGCTGTAGCACCACTAGTTTTAATTTTGGGATAAAAGAAAAAATATTGAAAATCTGGTAAAACTTGGGCAAGGGTCTACCTGTATGGGATTCTTTACTTCTTCATTCATTGAGAGAAGAGCCAGTTTGCGACGAGTAAATGTAACTTTTTATTGTTGGTTTATTATTGTTTTTATTATTATTATTTTTATTTTTGTTTTATATTGTTTTTATTTTGTTTTTATTATTGTTTTTTGTTTATATTATTGTTTTTTGTTTATATTATTTTTTTTGTTGTTTTCCGGCAGCCGGAGCGGTAGCAGCAGCAGCACCAGCAGCAGCAGCAGGAGCAGTAGTAGCAGTAGCAGTGGCAGTAGCAGTAGCAGTTGTATTGAAGTTTAAAATTATTGACGAGTTGCTAATTAGGTCTAAATGTTCAATAGACTCCAAAGTAAGATGGTGTACGCCCAATATATTTCTTTAAGCCGTCAATAAGAATTAAAAGACGCAAACATGGTTTAAGAGAATTATCAGTTTCTTTGTTGAACAGGTAGACTCAGTAAACTCAGAAAAGGAGCGTTCTCCTACAAAATTTCCTGATAGTATTTACTGACCATGTATTCGTCACCTGGGGCTGACAAGAAGCAAATTTACATTTTCGAAATGTATGCGTAATTTAAGGGTACTCGTGACTTGATGAAGCGAGCAATAATTCATTTTCTAACCTGGCGCGACTAAATTATGGACGGTTTCCACGTAAGACATTGAAATTATCGGCCACAGCACCACTAATGACCAAATGCCACTTTCCAGACTGACCTAAAAATGGCAGTGGGTTGGTGGCCCTCTCTGTGGTTAAGGATTTTTTTGGAGGACCTCATGCCCGCAGGTGCAACTGTACAAGTCTATTAAAGACCCTTGTTGTCTTATTATAATCCAACAGCCTGGCTAAATTGGCTATTGGAACGGGACAGTATAGACGTTACCGAGAAGATACCATAATTTAGGGGGCTGTTCTGCTTGAGAGTAAATAACTTGGAAACGGTATTGAGGTCTTTTCATGATAGTCCGGGTTTAATAGAAGTTTTCTGATTTTCGCGCTACGGCTAAAATTCCAGATTCAAAGAACTATTCATCTCAACATCGGAAAACAGGATCCGCACAATCACATTCAGAGGAAACTGCCAAATGAATTATTTTTGCCGTCTTAAATCATCTATATTTGATGTTCTTTCACATGTATTATCCAAAGAGCAATCACGTTAATTTATTATAAATTATTTTCATATTACAAATTTTATTATTATTTCTAGAAATAGTTGTCTTCATAACTGTCAGTGTTCTTCTTCTTCTTCTTCTTCTTCTTCTTCTTCTTATTATTATTATTATTATTATTATTATTATTATTTTATTTATTTCAATAATCACTACTGTAATAATCGTACTCGGCTGCAATTTTTTTCAACATTTGCACGCATTCTTTGATATCTGAATTTTCCCAATTGCTTGTTTAATACCTATGAGAGCAATGTTCCTTCAAAAAATATTCACGGACGAGATACCTACTATTCGATACTTTTCGAAATAGACCGAACGTACGGGTGATGAAAATAATTCATTTGAGAATCCTGTCTTTTAAGATAATCCGTAGAGTGGAGAAAAAGTCAATTCAATATACATATTCAGACGTCGCTTATTTTTCAGGATTCAACGCATAGATGTGCAGTGTTGGGTTCGACCACCTTGGTTCGAATTCCGACGGTGGCAGCAATGTCGACACCAGCTAGATAGCTGGGTCAAGTCCAGCTGCTATCTAGACGAGCATTCTAGCTGCCGGCTGCTCTGATCGGTAGTTTTTCGTAATTTCTCCTATCAACATCAGACGAATCTCGGAGCAGTATGCTAATAAACGGGCCACGGACCATGGGCGACCTTTCATTCCTCTTCCTTGTTCTATCCTCAAACCTCACTCACACATTTTTATGCACAACACTACCACACAATCGGGAGACCAGTCGCGATGTTAAAGCTAGTTCCGGCTGGGACGATGTCGCTCTTGTGGGGGCTGTGAATCAGTTCACGATTGCGTTGTGAATCAGTTCCGCGCGTACTGCTTGACGAGGTGAATCGTTTGCCCCTCAGAGCCATCTTTAAAGAACCATAAATTGCATAATCACGGAGGAAGAGATCTGGACTGTATTGAGGGTGACCGAGAACTTCCCACTTGAATTTCTGCAAGAAGCGACCACGCGAGCTCACCCATGCTGCTCCACGACAAAGCAAGGCTTCATACGGTCAACACAATCCCAGCACTCTTGCAGACATTCACATGGGAGGAACACGACCACACTCCATCCAGTCCAGATCTCTCTCCTTGCAATTACGCCGTTTTTGGTCCGCTGAAAAAGGCTCTGAGGGGCAAATGATTCACCTCGGACGACATCAAGCTGTACGTGCGCAACTGATTCACAACGCAGTCACGAGAATTTTATGAGACAGTCATTCACCGCCTTGTGTAGGACAAGCGCCTCAATAGTCAGACCCAGGTACTTCTGACCTACAGGTACTGGTTTTTGTTCCTAGGCCTCGTTTTTTAAATGCTCTTTATGTTATGCTCAGGTTTTAAACAAAATTAATGAGATGTGATGACACTCGTATGGTTATATGATACAATGTTTTCTTGAAAGAGCTACAAATTAAAGTGATAAAGACTGATATCTGATGTCCGGGTGTTCCACAAAGTATGAAAAGTGTAGTGAAACTGCGGATTCAATAGGCTCCTTGTGGCGTTTTTCCCCCTGAAGGGGGGAAGCGGGAAGAGATTGTTTCACATTCTTCGTTTTCCCCTTTCGTCTTCTCCAGAAATCCATTCCCACCATACATTTAATTGCACGTATTCTAATGCCTGTGCATCACATATTGCTGAAATATATAATAAACAATGCTTGTCCCATTAACTACGAAGTTGAAATGATACACAGAAAAATAATAATCATGTCTTCCAGCAAATATTTTGAACTGAAGAAACTGCTGAATTATTCATTTCCTATCATGTATTTAATTGCATCTGCTAAACCTGGCCAGCAGATTCGTTTGTTACTCTATTATCAGTGTGGTAATGACTTTTTAATTAGTATTATATATTAGGCATTTTGACAAAACTGACAAGGTGTGATGAGTTTCCCTTTACTTATTAAGAAAAAATCCAAAAAAAATATTGCTTTTCCTTTGAACAGTAAATAATGTTATGCTCCTTTAAATATAAGACATAGCTTTAACTGTCTTTGACATTAAGTAAATCGTCATTCCCATAGCAACACGATAGTATTTAGATTTTTTTGATTACCGTAGCACTTGGAAATGTCTTCATACGACCGATAACACTGAATAAGTTCATTAGATTACCTCAACAAAATGGAGATCTGTTATTTCAGAGGGCAACTCCACATCTTAAACCACACGGAAACAATAAGTAACTTACTCGGCTAGCAAACAGGAACCATTTCCACCAAAAAAAAGTCATTATATATGTTCAGGTAAAAAAAAATTCTGCTGGAATTGTGGATGCATCGTCGGTGTCCAAGCAACAACAGAAATCATTCCAAAACTGGTTTCCACATCCTCTGAAAAATGTGCGTAATTAGTGTTGCAAAATAAAAAAAATATATATAAGGCTACATAATACGTTTTCTGGAACAGCTGCAAACCTCGGCTGTAGAAAATCGTTCGAAAATCATATCGCCCAAGGAAAGTCCCCTAAGTGACGAATCTGTGAAATCAATAGTCACCTTTCCGAGTAAATTTTTCCATGCGACACAAGGAGAAGAACAATTCCCCTCTTCCTACTTATGCCTTATGGTTTTCTCCCATAATATATTTTTATTTTTCAAATATAACGTCACGAATTCCATTACAAATATACCTACACGAAACTGTTTTTTACGATATTAAATGTGCCCACTGATATAAATACGAAGACGAATTGATGACCAAAAATCGTCCGTCTGAGAATCCTGTCTTCCAAGAAAAACCTCAAAAGTGGTGAAACCGCGGATTCAATAGTCACTTTCGTCTCTTTTTTTTTCACACAAGGCGGAGCTGTAGTGAATCAAGCAGTTCGACCCTGTCTCCTCACCTTCACCGTTTCCTCCTCCGTCACCATCCTCGTCCCCGTTCTCGTCGTCGCCCCCGCCTCTGCCTCCAACCACCGCCTCCACCACCGTCTCCACCTCTTCCTCCGCTCCCACATTCGCCGTTGCCTACGATATCGCCATGGACTCTGCCATCGTCGTTGTCATCGCTTCCACCGTCGCATCCGCTATGGCTTTCGCCATCGTCACCGCCTGTCCCCGCCACTGCCACCACCACTGCCGTTGCCTCCGCCACCGCTGCCTCCGCCTCGCGGGAAGAGGCTCGTTTTTCGGGTCGTCCCGCGCCCGGGGCGCCGACGGCGTAACGCGCGCCAGCCGCGGTTCGATGGTCGCTTCAGAATGCGAGTCCGAAACTCCAAGTTATGACTTCGTAATGGCAAAAGTCAAACTAGTTGTTGGATAATCCGTCTTTTTCATAACTTTCACAATTTCATCATAGGATTTCCAAAGTGAAATTCCCAAAAATAAGAATAAAGAATATATGAAAAGTATGAAATATATTAAAGCTGTAACAAAGAAGAAACATCTCCTATGTTACAATAGTCCTCTTTTCTAGTAACAAGAATGCAGCAACGTGATTTTACAGATTCATTTCGATCTATTACCGCCGTCGTTCTTTCATTCATGGCATTCTTGTTTAATATTCATTTACTAATTCCATGTAATCTCACGATATTCACAGTACGTAAGTCCATTAAAAGTACTCAGTCAATTACCTTTTATTAAAGCTTTTGTGTTCCGCAATCTTCGCGTGTCCCTCGTCGACCATGTGGCGTACTCGCAGACAACCGTTCTCCTTGCCGTCTCGAACCAGAAAGAGCGAGCTCTTTTTTGACACAAGTTCACGCCACGTCCGTATTTCCACGAAAATTTCCTGATTGGCTACGGTCTGAGTGCGTTCAGAAATCCTTCTCTGACTTACGCCATCTCTTCGCCACTGTAGAAACTACGTGTAGGGCCTAATGTCGGGTATTATTGCTTCCCTTTTCCGTTGGTTATAAATGTGACCGGCGACAAGCGGTTACAATACGACCGATAACACTGAATAAGTTCATTAGATTACCTCAACAAAATGGAGATCTGTTATTTCAGAGGGCAACTCCACATCTTAAACCACACGGAAACAATAAGTAACTTACTCGGCTAGCAAACAGGAACCATTTCCACCAAAAAAAAGTCATTATATATGTTCAGGTAAAAAAAAATTCTGCTGGAATTGTGGATGCATCGTCGGTGTCCAAGCAACAACAGAAATCATTCCAAAACTGGTTTCCACATCCTCTGAAAAATGTGCGTAATTAGTGTTGCAAAATAAAAAAAATATATATAAGGCTACATAATACGTTTTCTGGAACAGCTGCAAACCTCGGCTGTAGAAAATCGTTCGAAAATCATATCGCCCAAGGAAAGTCCCCTAAGTGACGAATCTGTGAAATCAATAGTCACCTTTCCGAGTAAATTTTTCCATGCGACACAAGGAGAAGAACAATTCCCCTCTTCCTACTTATGCCTTATGGTTTTCTCCCATAATATATTTTTATTTTTCAAATATAACGTCACGAATTCCATTACAAATATACCTACACGAAACTGTTTTTTACGATATTAAATGTGCCCACTGATATAAATACGAAGACGAATTGATGACCAAAAATCGTCCGTCTGAGAATCCTGTCTTCCAAGAAAAACCTCAAAAGTGGTGAAACCGCGGATTCAATAGTCACTTTCGGCGAATGCCGGAACAGTACCCAAACAAGCGGGTCACGGACCACACGCTATCTTTCCTTCCCCTTTCTTGTTCTATCATCACCCCTTACACACACACTTACACTAACATGCACTAAACTACTACACATGTCGTGAGATCGGTCGGGGGCATAGAGCGGGACTAATAACTTTAGTAGTTGACGTGCCCGGAATCATTATCAATGAACCCAACCTACTCTGCTCACTCGCGTAAACAAGCTGGTAAGGCGGGAATCATAACTTAGTAGTGGTAGCAGTAGCACCACAGAATAGGAACTACACAAAAAGGTAAGATACAATCCGTGCGCCGATATTATGCCCATGGTCGCCATATTGAAAGTGTGTAAGCAGGTATACGACTCGGCATTTTTTGTGTGGTGAACAGTGGTGAAGGTCCCTTTTATTTCCGTTTTACTTGTTCTATTTGGTATGTATATATCTAGGAAAAGCATACGTAACCCGAGAGGACTCATGCTTCGTTTAGGCAAATATTAAATTCGCACATAGGCAAATATTAATAAAAAATAGAGATAGAAAGGTAAAGAATTATAAATATTATCGTACATAACTAGTAGTGCTACAGAGTGGCAATGACTTTCAGTAATAGTTTTCTATTTTCTTTGGTCTGGGTTAGTTTATCAGACTCTCCACATACCAGCTGCCATCTATTGCCAGCTGCCGTCTATCTCCGCCCAAGGTGCATATTTTTGAAATTTTCTCAATTCTTCGGTTTCCTACCAACAGAACCGAAATATTACTTTAAGAATGTTAAAGAAGAGTAAAACCGCGTCCTCAATGACAATTTTCATTACAAAAATTGGAGCCGTTTTTAAGAAACTATCGTTTAAGCGTTATTAATAATGCAAAATCGCAGCTCTTTTTCACAGAAAATTTTTAAGTTTTCCAAACACTTTATTTTAAGTAATTTTAATTACTTCACTTCACAAATGCAACAGTTTTTACAAATCGCTGAAAACGTGCATATTAAAGGCGTGAGAGGTATTTCAAAAAATATTACACTTGTGTAATTTTTGGAAAAAAAAATACCAAAATGAATCTTGTGCCATAATAACCTGTGCAATTAGCACTACCTGTTGGAAAAGTTAGAAGAAAACATTTTGGAGCCGTTTTTGAGAAAATGTCGTTTCAGCTGAATCTTGCGGTTCCTTTGCACAGTTTCAAGATGGCGGTCACCGCTGAGCAGTGGCTCATTGAAAATCAAAGGAGCCGCTCTCTACTTTCCTTTCTGTGTAGTATCTATTCTGTCGTAGCACGGGCTCTAGCAGGGGCAGTCGTAGCTAAAGGAAAGAGGCAGTCGCGGTGGGTTCTGAGAAGCAGGCTCTGGCCCTGAGGCAGTCCTTCTTATCCTGTTTATAGCCTCGTACTATTTACGCGTCTCATAATTGCCTGTTCAATCTAGACGTTCTTATATCACACTTTAAAGTTTATTGGCGCTTGGTATTCTTGTTATGGTTCGTTACCGATTCCTTTTTTTTCTAAGACGGTATTCCTTCGACGTCACGCTGATAAATCTCTAGAAAACACAATGCTTTAGAACATTTTACAGCCAGAAGCCGGTTATGATAAAGTAATCACATGAAAAAGTGGTTTACATACTAGAAGCCCGACTAGTATCTTCGTTTTGTTTACATGAATAAAGTCATTTACGTTTTAGTATTTTGCTCTTGTCTTGTTTTTCGGCGCCCAAGGCTTTCCATTTACTAACTTGTTTCACATCAAACATGAATTTTGTGGTAGGTATATTAGGATTTTCCACGCTTTCCAGGATCCAAATTGGAGATGGGAGAATGAAATGCCCCTTAGGTAGACACCGCAAAGAAAAAGAATACATCCCTCTACTGAAATACAATGATCCTTCCTAATAGAAGTAAAAGAAGCACATTCGAGTCAAATTTGTCTCGTCTGATCCAGTAAAATATTCAATTATTGCATGTCGATGCAGACAAAATCTGTAAATGTACGTTTAAATTTTTTTAGAATGTTTAGCACGGAAATAATTAAGAGAAACTTCTGAAAATATAATAACCATATGAATTTGGCAATCAGACACAATGTGATGACGTATACGAAATAGGATGTTACGAAAGATTCGCTTTGTTAATCTCCATTGTGCTATAAGGGAAGTTTACATTTTACGGTATGTTGTGGTAAAATATTTAGAGCATAACGACACAGAAAATATTGGAAATAATGTTATATATTTTTATAGACAATTCAATTGAAAAACTCTTAATGGGAAATATTTCTTCATTAAAATACTACTTTCTCTGACTGAATTTACCGATGAAATCATGTTGTGACACAGCACTGAAGAAGATCGAAATTAGGTTAAAAACAGCACTATTTACGAACATCAAGATTTTTCCAAATTAACCCAGATATTGCTGAATCTATATTTTTCGTAGTATTGCGATAAAATGTTAAGAGAAGGTATAAATAATGAAAAATTACCTTTTATTAAAATAATATATATATATATATATATATATATATATAATTTTATATATAATTTTTTTATATTATTTTATATATAAATTATATATATATATATATATATATATATAATAGAATCTTCAAAAACAGTTGTCCTGTTAAAAGGTCGGTGGCAATACTAGCTAGTAAGTACAGCTGTGTAAAGGAAAAAGTTATGGATAGAACAAAAAGTGTGAAAGATAAAAAATTTAAAAAAACGTTTTATGGCAAGTTACCAAACAATATTTTGGATGCAGTGCTAAAGAACGTTTTTTACAAAAAGTTACACTTCTTAAGATCACATTGTGTTTGTCTTATATGAAACAAGATGATAAATTACATCAGATTTTGAATATTCATGGAAATTTGCAGACGTACTGGTGTGATCTCTTTTAGCGTTCTTTTACAATGCTTCTAAAATGCCAACAGCAACCGCCCTTCTAAAGGATACGTGATCCATTTTATCTCCGACTTATCGATGTAATTGCCAAGCGTGTTGCTTTGCCATTTCAATACAATGAGTGAAAAATTCTTTTCACGTTTACTCCATGCAAACGAATGTTTTCATCTGTTCTGTGGAGATCTCCCATGTTTGTATTTCCATACTGTTTGATTTTTGCTTGCCTGCTCGCCTGCTCGCTTGCTTTCTTGCTTTCATTCTTTCATTTTTAGATCTTCTGACCGAATGAGAGGGCAGTTTTTACCAACCCTATTTTCTCGCAAGGTCCTGTCCCCTTAACAGTTTTTGATGTCATTGTTTGAAGTACAGATGCAGAGAATTAAAAAATTATCAAAGTGAACGTGATACTTAAATCTTCAACGTTTGATTGAAGCACATCTACAAATTGTAACACAATTCTTCTAAAAGAAGACAAGAATATTTTTGTACTGTTCAGGTAAATAATGAATAACAACTTGATGACGATTTTTTTTTGAGAGCAACAGACGATGATTCGGGCTGACAACAAGACTCCTGCCGACTTTGCTTCCTTGCCACAAGGGAAAATTCTGAACAGCGTAAGAATGATTGAGTATTGCAGAAGTTGTCAGTGTTACCTCGTCTAGATGAAAAGAAGATCGTTTTCTGCCGTAATTAGGGCGTTTTACAATACCAGCTAAGGACCCGCGCCAAAAAACTCTGTTCACGGAATCTGCACGGCTGTAAGGTAGTCGGTACCAACCATCAAAAATCTAATTTTACAATGCAGCCAAGATGTGAATTACTTAGCCTTTTTACTGACAAGGCGATCCTTTGTGACCCGCTCGGCTGAAGATTCTCAAACAATTGACTTTCGTGGCTTACTTGGAAATGCATCTGATTCTCAGAAACTCTAAACAATGCGAAATGCTGTCTCCTCTCGCTGATTTCCAGTAGCTGGCGCAATATCGCAAGCGTCTTTGAAAGCAGATCAATCTTTCAAAGCAGTTTGTTCTTCCAAAGAGTTTCATACGAAAGACGTGTTGCCTTTCTCTCTTAAAGTCCTCCCGCGGTTTTTACAGAAAATATATTATAAGTCCAACACGGAACGTTTAAAATGTATACCCTTTGCTGTTAATTAACACCAAGGAATTGTTATAAATGACTGAATTCCAAGTACGGCGCCAAATTTGAAATACTTTTGGCTGCCTATGTGCCAAAAAATTGTTTAATGCCATGTCGCTCATAATATGGCACCATATATTCATCAACACTATGAATTTCTTCGCATGGAGCAAAGAATTTTAATTTAAAAAAATCTGCAACAACCCTAAGCCAGGCAAGTTATTGATACAGACATCAAATGTTTCATCTTCTCCGCTTTCTTCATCAGTATTATCATCTTTAGCATTGTCAGGCGGACAGATACCTACGCTTTTCCGGTCGACTGAATCACTTCACTTCTGTTCTTCACTTCTTCTAACAGTTCATGCAGATTGAAGTTTTTTACCAGTATCTATAAGAGGAAACATTGCACCAAACAATACATTTGGCCACTGCCCTTTATAAAGAAAACAAAATGTTTTATGAATATCTGAAATTGTGCATTGCGAATGTTAATTATTGTTGCACAGAACTGTATTGAGATTGTTTCGAATTAACTTTAATTGTTGTAATTCAAATATATTCCGTTACAAAAATGTTACGTTCTTTTTCTGAAGCGTTCATCTCGAAATACATACCAGAAGCCGGTGTCCCTGGCCTCACCCTGCACTCAAACAATAATAACGGGTATTCTCAGCTTCAGCTGTAATATTTAACTGTAATATTCAGTAATTCCAAAGTTCAAAATTAATTTAAAATAATTCTTAAACGCTTAACAATTCCATGTACTTCAAAAAGAACAGTGGCAACATCTGAGTTAAGAATTGTTAATTTTTTGTTATTTACGTTCAGTATTCCGAAGATGGATAACATTGGAAAATATACGAACGTAAATGAAAAAAATATATTAATGTAAAAATTTGCTTTCGAAAATTTCAGAAATGACAAGCAGTAAATATGGTCACACAGAAAAATTGGGATGTTTATAAGGATTCGTCACTTCGTTGATCTTTCTCATGCTTCATGACTGGATCATCATCAACTGAATCAATCGTGGTCAATCGTCATCGATCCTGGTCAATTGAACAACAGGCAGTCATTATTTTTTATCTGAACTTTTATCATTCTTTATCATTCTTTTTCTTTTGAACTTCTGCGAAGGCGTTGCAAACAGCTGCTCGATATCTCCGGGCTTCATATCCATACGCTTTACTCAGTGACGCGTTGAACGACCTAGTAACATTTATCACGTTTTTGTTGTTGCACCCAAAGCTTCACAGTGAAAAGAAACTGTCCTTTGCTTGTATAATGCTCAAATTTACTTCTCACGTTTCAGTACATGCTCTTAATTATTGTACGCTATTACCTAAAATAATGTTCAATAATTAGATAAACGAAATTTTTTTTCTTGAAAACTCAGAACATAGAGTTTATTGACAGATCATCAGCTGTGCTGATGATCTTACTTAGTGGTTTAGCATTGCCATCCATTAGATGTTATAAAGATGAAATCATGAGAAAAGTTTAAGAAATGAGTGTTTATGGACGAGTTGATATTCAATAGGGTACATAGCCATTAACACCACATAACAGAGTGAAGCCACACGCCTACACGATGCTTCAACCCGCAACCTTAGCTTTGCCAACACGAACTAAGCTTCAAGGCTTAATGTCTAAGAGGTCTTGATATTACTGTAAAATAATATTTCCACTCGCAATATTTCTATTTATGGAATTGTAATTCTTTTACACAATTATATCTATATAATCTCAATGTGTCTATATGAAACGAAATCCTAATGCAGAAAAAGGGATTTCCTTGCAACAATCGGGATATGGTTCGTCAGTTCTCCCAGGGTAAAAAATACAAATGAATAGACCGTAAACCAATAACAGAGCGGATGGTAATGAGGCAAAATGCAGTAAATTAACTATGGACTTGTCAGTAAATTCACCGTGGAAGAAAATTTAGCTACTACACAAAACGAGAAAAGAGACAGTAAGAAAATAATATGTTAATTAAACGCAAAAGTAATACATGGCCGTCGTCGAAGGAGAGCTACAGTCAAACGATGAAGGAGCCTATATCTCAGTGTTCGGAAAGAGTGAGAAAAATGGATGTGCTTTTCGTTTTCACTCCTAACCCTAGGGTAGACCAATGGGCTGTTGTTCCATTACATCAGGCCAGGACCCCACCTGGTGGGTAGATCCACCGGATTGTTAATTAGATTGATTATTTTCTGTTCCAGGCACATCAACTGATATGGTCATTAGTTCAGTCGGTGTAGAGCATGTTATTTCCAGGCAGGTGGCACTGTTCCTCGCCCATTACGATGTGAGAACCGGCGCTGAACCAAAGTTGGCTGAACTGCACGACTCTATACGTTGACGTGCAAAGGTTTGCTCCCTCCAGATATTTGTGCCTGCGGGACAGGCCTTAGTCCGGGCAAACGCTGTGCTCCCGACGTGTTTTGTAGCGTAGGGTATTTAGTATAAACAAGTGGCCCATCAATAGGTCTAAAAATGTTACTTTCAAGACACCGTATTAAGAAGAAAGTGACTGGGAGCGGTAGCTCAGTGCATCAACTGATGTCACTGCAGCGCCTCTGACCGGAAGGTCCCAGGTTCGAGTCCTGACTGCGGCAGGATTTTCGACACTAGCTTTCCAGCTAGGTCGAATTCAGTCGCTGTCTGGAGGAGAATTCTAGCGCCCGGCTGCTCTGATCGGTAGTTTTCCGTGGTTTCTCCGATCAACACCAGGCGAATGCCGGAGCAGTACCCTACCAAACGGGCCACGGACCGCGCGCGATCTGTCCTTCCTCTTCCTTGTCCTATCCTCTCCCCTTACACACACACTTACACTAGCATGGTACACTACAGGTACACTACCATATTCCGGGAGACCGGTCGGCTTAGAGCTTGTCGTGGCTGGGGCCGTGCCCCGCTTGTGGGAGAGTCCTGGTTAGGGGGAAACCCAACTAGCCGACGGTAGGCCGGCGCCGGATCTCGCCATCCAGCGGGGGAAGATCACCGCCATCTTCCGAGAGAAAAACATGCACGACACTAACGGGACTAATGACCAGAGCAGTTGACGCGCCCGGAAACACGAAAAAATCAATCAAAGGAGAAAGTGTACTGAAGAACGAAGGATCATGGCGCGCTTATATTTCAATCCTTATTTGTATTTAGCCATTATATGCCCCATAAAGGGCAATTGGCCTCGGCGCCTTGAGACACCGAGTTTCGTCGTCGGTCACCCAATCAGGAACCAGCGATGACTCGAATTCGCTTTCATCGTAATTCCATGTGGTTAACGAATACAACTAGGGACGCCGGTTGCACGGTAGCACGTTTCAGTAGAACCATCCCAGCATTCGCCTGGATGACCGAGGGGTACCACAAAAACCCCGGTCAGGATGATCGGCACGGGTATTGAACCCGGGCGTCCTAAACGCGACGTCAACGCGCAACGTTTTGACGAGACACATAGCTCGATTCCCGAAACCCCGAAAAATTAGCACACAGAACTCATCAAAAAGCAAAGGCGTACTGAAATGGCCATAATTGCAATAGTTCTTTCAAGCATCGGAGTTATTCCTGAATGTCCAACTTGGGCCCCAAACCAACTGGTAGTGAAGGTGGACAATTTATGCGAAAATCAGAAATGATAGCAATAACACGTATACTGTAAAAATTCAAGAAAATTGAGCCCTTTGGATTCTGTGCCGTTTTAAATCAAATGTAAATTGATAGAATCTGCAGTTACCTCCACGGGAAGATCTTTGACGCCTGAAATCATCAATGTTCTACACACATGCACCACGTGGTACGAACACTCACCAAACTGTGGTGTCGTTTGAAATGTTTACAATACTTGTATCGCCAAAAAATTCTTAAAGAAGTAGGATAGCAGAGAAGAAACCGTATACTTTTTTCCGGAACGTGGAGAAACAGACACTCGGTAACCAAAACTGAACATTGCTTTCCGCTATCTACAGAAATACTGTCATAAGGTATTTTGGAAATCTAATGTGAAATTTGGAAATTTTGGAAATGGACGAATGGGGGGAGGGAGAACACGGGTCACTCCGACAATTAGGAGCTCTGGGATTTGTTCCATAAATTTTGTGAAAGAACTTTTTAGAAACTCCCAGGTCATCTAAAGGACTGGGAAGTGCAATACATAGTATCGTTTGGAACAGAAAAAATTTTCCTTCAAGTATTACAAACACTTTCACAGTCACTTCACACTTTATCTCCGCCTTGGGAATCTGGTTGCAATCGGGAGTAGAGTTTACACTCTAACCACATCTAAGATCTTGACACGTGAAGGTATTCTCATACATAAAACACACGGGTAATAAAATATAAAAAATAATAAAAATTGATAATAATAATAATAATAATAATAATAACAATAATAACAAAACAAAGTCCCAATAAGACCAATGAAATGAATCTGACTTCCTGATAATAGTTTCAATTATAATTACTTTTACCCTGTCCTTCAAAATTTGCTCTTTTGGATTGACTTGCTTTTTAAATGCACGCGACAACATTTTTAAAATTTCTCACATGCCTTGGAAGTTAGCGAAAAATTAGTTACCAAGGCAACCCTTGTAGCCAACAAGGAAATCTGCGGGATCTATGGGAGTTGCAATGGAGGCGGCATGTCGCCTTTGGGCATGGGTCCCCAGAGAGCCCAAGTCGCGGCGGGCAATGGGGGGGCGGTGGGGGGGGGGGGCAAGTCGCGTGCGGGCCGTGGTCGCGCATCGCCCGCGAGGCGACTTTTCCTTGTCTCCCCCTTTGCGTGTCGCCCCTTGGATAATTAACGGGCGGGCAAAAAGTCTTAGGGGCCGCGGGCTCTCCGTCACCCGGCAGGTAGATGGCCCCACTGGCAGAGTGCGTGTGTGATGTTGCGTCGAGTGTACGGCACCCAGCGGAACGCATACGCACGTACAACATGTCTGGGAAATGAAATCCATCGCGGCAACTTCGTTGTGCTGAACGAAACACTTGGGGACCTACGGGCTACCTAGAAAATTGAATTTATCGCGTAATATTGCGTCAAATGTGTTTCTCCCAGTGGCACACACGCCTGGAAACTGAAATTCATCATGTAATCTTGTAATCACATGCACGTACAGGTGTCAGGGAAATAAAGTCCATCGTTTCGCTCAATGAACTTCGTCATGAACCCCATAAACTTCGTCACGCCCAGTGAAACACATACACGTCAACAGGCTGTCTAGATAATGAAATCCATCTTGTGATCTAGCGTCAACTAAGTCGCGGTCAGTTAAATGCATACGCACGTACGGAATGTCTGGAAAATTAAATCTGTCATATGATCTTGCGTCAAATAAATCGTGCCCACTGGAACGCACTCGCACGTACAATTGCCTCGAAAATAATGCATTATCTAAATGCAATTTTCAGTTGCATGCATCGCGGCAACACATACAGACCTATAATTGTCTGAGAGAATAAATTCCATCGTGTGACTTTAATTGTGTGACTTTAATCGTGTGACTTTAATTTCTCCCTTTCAAAATTCAAAATTTATTGCTTATTTATCCTTGAAAATCGATTTTATTACATGGGAGTTTTTTTGTTTTTTTTTTTTTTTCTCCCTTTCAAAATTCAAAATTTATTGCTTATTTATCCTTGAAAATCGATTTTATTACATGGGAGTTTTTTTGTTTTTTTTTCTCCCTTTCAAAATTCAAAATTCTTAAGTAGTATATGATTTAGTGTAGGGATCACAGAATTTTGAAAATGTGCACACAATTCACTTTTCCCCATAGCCCGTCATACGCAGTTTTTAACTGTTTTTTGACGTAAATAAATAAATAAATTGCGAAATGAATGATTTGGTGGAGTATGTTTCTAGAATGGGACAAAGCTTCCTTAGATTATCTCCTTTGGTCCACTGGAAGGACAAAGGAAGGCGTTCTAAACTAGAAAATGTATAACATTGACTAGGATTCCAAGACCTTTCTTCGAAAATAATGCATTATCTAAATACAATTTTTCGTTGTTTTCCAACTTAGATGCACTTAGATGAAAACCGCCTAACATGCACAAAATTTGTAGGGAATGAATTATATGAAAATCGTGTTCTGGGTATTCGTTCTGGTATGTGAAAAAATTGCACTTCTTCTCGAAGTACGTCTCATACATTTGTTAAGATTTTAGTCCTCAAAGAAATTACTTAAGTAAGTACATGAATTACATTCATTTCACACTGATTGATCTTAATGTACCGGCGCTTAAAATTCACTCAAAATTTCTCCAAGGTGAATATCTTAGGAATAATTCTCCTTGTGCCATTACACTGAAGCAATGCTGTAATTAAATGTTTTCACTGTACGTAATAATTGACGTTGTCATTAAAATGTAATTATAATGTTATGTGCCATCAGAATGAAGTACTTACTCCTGACTCACACCGCAACCGGTTTTGGAGGTAGCTGCACTGCCTTTCCGGTAGCATTGCAGTCGAGCATTGTTTTTCTTGTTTCCTTTTACTTTCAGACAGTTAATCCCTGTGAATTTACATAGGCATGCGACAGAAATTTCTTATCCAATATTTTAAATCCAAATTACAGGTTTTCAGATAATGTTCATGCTTTTGGAAATAAGACCTATATATTTGTTTTTATTGGATTGTAATTGACTGTAGAAAATGTGCCTTTTTGGGAATTATTGTTCGAATACTGCTTCGTGTTTTAATTTTTTCTTGGGGGGTAATGATGATTCCCAAAAGGACTGACATCTCTGTAGTCGCATTGCTACTGCCAGAGTTTTCCACTTCATGGGTAATATGTCATATGGGAAATGGGGATCAACACGTCGCTTTAATCATCGGACGGAGCATAGTATAAGCAAGGAAGAACTGCTCAGGTTCCACAGCACTTTATGTAACGTATTGGTCTAGCATCTACTTGAAATTTATCGGATGAAAAAGTTAAAAAAATTGAAATCAGCGTATAGTGTAAGCAGAACCATTCTCAAACATCGCGAGAAAACTGATAGCATTCAAGACACATGAAACTAATATAAGATCGTCTTTTTGTTTGTTGAAGTGTGTTAAGTTTTCCAAAGAGATGAATATTGTCAATTTTAAATGAGACACTAGGTGGAACAAAACGCTTGGCCCATTAAGCACTTGGACGAAAGTTCACCGTCACAAAATATTCGTTTGAAGTGCTTGACATGGACGATCAATGCGGTTTTTATTTTCAAAATGTGACCCCGCTCTCGCAGCAAACTTCCAGACGTGAAACTAAGTGACTGGAGTTTTCACTAATGAAGTTCATCATTGTACTTCACGTAGTGACAAGCTGTTAACAACTGTTTTATTGCTGAACAAAAATATTGATGTTCTTAAGGAAAAGTTTAACAATTGGTGATGGTAACGGTGGTGAAAATGAGGTAAGTCTTTCACACTGAAAGAAGCCCTATGGAGCAAAGTGTTTCAACAATTTCCATTACGGTCACTGGAGCCAGTTTGCTGTATAGTCGACATCATGTTTGGTAAAATTCCATTTGTTTTCTTCTGTTTTCACAGAAAAGGATCGTGGCCTAACATGTGATGCTAGATACTATGAAAACATCAAAGCATCATATTTGCGTAAATATTCATATTTTATATGGTAAATGATCCCGTGGATTCTTTGTACGTTCCAAAGGAATTACTGTCATTCTTTACAGGATTTTGCATTTTAAAAACTATACATGGAGAATAATCATCAACGGATTATTTCTTCTCTTCAAGAAACAAAATTTTCAACGATTTCAAACAAATGAGATTACTAATTGGTAGGAAATTAACAAGTTAGGGAATTAGGTTCCTAACAAAACAGGCCTTGAAAAATATGTTAGTCACGATGGCCTAGATATCTATTACAATTACGGAAGTAATCGGGGTTGGGCAAAATACTTTAAATTTAGTTATTAAATACTTCGCGAAAATACATTATAAATAAGTATTTGAATACATATTCAAAATAAATTTGGTTTTGAATTGGTAAATGCGTATTTAAAATACTTCAAATACTCAAAACACAGTAAATAAAATAATTTTGCATTATAAATTTTGTATTGCAACAATGTATTGCAATTGTCAATTACAATAAATTACTAATTGAGTGTCATACATTTCTGAACAATTGCTGAAAACTTTCAATATTTACTTTCACTTATACATTAAAAAAACACTTTCAAACATAAAATGACATAAAAATGATATCAAGAAACTCAAATAAATGGAATTTTCTTTTTAAACGACTACTTTCTCAAACAAATCATCCGTCAATAAAGTTGGTGAATGCCGAAAATCCACAACGGAAAACAGTTTCTGAACTGGCGCTGATAAACATAAACTTATAAGGAATAGACTTCTTTAGTCGGATAATTGTCTAGTAATTATTTAAATTTATCATTGGATAATGAAGAGAATTTAAGTTCAATAGATTTTATTTTTGTTTCAATTAGGTCCATTCCCTAAGAGAATCAAACAAAATGAAACTATCCTCTTCATTTGTTTATAAAGCATTTTAATATTTATTTTCTAAAATACACCTATTTGATGTATTTAAATAGATGTCAAAAAATCTCAAAAATATTGTTTTTCAAATACAAAATTTATTGATAATATGTATTCCAAATACAAGTATTAAAGTACTGCCCAACCCTGGAAATAATGTGAATGCACACGAAATTATTCTAGGAAATAACCATTTTCAATTTTTTTAGGAAGGAATATCCGTTTCCCTTGGAGTGATTTACTTAGCAGAAGTCCACAAAGTTTTTGATAGGTATATCTGAAAACAGATTGTCGTTCTACCAACAGGCTTTCACAATTTCCTTAAGATATTTCCTGCTTAATTGTACCATAATCGTATCACACAACAAGAAATGAGCACAAACATTCACGAAGATGTAAAAAGAAAAAAAAAACAGAAATAATACCCGTTTTGTAAGAAACTAAACTACATTGTATAAATGGTGTGCGTTCTACAGTGACGGATATAGAGGGGGCCTGCGGGCCTTGGCTCCCCCCAAAAAAATCCTCGAATTTTCGTTGTTTTTTTTCCTAGGGCTTTTATCCATCCGACAGCCGGTTGCCCTTTACGTCCCGAAGGGCCGCATATTCGACCATACACTAGACAAACACTTGCGGGCTCCTCTGATCTGGGGTCAGCAGAACGCGAGACCCTCCGCGACAACCCACACACAAAGTCAAGGGACAAACAGCCATGCCCAAGGCGGGACTCGAACCCGCGACCCTTCGGACCGAAGCGCTGAGTCGGTACTCGCTCTTAGCCACCT
Source organism: Teleogryllus occipitalis (assembly GCA_011170035.1). Lineage (NCBI taxonomy): Eukaryota > Metazoa > Arthropoda > Insecta > Orthoptera > Gryllidae > Teleogryllus > Teleogryllus occipitalis. Next base: position 29,239 of record BLKR01009011.1, read on the forward strand.
CGGCCATCCAGGTCAGCAGTTTTCGTTTGTTACTTTATTTTATTTGCAAAAATTAATTTAAATATTTATTTGTTAGAATTATGCAATTATTAAAAAATAATATTGTATAGTATCATATATACACTACAAAATAATATACAATATAATAACAAATGTCTATTTAACAAAAACGTATGATGTCCTCCTCAAAATGATCGCCTGGATCCGCCCCCGGCGTTCTATTCGTAATCAGGAAAGAGAAATTCCTTGTGGACGCATCTATAGAAAATATATACCTGCCTCCTGACATCGAATTTTTAATTGGAAATTATAACCTTCCCTCCTCCAGTACCCGCGCGCTGTTGAATAACGTCTTTCGACAGAGTGAAGAATATATTAATTCGTGGGCAGGCGGAGCCGCGAATATTTCGTCTCCGACGTCGTTTGGAGGCCGTGGAGTGCGGGCGCGCATGCCAAGTACGGCGTGGAGGCCTCGGGCGCTGAGAAAGCCGCTCGCCGCGTGACCCCTGTGGCACCGCCTGCGCTTTCTAGGACCTTTCGATTCCCATGTCACGTGGTGCAGACCATTACAGTGGCGCGCTCTCCTCTATCACCTTCTTGCAGAAACTAAAATACGCACTGCTGCCAACGATATTTAAAATGGGCGTGGCTGCTGCGTGGGTTCGCGAGACGTAAGCAGGTGCATAATGTTACAAAAGATTCTTAAGCGGTTTCTTATATGTATATATTATGAATAATTGATCATTTAGTAGACACTTTTCGTATTTATCTTAAATTATCCATTTTTTATATGTGGAAGTTGGCGAGCCTAACCTGCAGTTCTACCCTGCGACTGCGACACTAGCGCCTCCTATAGTAGCACCCTCGAGCTTTGTCTCCGGTTGCAAGGCCCTGGTGCGCAGGGCCTTGCAACTCTCCATCAAAATTGGGGAGAGAGCTAGAGGGTACGACTACAGGAGGCACTAGAGTCGCCAGATAAAGGCTCGCCAACTTAAACCAACGCCAACATAAAAATTGGCTAAATTGTGAGAAATACAAAAACGCGGGAGATATGCAATTCGCTCACGACCATGCGTGACGTCTTGCCTCCAAATATTACGAAAGGTAAGTATTACGTCTGCACTACGTGAAAACGTGAAGCTGCGTCTGGAATTTAGTTTAATTTTTTTCTGGAGTCTTGATTTAAACTTGTCAACCAAAGGCGGGTTCGATTCCCGATTTGCAGTAACCAAAGATTTGTTTAATAATTAGTTTCCACGCACGTTTTAAATAACCTTGGTAGCAATTCGTATTTTAGTTCCTGTAAGAGGGTGATATTGTAGAGCGCGCCACTGTCATGGTCTCTACCAAGTTATATGGGAGTTACAAGGCTCTCACGGTGCGGCGGCGGAGGCGGCGATGGCGGTGGTGATGGTGATGGTGGTGGCGGTGGCGGTAGCGTTGGGTCGGTGGGAACAGCGACGGGGACATGGCATTGACATGGACTTGCGTTGATAAGTTATTTCGTGTTTCCGGGAGCGTCAACCGCTCTCATTAGTCCCGTAAGTGTTGTGCATTTTTTATCGCAGGAGGAGACAATGATCTTCCCCCGCTTGCTAGCGCGATCCGGTGCCGACCTAGTTCGGCTTCGGGGATATTCCTCAACCAGGTATCTCCCTTCTGTGTGGCACCGCTCCGACAAGCTCTAAGCTCGGTCCCCAAACAAGTCTCCAAACAAGTGTGATAGTGTATAGCATGTACGTGTAAGTGTAAGAAAGGCGTGAGGATAGTACAAGAAGGGTGAAGGAAAGATTGATCGCAGTCGATGGCCCGTTTTTAGCGTACTGCTCCGGCATTCGCCTGGAATTGATCGATGAAACTGCGGAAAACTACCGATTAGAGCTGGCTTCTAGCAGTTTCCTCCAGACAGCGGCTGAATTCGATCTAACAATCCGGTCCAGTGTCGAAATCCCTGCCGCACACGGGACTCGAATCATAGGACTTCGCGATCTGTCCCACTGTAGTGACAAAATGTTGACAATTATGACAAAATGTTAAGCCACATATACGTCTAAAACACCCAGCATGTCTCGGAATAAATTTAACAAAAAGGGCTGATCTTTAGCAGGTGGAGAAAATATCTTGAGCTGCGTTAGAACTCCTACCTGCCAAACACCAGTGCATGATGAAAAGCTTACCAATGAGAGGCACATGTCACATGTGTAACATGTAAGACTTCTTATGATGTGAATTGTCGAAAAGCGATCTTTGACCCCCTACACACTCTAGAACTTTGTAACATTTAGTCTGAGACACCTGCAATTGCAGATTTGGATCTATACGCAACTTGTATGCGTCCTGTTAGTCCGCCGCGCGCGTCGTCCAAAGCGCCGCCCGAGGCGTGGCGTCGCGTTGCGTGGCGTGGCTTCGCCATGAGATATGTCATGACGCGGTGAAGGCCGTTTCACCGCCGGGCGCCGGAATCGCTGGATGCGCGAGGTCGGTCAGGATACCGAAAAGAGCAACCGAATTTCTAGAATTCTCCTTCAAGCAGCCAAAAATTCGACTTAGCTAAGTTGCTAGTGTCAAAAACCCTGCCAATGTCGGGACTCTAACCCTAGGACCTCTCGGTAATAGGCATAGCATGGACTCGGGCCTCGGCCCCTTAGTATGAGCATGTGCGAGGGAAAGGGCAAGTGCGGAAGGCGATGGCGGCGGTAATTGCACGGAAGGGAAGTGACACGGGTGCGATGGCGGCGTTACGAGGATGGACGGAGGAGGAGTTAGTTAGTTAGTTAATACCTTATTTTACATGGCAAGACTCAGGCCACCAGGCCCGCTCTTCCGTCTAACCACGCAATTTTCGCTACGCTCCTTTTCACCACCTAGCGGAGAAAGGAGGTATTATCTTGGGTGACGAAACAGGTGGATCTCAATTTGGCTCAGAGACTTCTTTTAGGCTTGAGGATCTTTTACATGCAGTAAACATACTACATGGGACCACCGGCTTTACTTCCCCTGCGAAGGTAGGCGTACGAAGGATTTTTTCGCCCTTAAAAACCCACAGCTTCGGTCGGGTTTGAACACGCAAACTCGGGTACAACAGTCCGGAATCCTGACCGTTATACCACCCAATCCGTAGGAGCTCAGTACTTAAGTGAGATATTTTGAAATATTTACACATAGTGTGAATGCATGTGTAGAATTGTATGTCTATAAGAACCAAATGCTTATGTATCATAGACGATTCATATTAAATCCTATATTAAGCTGAGCGCACTGTATATACCAGTTGCTGATCGTGATTGTGCCTAAAAATATTAAAAAGTAGATCAATAAAAGATGCAATGAGAACGATGACTACTTACACGTAAATTTATTAATATTCGAAAAAAATTACGTTATATTTTTAGGACATCAAAAAATGATTCATATGAAGGTTTTCAACTATCATTGAATTGTGTGTGTGAGTGTATAATTTCCCTTGTGTATTTATGTACATTTCAACTTTTCATGTCATCCTCAAATTCAGACTTCCAAAACACATTAGTACAAGTTCAAATTAAACATTGTCTTTATTTTTTCCTGCATCTTACTTCTCACAATTGTGAGGTGGTAGTGATGTAATGATGGCAATGGCGATAGTAGTGGTAGCTGTCGTGGTAGTCGCAGTGATGATGGTAGCGATTGTAACTGTAGTGGTTGTGGTGAAAATGACGGTAGTGATGATAGTGGTTGTAATTGTGGGGGTAGTGGTTCCGGTAATTAAAAATGGGGACCGTTTGAAAGAAAATGGTCACAATTTTTTTCTGATGCGAGTTGGGTATTACTGTAAAACAAAATGTGTAATAATTATAAATTTTAAAAATGTACATGTAATAAAGTATATTGTCGTGTCATTGTCAGACTTAATTTTTCTTAGCAAATAAAAATTTTTGTAGTAAATTTATTCTAGTGAACATTTTAAAACGTTGACGCTTTTCGCTTAGGCGTCGTGGGTACGCGTTTAGGTCCTTTTCAAATCGCTGTTTGCTGATAGCGGCGCTGATAGCAGGTATTGGTGATAACGGTGATAGTTGTGGTGGTAGTGGTAGCTGTGCTGGTAGCTGTATTGGTCGTGGTGGTAGCTGTGCTGGTAGTGTTTGTAGAGGTAGCTGTGGTATGTGTGGTGTGTGTTGTAATGGTGTGGCAGCGGCAGAGGTCGTGGCTTTAGAAGAGGCCCGCCCGCGACAAGCAGACAACTAACAGGCAGACAGCTCTATGCCGCTCAAGCTGAGGTATTAGGCTTCGCATGGAAGGGAAACTAATCGAAACCGTTAGCCAGTGCCGGAAGAAATACGCTCATTTCCACTCGCACTGTCTCATTAGAAAAAAATCAGGATGATGCCTTGAAAGTGGAACGTGTAGGGTCGTACCCCGAAAATTGAGGTCTCTTGCACACGGTATTTATTTATTTATTTATTTTACGTCAAAAACAGTTAAAAACTGCGTATGACGTGCTATGGGGAAAAGTGAATTGTGTGCACATTTTCAAAATTCTGTGATCCCTAGACTAAGTCATATACTACTTAAATTTTGAATTTTTGAAAGGGAGAAAAAAAACTTCCATGTAATAAAATCTATTTTCAAGGATAAACAAGCAATAAATTTTGAATTTTGAAAGGGAGAAAAAAAACTCCCATGTTAAAAAATCTATTTTCAAGGGTAAATAAGCAATAAATTTTGAATTTTGAAAGGGAGAAAAAAAACAACAAAAAAACTCCCATGTAAAAAATCTATTTTCAAGGGTAAATAAGCAATAAATTTTGAATTTTGAAAGGGAGAAAAAAGCAAAAAAAACTCCCATGTAATAAAATCTATTTTCAAAGATAAATAAGCAATAAATTTTGGCTCTTATTACTTCCTGCCGCGACAACATGGAAACGATAATTTGAATAATTGTATTTCCCACTGAATTCTAGAAGACGTGCACAGAAAATGAAGTTACATTTATGTCCAGAAGCAAAACAAGGGCCATCTCAGCATTTTCTCAATGGATCAGGGAAACTGGACGAAAAACCTGATCGAGATGGGGTATTGTGGGATAGTTTTAGAAAAGATATATGTCCTAGGAGATCATTTCTGTTCAAAGGTTAGTTTCAACGTCTGACGCAGGAGGCAGAAACTTCAATTCTATCCTGTGATCAAGAGAAATTACGCAGTAACTTCACACATCATTTGATATAATTTTACTTGTGTTTCTTTCTTACTTACACACAAAATTTTCTTTTAATTTGATTTTTTTCTGTTTTCAATTGTAATTAAATTGTTCAAAAATATCTTTCATATTTAAGAAATTTTACTAATCTGAATATTGCATTTTTTTCTTAAATATAAACGATATTTTTGAACAATTTAATTACTAAAATTTAATTGTAAAGCGGAGAAAAACAAATTGTAATTATGTATTCAAGTGTAAATTATTTCCAAGCTTTCACCTCTGGATACTCGTCTATAATTTAGAGAAAAATAATTTATTTACAATAGATAATTAGTTGGTGGCCTTATTCCATCGATTTCATTATATAGTCATTTTCTAAAAAAAACGGTTTAAAACGGTACGTGAGGCACTATGGAGAGAATAGCAAAAGAAGCAAGTTTTCTAGCCTGGAGTAACTCTAAATACTACTAAATGCAGCAATGAAGAACGGTTTTATTAGGAATTCATAAATAGGCATTTCGTCTCTAAATTTCTTGCTAACTAGGGAATAATTTGCTATGTTTGGGTCTCAGACGTGCTATTCATATTTCAGAGTTTATATATTAAATATTTGTGTCATGGAAACTTACTAATGTAGATTCCCCAAGATTCTTAATAAAAAGTCCCCAAATCTATTTTCCAACAAATGAAACAAAAATTTATAGGCATCTACACGCGGTAAAATATTTATATACTCTCGCTAGCTTATCGATGCGCAGCCTAAAATAAGAGCTGCGGGAAAAATTACATCTCTGGATCCCCACTCAATTGAAATACCTTATTAGTAAATTAATTAAATCTTCTACAACGAGAATATAATTATAACTTAAGTGATACAATTATTAATAAATACATCGATTATTTCTATGCTAGACCATTTACACGGTTCCCAGGTGACTTGGGGAGCCTCTTCTCTAAATGTTTAATTACAATTTTCCAAAATATCATGCAAAAAATTAAGGATATCAGCGACTCAAGATATTTAAGGAAATAAAAATGTTTTAATACATCAAGCCACGGGGCTATTTTCAAACTTTTCAGGGGCAAACTGTGCAAGTCGTGTGTGTCCAAGGAAATAAAAAAAATTATTTCCCCATTAATTTAGATTTTTCATTTCTTCGGTCATCCGGGTGATCGGCGTCATAGCACCAGCGCGTCCATGCAACGCAGGCAATGCGCGAGCGCAGCTCAGGCCGTTGGCGAATGCCTCCAACGTCTTCAGGTCGGATCGGGAGGCGGCAGCTCATGCGCGAGACGTCTCCCCACTAAGGTTATTATTATTATTTTCGTATGGGTTAACTTGCGGGGAGACTGCCCGTTGGCAGTGTTCCGCACCCGAGTTTCGACCCAGGCTTCCTTCGAAGCCTACCCCCGACGCGGGTCTGGGGACTTTTATCTAAGCAGGCGCACCCCGTGCGCAGTCCCGTCAGCGCCTGGAATTTGACTCTCACTTTCTCCGGGCTCAGTTAGCTATATCCGAACTGTCTGATTGGGAGAAAGTGGGAACTCGTTAGGGCGGGATGTTGTCGGAGGGATTTAATTTTGCCGGGCATTCTGCCATGGTTCTTTTACATGCCACAAGAGTGACATGGCTATTGTGGATTTTCCGCCCTTCGAAAATCCGGGTTCCTTGGCCGGGATCGAACCCGCGCACTGGGGGCTCAGAGGCCAGTAAGCTAACCCCTCACCCACCAAGGAGCCCTCCCAATAAGGTCAAAGCAGTCCAAGGCGTTGGATATCTATTTAACGGCCTGCTGGAGAGCGAGCGTCCGTGATTGTGATATTCTGCGTTGCGCGTTGCAAACTTTAGCGATACTCATGAAATTAGTGTTGTTTTTTGATAAGGATAGTGAAAAACTGGAAAAATAGTTTTAAATAATTGCTTACCTTCCCTTTCATATGGGGAAACAAGTAATCGACAAATGGGCGATCGTATGCTAACCTGATAAGATTTCGGAATTTAATTTTTAAAACGAGACCCGAAGATTGGGAAAAGCGTAGAGTATCTTTTTAAATACTTTAAAATATATCATTCCTATCTATGCAATAGAAAATACAACATCCTCATTGTTGTTATTTTGCGACTATCTTTCCTTCATTCTTCCAATATCATAATTTAAAATTCATAAGGATTTTGTTTACATAATTAAATTTTGTTCTAAATATGTAAGCGAAAAGAGAAGCCCTCATTTTCTTTCTGTATTCAATATTCAAGTAGGATATGACTTAGGGTAGGAATCGCAGAATTTTGAAAACGTGCACAGAATTCACTTCTCTTCACAGTACGTTACACACAGCTTTTAACTGTTTTGACGTAAAATAAATTAATAAATAAATAAAGTAGTGTCCAGGTTAAAACTTTCCTTCACTGCCAACGCCCTAGGTTCAGAGTGAGGTGACGCCACTGATTGTAAGTGAGAATAGTACAAATTTTAACAACATCCCTTCGCCATTTACGAAAGGCTCACTAAACACAGCAAAGAAGGAAAGCGAGTTTTTGAAAATAATGGAGTAAGTGGTTGGTATTGATAGCTAACACTTTTATTTCTTTTTGTGTCCAGTGAATCTTCCACAAAAGAAATCACACCAATGATCTCTTGCGCAACCGTAAAGACACGCACCGTCACGGTGATGAATCAATTAGACGAGCCATCGAATTCGAGAGGGCCCGCCCCGCGCGGGATGACGCAAGAGCGGGTGGTGCGGAGCGAAGCGGAGGAGTTGGAAGGAGCGCCTAGTCAACTCGAAAGGACCTAGACCAGGGGAGGATCTCGGGCTTACTTTGCACTCTTGCACAACCCCCAGAAAATGAAAAAGATCTCATTTCTTAGAAATATACATTTTCCTTTTAAAAACCGGGAGCGGTAACTTAGTGCATCAACTAATGTCAAACTGATGTCACTGGAGCGCCTCTGACCGAGAGGTCCTAGGTTCCAATTCTAGAAGCCGGCTGCTCTGATCGGTAGTTTTTCCGCGGTTTCAGCGATAAGCACCAGGCGAATGCTGGAGCAGTATCCTAACAAACGGGCCACGGACCGCGCGCGATCTTTCCTTCATCTTCCTTGTCATATCCTCTTCCATTACACACACACTTACACTAACATGCACTACACTACCACATATTTCGAGAGACCGGTCGGGAACTTAGAGCTTGTCTCGGCTGGTTGGAGATTCCTGGTTAGGGGGACACCCCGCTAGCCGACGGTAGATCAATGCCAGATCTCGCCATCCAGCGAGGGAGGATAACCGCCATCTCCCGAGGGAAAACATGCACAACACTTACAGGACTAATGAACAAAGTTCTTTGTCGCGCCCAGAATCACTAACCAACCAGCCAAATCCTTTTAAAACATTCAATATTCAAGATATTGCAGCAATATCGATGTATATGAAATTATTTTGAAACCAAAGAGCGTTCAACTGGCGCACTCTCCGGTGTCTGGTGCTTTGCTAGTGCATTTCACCCCCTCTTGGCTCTATTAATTGGTTTATGCACTTACTCTTTGGCACTCCGATTTAACACGGGGAACATACGGCCTCTTGGTGCAGTAACCAGCTATTGGCGCTGTCTAGCGTTGCGAGGCAACGGAGGGAATCTCAGGAGAATACCCATATTCTGTCTTCGTCTGGCTCACTGCAACGTACTTTTATGATTATCGATTGTTATTGAAAGTACACAAGTTCAATTATTGGCGATATTCAATGCATTGTTTATGGTATTTGCATCAGTCACCATTTAAATCCGATCGCTTCAATTCTTAATAACCCGTGTGGCATATCTGAGAGATAGCATTCTCTTCGCCTCCGCAGCGTCGCTGACGGGGAGGTCCTGGGATCGAGTCCCGACGGTGGCGGTTTACGATGTACGATAAGTAAGTAGGTCAAATTGAACTATTTTCTTAGGACACTTCTAGCGCCCTGCTACTCTGAAATGTAGGATTCCGTTGTTTCTCCGATTACGTGGTGAATGCCTTAGAAATACCCATACAAATGGGCCACGGACCACGAGCGATCTTTCCTTCATTTTTATTCCTTCATCTTCCCTTACACATACTCTTACTATTATATTTGTTTCATTGCAAGACATCTCTACAGTGCTAACGATCCCTTGCACTATACTACCATCCATGTTGGGAGAGCAGTTGAGAGCTCAAATCTTGTCCAAACTGGAGCGATATCTCGCAGGTAGAATCATCCTCGTGCCGACCCTCCGCACCACGAGGAATCCCCGCAAACCTGCCGTGTTAGTCGGCACTGGATCTCACATTCTAGCGATTACGAAACATCGCCACCTCTCGGGAAGCAACATACACTCCACTTTAGGAACTAGCGACCACTTGACGCGCCCGAAAACGCGCAATAATCGATCAATCAGTTCATAATAAATATATTTTTTTGCTCTCGGCGGGTGTTTGGGCTCGGTCGGAGCGGGCGTGGTCGGAGACGCGGCTGTCGGGAAAGGAGGCGTTGAGTGCGCGGGCGGGCAGCGGGGGGGGGGGGTCGGGGGCAGACGGGTGGGCCCGTCTCAGCGCATGGCAGGCGGAGCGCGCGATGAGCGACGGGCAGATCGGGCGGGCAGACAAGGCGGAGGACTGGGCCAGTGGGAGTCCGAGAAACCCGTTACCTCACTCCGCTTCGGAAATCATGTTAACCCTTGAAGCGTGGCTGATGTTTGCTATCGAGGACTAGACCTGGGGCCTTTGACGACGCCGAGGTTTAATGACAGCTGCGAGCGGAAAACATGCTTGTTAACTGTCAGAAATTCTGTGTAAATGACTTATTTTTTACAAATATATATTACAAAACATATTTTAAATAGCACTATAAGTAAATATACGATTATGAAATAATTCCTTAACTTAATATATAAAATACGACATACGTGAAGGATTACCTTTATCGTAGTCTGCATTTCTGATAAGTTCTGCTACTGAGACATATGAGGAAGATCGTGAAAAACATTTTGAAAGCAAGACATTTTGGCTGTTGGATGTGTTTTGAAACGTACTTTCGATCCCAACCAAAAATTACAAAATTTTGCTTCTAGAGAGAAATGAGCCAGTATTAAATATATTATAAAATTTTAGAATTCTAAAATAAGTAAAATATATTCCACTGCCAGCCTTAATAATCAAGCCAATATAAAAGAAAGTCTTTTATTAAACCTCCCCAAGTCCTCTCCCACTCATTCTGTAGTTCTGCTAGCGCACGAAATAGCGCTGGCAAGGGTGTATATGTAACAGTCATGTTTTGTATCACAAAACTTATGTAAGGGTTGTATTTTATTTAATTTAACTGTGTTAATTCATTTTGGGAATTTAACTAGGCCCTAGTATGGGGGACACCGGTAGCTGGCTGGCGAAGTCGGACTACCGACCCAATAACGCATACATAGTTCATAACAATACATATATTATTCATTTTATCATTCTCTGTATACACATACATTTTTGTTTATATTTTCTTTTCCATTATATATGTGGTAGAGATCACTCAAAACGAGGAAAAATTCCTCGAAACATGCTGTAATGTAACAACTGCAAGTAGTGTAAAATAAACCTTCCATTTTAGAAGAATATTTGTTCTGTACCCATACAAATGAGACGTTTATTAAATTAAACAAGTGTAAGTTTCAATAAGCGTTAAAATTTAAAAAAAACTTGCAAATTGGACAGTTACAAGAAAAATTTTTATTATAATAAAATTTAGAAAAACTAACGTGTGTAATCCGTGTCGTGGTGAGCGCAAACGGCTCTGTTAAATCACGAAGAAAGATTCTTGCCTATTTCGAAGTAAACGCTGGGCCTCGCGTATGATTAAGTTTGTTGGCAGAACACAGATCACGCCACCACATTGTTCTGTAACCAAACACCTGCTAAATGTTTTGAACCATCAACATTCGAAGCCACGAGCCGCCTCTGGAATAATGTACTGCGACGACGACGATGTTCCATGAGTGCCACCCACGCAGCACGAGCTGCGAACAAACCGACATCCATGGCATTCCGTGGTTCTCATTCGCTCAGACGTGAGCTTGCAGTGGGAAATTAAACACGTTAGTGTCTTACAATAGTGCAGAGTTAGAAAATAAAAAAAGTAATGGAAACTATGAGACACCTTTAAATAACAAGTAAGAATTCGGGTATTTCTAAATAACTCCAACACGAAGGGAAAATATTTAGAGACAGATCGATAAAGGGTGACAACGGTCCAGACTGTACAATGCCTATGGAACAAGAATAGAATAAATCCAAAGATTTAATTAACGTATAATAGTATAACAAATTAAATTAAAATATTGTAACGTTCTACGACTACGTACAGTTCTACGATTCCCATCGAGATCGAGTTTTTTATTTAGTTCCTCTTCACTTTTCAACAAATTTTTAGATGTTTTTTTCTTCCTCTGACCACTACAGAGAAGGGCTTTTTCGGCACTCATCCATGTAAACTAGAATTGGCCTTCACTGTTTATTGTTGAAAAGCTTTACTTTGCGGAGCGTACGGCAAGATGGACTTCGCTGTACCCCTACCGCAAATAAGTCACATCCATATAAAATAAGTCATAGCCAAATGAATGCTGCAAAGAAAACAAAACACTGATACGATATGAATCAACGTGGCTGCCGTTTTTCACATTGCGATCGATATACTCGCATGTTTCTATGAATTTGTACAAAAAATCTCGAAGGAAAGTGTTTGGCGTACCTTAAAAAAAGGCGGACATGGCTCCTATTTAATTTCTCTGCCAAATGCTCACTTTCTGTACTATTTACGTAAATACTCGTAATTATTTCCACACGTCATCCAAAATTTATATCCTCCTGATCAAACTATTTTAGCGAGAGGACGATTTTTTCCGGAAATGAACCTGAAATCAATGTGATAGACAACAAAAAGTAAAATATGTATTGATGGTCCTGCTTAATGATTTGTTTTAAAATAATATAAGTTTAGTTTAGGTCGTAATTGTGTCGTATAGTAAACAGAATCTGGTCATTTTCATTTCACAATGGATTTCTGTATGACTTTCTTCTACTGCTTGACTAGTACTCCTGGTTTCTTAATTGCTCTGCATTATTGTTCAGTGTTTTCATGTTGACGTGTAAGTCGTAAGTCAAAGTTGGAGCCACGAACTCAGAACACAAAAGTAATTACAAGGTTTCCACAAGTCGTGAAATCATTTCTGCTGCATAACTGTTTCTATACAATTAGAAACTATACTGAGCATCGTAAGGAAAGTAACATTAATTTTAACAGTGGTATTCAATGTATAATTTACCATTTGGACTATAAAATTCTAAATAATTTGTAACAAGTATTGTATCGCAGCTTCTGGGTTAGTGACCCCATATCGATCAGGTTTTTCATCCAATTTCCCTGATCCATTGAGCAAATGCTGAGATGGCCCTTTGTTTTGCTTCTGGACACAAATGTAACTTCATTATCTTTGCACGACTTCTAGAATTCAGTGGGAAATATAGTGTTTTAAAATATAGTTTCCATGTTGTCGCGGCAGGAAGTATTATTCCTAGACGAAGGACATCATGAATAAGAGCCCAAAATTTATTGCTTATTTGTCCCTGAAAATAGATTTTATTACACTGAAGCCTTTTCTTTGTTGTTTTTTTATTCAAAATTCAAGTAGTATATGACTTAGTGTAGGGATCACAGAATTTTGAAACCGTGCACAGAATTCACTTCTCCCCATAGCACGTCATACACAGTTTTAACTGTTTTGGACGTAAAATAAATAAATAAATAAATAAGTCGAGATAGAACAAAATTATTCGATGTCTTGTAGAAGATTATATAACTTGATCAATGAAAACAGTTATAAATATTTATATTATATATTCCCACAAATCATTATGCTACAACACCCTGATTTAGTGTTTTCTTCAGATGAGTATATAAATAAAATTAAAATTTATATATACACATAATATTCTTTTATATATATATATATATATATATATATATATATATATATATATATATATATATATATATATAATATTCCCAATAACAACCGTATTTGCAAATTATCCCCTTTACACAACATTCCATATCATAATGTTCAAGTATCCTATGTCTGCTAATGATGTTATGTTCGTAAACAGTAAACTTTTATTGCTTTTGGGTTCTTTCAACCTCACTTTAAGAGGCTGTTGAAGACAACAAACTACTTATGTTCAAATGTAATGACAGGTATGAATAAATAATATAAATATGAATAACTGTTTTGGTTGGTCTAATGATATAATGATACAATTTCATGTAGTATCAGGTACTATCGTGTACTATCAGGAACTTAACAAACACTAAATAATTATTTGAAGTTTGACTGAAGCTGAATTTAAAATTATTCGAATGAATGGATTCGGCCGTATGAACCGTTAGTTATTGACTTCCTTTTACTTGCAAGTCACAAGAGAAACAAACATTTATTCCGATGCTCCACTGTCAAATGTCCGAGAGTCCACTGTACAACTTAGATTATGTTTGTGAGCTGTCACTTGTGAGTAGGCAACGTGTCTGTCTGGCCGAAGTGTTGATTTATTGCGTCTCCTCGCACACGCCTCACCTGGTCTCTTTGGCGATGGATGGGCGATAGAAGGCGAAGGTGACGGGCGACTGCCGCACGTGAGTCGACGGAGGCTACGGCATCTGGAATGGGGACACTTCGGCGCATTTGCGTTAGGGATGTGCCCTTAACAGCTAAACTGTTATTTCTTCACCGTTAACGTGTCGTAACTGTTACGCGATATAACAGTTACATATTTCGTTTATCCTGTTTTTGGCTGTTATCGGTTGAAATGCTTAGATCTGCAACCTACTGGGCCTAATCCGAACTACTACAAGCTTTTGTAGCAACCATTTTGGACGATAACAGCTTCACTGCATCTAATCAATCATGATTTGCCAGTGTTCAAATTATAGATTCATTAGAACATAATGCGTCATTATTACACACTATTTTTATATTTTATTATGTACACTACAACGAGATGTTTGTCCTTTAAATAAAGTCCGTCCAATATGTTAACTTATTTCTGTCCTATTGCTGCTTATGTGAGATTAACTAATATTTCCCTAGGTCCAATAAAATAAAATGAGTTACGGTCAAATAACTCACATTATAATACTTGATATTTGATAGTCATTAACACTTTAGCTATACGTAAGGAATAACACTGTTTCTCCTCATTATTTTTGGCACTCATCACTTCACTATGCACAAGTTGCATATTTGAAAGAATATTTGCAATCTGAACCCGAATCACTTTCATTTTAGTAATATTCTATACACATTCGCTACACATTATATGAATTACTATTCATCCTAGGCAGTTCATCCAGTCTCGTTCATATCAGCTGCTTCTCTGTCCAAACATGTTAGGGAAAGTAGTGCAAGGAAGCGCCGTAAGGTTGCTGGTCATGGACCTGTTATTTTTCAACTGTTATTAATAACAGCTATTACGAGTCAGCTGTTTTTGTGATAACAGCTATTGAAGAAAAGCTGTTAAGCCCATCTCTAATTCGCATGGCAACACATTGCAGTTACGGTTCCAAAGGGTTCAAGGAGTCTTGCCCCGCCCAAACATATCCCCAACTAAAAATGGCGGCAGAAAAAAATTGAAAAATTCCGTGTTGATCTAATAATTAATAAAATAAAAGAAATGTTTTCAAAAACAGTTTGATTATTTTTTTTCAGGCGCCTTTCAAATATTAAGATCATTGAGGCCAATTATTGATAATCTAATACATCTATGATAACGATAGAGATGGCATAGATGATGGGTGGAGAAATAGTAGAATGAGAGTCAGTGTAAATAGGAGAACCCCCGAGAAAAACCGCTGAGAGTTCCCTTTGTCCACAACATTCGGAATGGACTGGCCCGGAATATAACTCGTCCCAGAAGAAAAATGGTGTACGCACTCTGTCGAGACCCTCCTTTTTTAATCTCCATCATCTTTACCGATTTAAAATTACCTTCTGACCCGCAAGGTTATCAATGATGCCATTTCTGCAAAAATTGCCATCGTTTTGAAATATTACATATGTTACTTATTTATAAAGAAAATTAACTCTGAATAGCAATTTATTAGCGTGTGATATAAAATCACAAAACTCTAGCGTTACCCGTGATACTAATAGAGCTGGTAAAGGCTGCAATCAATGTTACCTCTAAATCTAAAATTATTATTATTATTATTATTATTATTATTATTATTATTACTATTACTATTATTATTATTACTACTATTATTATTACTATTGCGCTAGGCAATTGTATTTAACCAGCCGGTAGCAACTTCTTTATCTCACATGAAAGAATTCATCTGTATAGCGCAGTGCTCCGCCGTCTATAATAAGGCTTATGTCCATTCAAAGCCTGAACTGGGCTGTAAACTGTGGTTTCGAGAAAAAAAAACAGACAAAAAAGAATAATCAAATAGTAAAACAATTAGAGTTTTATTAGTACTTTCAGTATATCCCGACAGAAGAGCACTTTTCTTTCTGCGAAATATTAAAGATTGTTTAGTGCGTTTTATTTTATTAACAATTCGAACATTTGCTTGTAGCCCCTGATAAATGGTTAAATATCCCGAAATGTGTAAGTTCATTAATTCAAAATGTGTAAGTTCATAAGTTCAAAAATTAAATTGTTTGTGGAAGATTATTCCACACTTTTGGCTACTTATTTTATCAAAACCTTTGGATATCTGGTGAGTATAGGTTCCACATTGAGGAACGTGCCTACGCAGGTAATTTTTGAGAAATAGCTACAGCTTAAGGATAAATGGGGCCACCACCAACGGTTCGGCTCCTGGCTAACGAGAGACAGAACGAGTGATAGTAATCGGAATGGGATGAGTGACACAGAATCGCAGGAAAACAAGGTATTTGAAACGTAAGACCCGCCAGAAAAGGTGCCGCAAAGCTGATTTGCATAATTCCACGTAAAGTCTCCGGGATACTCGTTGTGGACCTCCGTTTAATCATTGGATGAGGCCACGTTGTGCGATCGCTTGAACGAGGATGTTAGAAGTGGTTAGTGGGCCATTCCGGGAAACGACAGTCAATATCCGTGATCAGACATGTGGCGAAACAGAGAGAACGGCAACGACGGGTGATGGACGTGTCAAAGGAGCGGACAAAAGTAAGAAGTGAATAGATTCAAAATTTAACTTTTATGCCTTACATTTAACATATTATTTCTTTGCTTTATTTAAAATGATTGCAGTAGCAAAATCTCAGGATAACAGAAAATCTTCAATACCTTGTCACAATATGGCTGCCGTTAAGTGATGTGATTCCCTCAACAGCCCTGTTTACGGCTGTAGCCTTTCACATTCCATATTGAATGTGGGATCGTGATGAATATCAGTGTTGTTTTACTTTTACACGACGAATAAATGCTAACAGTGTAGGTCGACTCCGCCCGATTCGTTAGGGGTACTGATGATCGTCTCACTTGCACCACTTGCACCACGATGCACAAATTCTTACCATTATAAGAAATGCGATCACTGACACAATAAATAATACACGTATGACTAGATTGTTTACTAAAAGTAAAATTAAATTATTCATAGACTACTTGATGCAGGAGTCATGGGAAGCGGTTTATAATACTGTTGATACAAACGAGAAATATAATTCTTTTTTTTCAACTCTTTCAATTCATTTTAACACTTGCTTTCCTCTTCAAAAACGAAAATTAAATATTTCACGGAAAAGCAATTCTTGGATAACACAAGGGATTAGGACATCTTGTAAAAACAAGCGAATTCTTTCTTTCATTTCTAAACGTCATGACGTATCTCAAGATTTCCTTATCTACTTTAAAAAATACAAAACATTGTTACGAAAAGTCATAAGGCAGGCAAAAATCATGAAAAACGATCAGGATATTTTGAACTCAAATAATAAAACAAAATCAATGTGGAATATAATAAAAATACTACCAAATCAACTAGAAAACCCGTAGAGAATGTTGTTTTAAAATATAACGATATAAATGTCAACGATCCGGCAACAGTGGCTAGTCTCTTTAACCAATACTTTTCGAGAATTGCTGCCGATCTCACTAAGGGTCTTCAGGCACAAAATTCAAAAAACAGACAGTGCACCCAAAATTTTAGACACAATGTTCGTTTCCGAAACTTCTTCCTATGAAATTCTCAAAATAATCGGTAAACTAAAAAATAAATATTCGTCCGGTTTAGATGAATTCCCAGATTCTTTGTTAAAGACTTGTGCGTATGCCATTATACACCCGTTAACTCACATATTTAATGCATCTTTATGCACTGGAACGTTTCCAGATATTTTCAAAACAGCTAAAATTAAGCCGCTCTTCAAAAAAGGCAACAAAAATGAAATTCAAAATTATCGGCCCATCTCTCTTCTATCAGTTTTTTCAAAAATATTAGAGAGACTTTTTTACGTACGAATGGAAACCTTTCTCACTAAACACGACGCGCTTTCAGATTGCCAACATGGATTTAGAAAATCAAAATCAACGGAAACAGCTATATTTTCTTTTCTTAAAGATGTCGCCTCATCATTAGATCAAAACGAGGCACCTATTGGATTATTTTTAGATCTCTCAAAAGCTTTTGACATCATTGATCATGACATTTTACTTTCAAAATTACCTTCATATGGAATCCGTGGTATTGCTCTAGATTGGTTATGTTCGTACCTTAAACAACGATCTCAGAAAGTTGAAATACCTTACTGGAATGATGGAACATTACGTACGCACCTTTCCGACTCTTTGCCCGTTGCATGTGGAGTTCCTCAAGGATCGATTTTAGGCCCTATTCTGTTCCTACTTTACGTAAACGATATGCCCTCGACGATTCGAAACGGAAGAACGGTTCTCTTTGCGGATGATACGAACATCCTTTGCAATAAAGAAACCGTAAATAGTACAATATCAGATGTTTCAAATTGGTTCCGAAATAACAAATTAATAGTAAACGAAAAGAAAACGGTTTTAATGCAGTTTTCCATTTCAAATAAACAATTCTGTGCTCCATTGAAAATGAACAGTGTACCATTGACTCATGTTAATGCAACAAAATTTTTAGGTCTCTCAATTCAGTCAAACCTTAAATGGAACGTCCATTTAAATGAATTGAACACAAAATTAAGTTCATTATGCTACGCGTTCAGAATTCTTGCAAATTCAGTCAGCCTTCATACTGCTCGTTGTGTATACTTCGCGAATGTTCATTCCCGCCTGAGATATGGCATAATATTCTGGGGAAATACATCTTATAGCTCCCAGACTTTTAGATTACAAAAACGAATTGTACGAATAATAACCAAATCCCACCCACGTGATTCTTGTAAGCCTATCTTCATTAATCTAGGAATTCTACCATTACCGTGTCTTTTTATTTACGAATCAGTGGTTTTTGTAAAAAATGACTTGCTTAAGGGCGGGAATATATTTTCAGAAAATGCCGAAGTCTATTACTATAACACTCGACGTAGAAATCATATTCATCAGGTGACAGTATCAACAGCTCATTACAAAAAATTCATATACAATACATGTACATTATTTTACAACACTTTGCCAGATGACATTAAACGATTAAATTGAATAGAAAAGTTTAAATCACAAGTGAAATCGTTTCTGCTGCATAACTGTTTCTATACAATTAGAGACTATACTGAGCATCACAAGAAAAGTAACATTAATTTTAACAATGATACATAATGCATTAATTACCATTTGGACTGTATAAATGAGTATAAACAACCTGTAACAACTATTGTAACACAGCTTCCGGGTCAATGACCCCCATCTCGATCAGGTTTTTCGTCCAGTTTCCCTGATCCATTGAGCAAATGCTGAGATGGCCCCTTGTTTTGCTTCTGGACATAAATGTAACTTCATTTTCTGTGCACGTCTTCTAGAATTCAGTGGGAAATACAATTATTCAAATTATCGTTTCCACGTTGTCGCGGCAGGAAGTAATAAGAGCCAAAATTTATTGCTTATTTATCCTTGAAAATAGATTTTATTACATGGGAGTTTTTTTTCTCTCTTTCAAAATTCAAAATTTATTGCTTATTTATCCTTGAAAATCGATTTTATTACATGGGAGTTTTTTTGTTTTTTTCTCCCTTTCAAAATTCAAAATTTATTGCTTATTTATCTTTGAAAATCGATTTTATTACATGGGAGTTTTTTGTTTTTTCTCCCCTTTCAAAAGATTCAAAACTTAAGTAGTATATGATTTAGTGTAGGGATCACAGAATTTTGAAAATGTGCACACAATTCACTTTTCCCCATAGCCCGTCATACGCAGTTTTTAACTGTTTTTTGACGTAAATAAATAAATAAATAAATATTCACCAAATCTAATAAATGGAAATCCTTAAGAATTTTAATTTAATCATAGCTACACCAAAGAGTGCGCCTTAGCAAGAGGGGACTTCTAGCCCACAGATTAAATTTTAATTCTAAAAATAAGAAAATTTTTGCTTCATACATTAAATGATCATTTTATATATATATTTACTCATTTAAGTAAAAAAGTTTCATTTTCAAGTCCTACAATTAAAAAACTTTTCGCAAAAATATTTGAATTGAATATTAATAACAAACTCTTTTTAAATATTTTGTGATATATGAGGTGGGTTTATAAATATTCTCCCATGTTTTGTTCTCCGAATGGTAAAAAATTGCTTGTCTTCAGAAATTTTGCTTTTAGGAAACTTTTTGAGAAGAGGTAGTAATCGTTCGATGTCAAATCTGGACTATAGGTCAGATATTCCAACAGATACTGAACAGGTGATTCTCAGTACAGAAGCTAAACCATGCGATTTGAAGCACCGCTACTCCCTTCACAATATGGATTGGGATGACGTTTGCAAACTTATCGTTTACAACAATAAAAAATAATATCTACTGCTGAGAAGGTTGGTTGAATGTTCTCTTGGTCAAACTGGAAACTCATGTATCTACCTCCTTATCTTTGTAACAGTAAATATATTAAACTACCAATATATTATACTAAAGATTAAAATTCCCAAAATATTTCCGAAATTTTTTATCAATTTTCAGTTTTCGAGTGAAAGAACCGATTTTTTACCCCGCAGTTAAAGACACTGTAATAACTCAGACTCTAACACTTGTGAACAATATCAATGATTTTGAGCTTCCTAAAAACAAGCAAAGGATGCTTGGTCGAGCTGGCTCTCAATAACACATGAGAAGGCGAATGAGGTGGCGAAACAGACGTATACACGCACAAGCCCTGCTTGGGACACGAACTTGAGCCGGACGGAAATACGTTACCGTCGCCGGATCGGCATTGTGCGGGCAATGAAGCAGGTACCAGCAGTCAGGCGAGTCCATAAATCTCTAGCTTCATACTGGAAGGCAAGCCGGCGGAGATACTGTTCCCCGTTGTGCTAACAATAAAGCAGGTAGCAACAACAACAGACTTTTTATTTCGTTACACTTATTTAAGGTCGCTTTCCAACTACTAAGGACATATAGCGACTACCGAACCCCAGGCGGGATTCAAATTCGCGATCCTTCAGGCACGATGCAGCTACCTCAACGACCTCGGTTATCCAGACTGACAGCGACAGATTTATAACCGGTGTCCGCCCAATTTTTATATTCGTCAAGCGAGGCTTGCTCATAGATGTTTAGCTTTAAGGTGACTTCAGGGCATTCGACACACATACGGCATTCGCCGAGTATGGAGCTACTGCTCGCCCAATACCGAGTAGCTGCTGGGTTCGGCGAGTGCTTACTTTGATTGGTCCAAAAGACCGACACGCAGTGGGGAGGGTGAGCACCAAATGTTCGTCGCTGGGTAAATGGCAATCAACCCATACACACTACTCGGTATTCGGCGAGCAGTCGCTAGTTGCTCGCCGAATACCGAATGTAGGGAGCCACTTTTGCATCAGTAAGCCTCTAGGAAACAAACTTTAATGTGTTTTCTATTTCTCGGGAGAGAAAATAAATGCAATCACTGGAAGGCAAGCTAGTGTGCGCAGAATCAAGGAGATAGACCCGTCGCCGGCAGCGCACTGGCGCCTGGCTGGCAATCGCGCGAGGCGGCGGCGGCGAATCAGGTGGGCTTCGACTTAATGACGCGACTCGCCCCGCCCCTGCCCCGGTCGCGCCTTCTGACCTGCGGCCCCGTCCCTGCCGGCCCCCGCCTCTCCTCGCCGCCTGCGGGTCGCTTCGGCTTCGGGCGGCTTCCCGGCCCGCCCGCCCGCCCGACCGCCCGGCGGGCAGCCGCCCAAACGCAGCGCGTGCGTGGGCTTCCGGGAGACCGCCCGCGTCGCCCCCGCAGCACGTTAATGACGCGCCCCGCCCCGCCCCGCCTCGCCCCTCCCCGCCCCACCCCGCCCCGCCCCACCCCGCCCCACCCCGCCCCGCCCCACCTCGCCCCGCCCCGCCCCACCCCGCCCCGCCCCACCTCGCCCCGCCACGCCCCGCCACGCCACGCGCTTTTGGCTGTGAAGGCGGGAATTTATTTTTAGAAATTGGATACAATGAGCCACTGCCTTGTGACGTAAGTGGCTAGAGCGGTGGAGGGCGATGCTACTTCATAACAAAAACTAAATATTATCTTAATCCAATTGAACAATAAGTCTCACCGCACCCAGTGGATAGGGCTTCTAATAAAAATTGCATTTATGTTCGTTGCAGATTCGTCAGATCACTGGTAAAAAGGTGAAGGGAACAACACTTCCGGCATCTGTTATGATCGTGGTGTGCACGCAATTTACGTTTTCATTTGTTACAAGCTGAAGTTCCTGCCATCAACATAATTTTTGTTGCTAGTACTCTCAGCAGCCACTGGTGCCACTGCGGAGACACTTCAATGGCGCACTATATATACGCACCATGGCATACCTACCATGAATAGAAAATTTTATTTTACCTTAATACCAGGTACTATTCTATTCCTTCGTACAGTCTTGGTTGATTTTCGTTTGTTTTTCTTTCATTCACAGATCATTCATACTTTCTTTACGTTATACTAGCTGAATCCGACAGACGTTGTCCTGCCCTTCATCTTTCTCCTCCTTCTATCTCCCTTTTTCTCTCCGTCTCTCTCTCTCCCTCTCTGTCCCTGTCTCAGTCTCTCACTGCCTCTGTGTGTGTGTCTCTCTCTCTGTCTGTTTCTGCCTCTCTGTCCCTCTCATTCACATGTAGTTGCAGATTCTGCACGAGCATGTGGGGTAATATCGAGAAACACCGGACCAGCAAAAATCTAATAGAATGTTCAGGAATGTTGAGGCTTTTGCCTGCTGACAAGTGTTGCGGGTTGCATTTAGCGTAAATAGTTTTGTTCTATAGCGCCATCTAGTGGAGTTACAACAAAATCAACAGCATATAAACTTTTGTGATAAAAAAGCACCTCGATGGGCCAACTTTCATGGACGTCGTTACACGGTGTCGGAGTTGATCGCTCTTATTTATAGCAACTTTCAATATATATGCATAAATGCATAATAATTCTTTCAAGCCATTTTGCGCCGCCCCGCGCCTCTGCATGTTACGCTGTCCCAATACGGCAACGCCTCAGCGGCGAAAAGCTCTAAGCTCCCAAGCAGTCTGCCAATACCTGTGGTACATTCTCGAATTTTCTTTTGTTATCATTGTTTCTGCTAGAACTAAATTTCTATCAAGCAGAGAACCGATCTACAAGACTGGACAAAACACTGGTGCAGACGCGTTCTGACTTACTCAGGAAACGGACACGTAATCATCGTCGCGTTGACTTCGCCTGCAGAACACGAATTGTTATGAACAGTTGCGAAAACACGGGTGGGTAGAGACTAGGCATTCTTCAGCCAGGATGATATTCATCACATGCTCGAATTTGACCTTCGACCCCCTTTCGAAAGTATTTCCATTGTGTGTCAATTTTTAATGCCAATTTTACATGATTTCCCACTATTGTTCTCACAACAAATACATTTATGCTCGCCAAATTTATTCCAGATACCTGTCTCCCTGCGTATATTAGTCAAAACGGTCATAAATTGTTGGTTGTATTTATTATTTCAGTGTCGATAACACCTTTGTTCCGTACGTGTCGAATGAAGCGTCATATGCATTCAGTTTCAGGAGGTACCCACACACGAATAGGCCTCTCTCTAAAGTATTGCTGATGACAGCTATAGATCTGTCGTAGTTGCTCCTTCCTCCATTGTGAGATACAACGTCGAAACAATTACGAATTCGCAATTACACACACGAACGCACCCGGTCTCAGAACGCATTAACATACGCGATTTATTGAGTCGGAAGTGTGCAACCATTGAAATGCAGGTGCGATTCGAATAAAAGCGTACTTGGGGCGTTGGAATGGCGCGGATGGGAGAATTACGCACTGGGCGTCGGGACGGCTGAATTTGGGACAGTCAATTTGCGCATTGGAGGCGATGCTGTCCTTCGCGTGCAGTGGAGCGTGCATCGATTGTTTACGAGGTTTCTGCGCCACCGCCACCGCCGCCGCCGCCGCCGCCGCTACGACGCCCTCGCCGATAACGCCGGGGGCAAAAATTACAGCGCCGCCCTCCGGCAGAGGCACCGACGCCAAATCTGCCCCTCCCCCACCTGCCCGCCTTCCCATTGAATCCGTCGTCTCCACCGCCCAATCAGTCCGTCGCCTCTGCCGCCCTCACCACCTCCAGCACCCCTCTCTCAAACCCGACGTGTACGCCACCGTTGAATCCGTCGTCTCCACCGCCCAATAAGCGCGTCGCCTCTGCCGCCCTCACCACCTCCAGCACCCCTCTCTCAAACCCGACGTGTACGCCACCATTGAATCCGTCGTCTCCACCGCCCAATCAGCCCGTCGCCTCTGCCGCCCTCACCACCTCCAGCACCCCTCTCTCAAACCCGACGTGTACGCCACCATTGAATCCGTCGTCTCCACCGCCCAATCAGCCCGTCGCCTCTGCCGCCCTCACCACCTCCAGCACCCCTCTCTCAAACCCGACGTGTACGCCACCATTGAATCCCGTCGTCTCCACCGCCCAATCAGCCCATCGCCTCTGCCGCCCTCACCACCTCGGCACCCCTCTCTCAAACCCGACGTGTACGCCGCCATTGAATCCGTCGTCTCCACCGCCCAATCAGCCCGTCGCCTCTGCCGCCCTCACCACCTCCAGCACCCCTCTCTCAAACCCGACGTGTACGCCACCATTGAATCCGTCGTCTCCACCGCCCAATCAGCCCGTCGCCTCTGCCGCCCTCACCACCTCCAGCACCCCTCTCTCAAACCCGACGTGTACGCCACCGTTGAATCCGTCGTCTCCACCGCCCAATCAGCCCGTCGCCTCTGCCGCCCTCACCACCTCCAGCACCCCTCTCTCAAACCCGACGTGTACGCCACCATTGAATCCGTCGTCTCCACCGCCCAATCAGCCCGTCGCCTCTGCCGCCCTCCCCACCTCCAGCACCCCTCTCTCAAACCCGACGTGTACGCCACCACTGAATCCGTCGTCTCCACCGCCTAATCAGCCCGTCGCCTCTGCCGCCCTCACCACCTCAAGCACCCCTCTCTCAAACCCGACGTGTACGCCACCATTGAATCCGTCGTCTCCACCGCCCAATCAGCCCGTCGCCTCTGCTGCCCTCACCTCCTCACCCCGCCCTCCTCTCCACCATCGCCGCCGTACACCCCATCGGCAACACCGCCTCCGCCCCCTCCGCCGTCCAACCATTTCGGCGAATTTACGAAGTGCCCGTGAATAGACAGCGCTAGACGGCCACCGCTTGTGCCTCTTCCGCTACGCCGCGAGGAGCGGGGGTTTTACGTACACGTATGTAGCAAAAGTTTATTCACGGAATAAAAAACGCCTATGAATAGAAGCGTGAGTTATACCGTGTATCAAATCGCAACCCCAACAAAAATTAAGCTAAACTTTGGGAATGGACTCATTCTGAGAGAATACATGATGCTCCAATAACACAAACGTTCTCCGAGTATTTCTACGTTTTTGCAATTTTAAAAAATTCAGAGAATTCAAATAGCAAGAGACTTGTGCCATTTTTAAGCGTATTTTTCTCTACATTGCAAAACATTTTGAGACCATTTTGAGGAAATTATTTTTTAAGAATTGCATTAACATCAACGATAATGGGATTACGAGAAAATTACTTGTTTTTTTAAAATTTTCATGACCATTTTAAAAGATCTATTTTTTAAAAAGATTTGATTTAAGAAAAAATCTCCTTCGCCAATATCGTACAATATTGCATTTACGTTTTAGAATTTACCGAAATGACAGTTTACCGAAGATAAAACCACCACCAGTTTTACACCGTTCTTAACTGTATACGAGGTTAAAAATGTTTTCGTGTTGTGAAATTTAGAGTGAAACGTTTGCAATTTTCAAAAATTGAGACATATCAATGAAAATGAAACCTGCTCCATTTTTAAGTGTTCTTTGCGCTATCCGAGAACAACATCTAATGAAAAAATTAGAGGGACTTTTGAAAAAGAGTAGAAAAAGTTTTTCAGTTTTCATAGCCCACAGAATCACCATATCCGTTTCAAACTCACATGTCCTGGAATTCGTTTCGATTGATCGGGGAATATCAGTTTGGCATAAAATAGTCTGAATGGTTTAGGTCTTAGTATTCACCACAGACGGACAGAGGTTAATGACGTGCATTCTGACTACACAATGTGTTAGAGGAAGTAATTTTCTACATATATAAAAGAGATTTCTCCACTTTTTCGTTACCAGGGTGTGACAATAAGAGTTTTTCTGCCGAAAATGTTCTGCTGATTCCCGCCGCAATGAGAATACTTTTTCTTTGCTACGTAAGAACGAAATAAGGCTACAAAGTAAACCATGGACTCTACTGAACAGGTAACGAAACTCACACCAATTGCGAAACATGCATAGCATTTGTGTATGTATTACCACAAGTATTTTTGAAGAAATCGTCTCTAATTCTCAATATTTACACTGTAAGTAGTTCTTTGACGATAAATAAATAAATAAAAAATAAACGAAATGATTTTCTACGGAATGAAAAAACAATGTAATTCTACATTCTACAAAAGTCTTAAAATTTTCCAAGATGTCTCAAGCACGATAATCAACACACAATAATATTATATTGTAACTGCATTTTGTATATATTATACATATATACATATTATTGTAAATTGTTTCTGCATTTTCTCAAGGAGGAGATCGCATAGAAAACAAAGCCAAATTGCTACAGTATTTAACTGTGTGTGTGTGTGTGTGTGTGTGTGTGTCTATGCGTATGTGCGGATCCGTCACTCATGGCTAGACCACTTCGCATGCACCAATAGAGACATATGAGTTGTCATACGACGCGTCTCGGTCTCCTGATGGGGAACTGATCATTTGTTTTTCGATCCGGCCAGAAGACTCTAATAAATTTCCAAAAACGTGTTTTTGCGTGTTTTAGCCCTGCCTTCGTGGTCAGTACGTCGGGAATTAAACGAACACCGCTCAAATAGGTAGGCGGAGGGGTGAGAGATATGTAGACGGCGTTAAATGCGACAAGTTAATCGCTGCGCGGCAGATTTCATTTCATTTGCGTACTTATTAACGTAATTTTAAAAATCAATTTGCAAAACCCTACACTGTGGTCTTGGAATTTACTGCAATTTAAGAATAAATACGGAGAAAACCGAAGTGTGAGTAACGCTTCAGAAGTACATTTACGTTCTTACGGTCGACTTCTCACATTTACTTTCTTCAGCGGGCGAATGCAGATTTTCAAATGAATGTGGCTAACAACTTTCTTAAATGTAACTAACACCTAATTCAATAAACTCATTTTAATGTTTATATAGATTCGCTTACAAAACGATAAATAGAGTAATTGTACAAGTAGAAGTAAACACAATTTGACTAACTTGGTGGTTTTAATCTCTTCAAAAATGAGGGGACCAAAATATGGAAGTGTTAATCAAATTAAGGAAAAAAATAATGTAGTTGTAGACGATTTTGCGACACAATTTTCAGAACTAATTAAGAATTATATTATAAAAGAATAACGCTGAAGAGCGGCTTACAGATGATTTTTACCTGCATTTTTGTGCTTATTAGCAAAAAAAGTAAACAAATGTCGCTGTACTCTATTCTAACTATTCAGCATCATGCTTATCTGCAAGTATTTCATACCGCGTTTATAATTTTGAAATTGCAATATGACCAGTTCATACGCCCTATGGACATAGGGCCATTAAATGTTGGAAATTTTTTAACAGGAGTAAAACATTATCAGCTATTACGATCGCTGGTATGTCCAATGCTAGAGAGTGTAAGAACTTATTCGAACAAATCTATGCATGACATACATTTTCAACAAATGAAAATACTTTAAAAACTGTTTATAGCGTCGGCGACGCCACATTCAACTAGTCTTAAGTAACTTATAACAGAAGACTAAAATTTGTGTTATGTAGTCCTCTTTTTCGGTGTACAATGGAAGGTAGTCTAGAACATTCACTTACACAAATTAGACTTCGATGTGATTACAGACTCGGCGATTCATTTAAGAGACATTTAATTTTGCGTTCGATGGCTTTTCATTATTTGTGACATGAAAAATTGAATGTTAAAGACAATTCAGTTTCTTTGTCTAAGAATATCACAATTCACTGCACGTTTTGCTCACAGAAATAACAAAAAGAAAAACAATAATAAGATCGGCGATCATCGACACCCAGATAGTTTTCTTTTGTACGATTTGCTCCGTCCCAGGAAGCCCGTTTATGAGACGGTTTCCTTGGGGTAACCGCAAATTTCGGTCACAATTTTCTCTGCGGTTTCCATGTAAGGAATAATAGCAGGAAGAGAAATCTGTTTCCGTCCCACGCGTGACTGAGACCTCGTTTTTGCTTCGTTTGCTCTTTGGCCATTCCTTTTCTTTGCCACTGTTCGTCCTGTCAGCTTTCAATTGCTTCACTCACTTAACAGCTTTCAATCACTTCGACTAGTAAAATTCCATCTCAGGAACGGAAGATATCTAGTGATGCCCAAGCCATCATAAACTGTTTATCCTTTAAATAGTAATAAAAATGTACGTACTACAAAAACGCGTATTGTAGTGTCAAAAGCACTTCAGCTCTAGATCCATGCTCGAAACGCTAGAAAAATTCGAATACAGCGAACAAACGTTTTCTCGTTCACCCAACACGTCATCAGTTTATCCGGCCCCGCCTCTCCGCCCCACTTCACCTCACCACACCTCACCTCCGCCCCATCTAACTTCACCTCCCCACCTCACCTCTGCTCCACCACACTTAACCCACCCCTCACCTCCCCTGCCTCATCCCCACCACGCCTACCGCGAGAGGTGGCTCAGGGCATCAACTGATGTCACTGCAGTTCCTGTGACCGGAAGGTCCAACGTTCACGTCCTTACGGTGACAGGATTTTCGGCACTCGCTTGTCAGCTAGGCCGAATTCAGTCGCTGTCTGGAGGAACATTCTAGCGGCTGGTTGCTCTGATCGGTAGTTTTCCCTGGTTTCTCCAGTCATCACGAGGTGAATGCCGGAGAAGTACGCTAACAAACGGACCACGCACTGCGCGCCTTCTTTCTTACGTTTTTCTTGTCCTATCCTCTTCCCATACACACACACTTGCACTAACTACCACACTTGCGGGTCGGCAGCTTAGAGCTTGTCCCGGCTGGGGCCGTGCCCCACTGGTGGGAGATACCTGTTTGGGGAAAACCATCGATATCCGACATCTGGTCGGCGCCGTATCTCGCGATCCAGCGGGAGAACAACACCGCCACCTCACAAGAGAAAAAGACGTGCACTACACTTACAGGTCTAATGACCCTAGTAGTTGAAGCGCCCGGAATCACTAATAATTAATCAATCAATGAATCAATCCACCACGCCTTCATCTCCACCTAACGTAACCCACGACCGGCCTCAGTTTCGTCTCTGTTCCCCCACCGCCCCTCTTCTACAGTGTGTCTGTCCGCCCTGCCTTCACGTCCCTTTACTCTCCCGCATCGAGATTCTCTCCACCTCCGAGGGCTTCCACGAGTTAAATTTGCTAGTCTACAAATATTTATTTACTAAATTTGCTAGTGTTGAGAATAATGTTGATTCTGCAACGTAGCTTCCTCAAGTTCACTACCACAGGAAGAAGGATTGACTGATGATCTTCCATAAAACACAAAGAAGTATAACGTCTTTTAATTCTGACTCAAAGCTCTGTACAGGCCAAGTCTTGGCCGAAAGATGTTAACAGTAGGACGTCTGGTGAGCTTATGCCCTCCTTTCCCTTCTGAACCTTGCGTATATATAGGGTATTTTACAGATGATGGTTTACATTTGGATGTGTTTACAACAAGTATCTGGAAGGTTCCTTCGGTATACTAGAGATAATGTGATTACACTTGATATGTTTACATTGTATATTGGAAGGTTCCTTCAATGGAAAGAATATTGAATCACAACTCATTAGTAATCTACGGAAGATTTCTACAGTGGAATTATTTAGTAAACAGATAACAGCGGATGGCTGTAGGAGCGGCGGTGTCTGGCGGAAGATTTCTCATGGAGTCTTCTGTGGTGCTTTCCGTCGATGGCGGAGTGGGTGCATGACATAATTCACGTATCAAACGATTCTAAGTGGAATAAGTGGGAGCTCTTTTTTATCTAGTGTTTTAAGCATGTTCCTTACATCATGTATTTCCATTTTGCAAAATTTCAAGAATAAACAAAAAATGGCAATAAATTCATTTGGCTCGCACACATAAATTATTGTAGATGGTAGTCACAAATTAATTTTTTTCCTCTGCGACATGAAATGTCAGTTAATATTAATTACATTCGAACGCCTCAACTGTAATTTTTAAATTGTAAATTCATGAAAGTGGTTTGGCGAAGAGCAAGTCTCAAGGCCTGACCCTAGCCACAAATAAAGACTATTTTATTATTATTATTATTATTATTATTATTATTATTATTATTATTATTATTATTATTATTATTATTATTATTATTATTATCAGCCGAGTAGTGATTTTCTAGAAATAACCATGCCGTCTTTTATCTTGGAGCATATTACAACTGATATTGTCTGGGAGGTTTACGCATCATAGTGTATATAGAAACTTTATAAAGTGACACCGCCAAAAAATGGACACAAGTTTCTTTATTTGTTCAGAATCTGTTCTGTTTAAAATCTGACCGATTCATAACACTGGTGATAAAGTTGCATTGCGTCAATAAGAGTTTTTCAATCGAAGGGATACATAGTGATAAAATGTTTAATTATGATTAAAGAAGCTGTGCACTTGCGCAATCATAAGTTCATTATTGGCGGTATAACTGATAGTCCAAATTGAGAGTTAAAACTACCCCGGGGCGATAGACAGTTGTATTACGAATATAAGCAACCTTTCTCTAACGCATGATCGTTATACAGTTTTAACAACAAAACGGAAATCTCTCTTTCCAACGAGAAATCCTAACTCCCTAGGTGCTGTAGTTAATGAATGCCACTTCTTCCTGACCATTAAACATTTTCTGGCCACCAATGTGGTTCACAGTGTTGCAATTGATTTCTTATTGT
This sequence comes from Teleogryllus occipitalis, assembly GCA_011170035.1. Lineage (NCBI taxonomy): Eukaryota > Metazoa > Arthropoda > Insecta > Orthoptera > Gryllidae > Teleogryllus > Teleogryllus occipitalis. The sequence goes on from BLKR01009011.1 coordinate 60,067, forward strand.
AGAGAGTAATATTTTGTTAAGAGCTGCTGCTTTTCTCGAGAAACGATTACCTGTTCATGTATTTGCAATACATTCCAGTAATTTTTAATCAGAATACCTCTAAAGGACCTGGCACCAGCTAAGCGATGATAAGTTCTGGGCATCATGAATGATAAGTCTGAATTAATTTAACAAGCAATAAATCACAATAGATCAGATTTTGTACCACATCTGAAATTTTACCCACATTTTAAAATTTTAAATGGTACAAAAAATATTGAAGTTTTTATGTTAAGAGTTAGCTGTACATAAATATTGTATAATAAACACTTCAATAATATGTATTAAGATCCTAATTGTGAGTTACTCTCCAATAAGAAAAATTTAACAATTTTTCTTCTCAGCTCAAGACATAATTCTCAAAAGCACAAGCAGATCAGTGTTGCCGTTTGGCGAGTTCAACTTCTTAGAATCGGCTAATGGTTAAAGCAACTGAAAATACATACGTCACATTCAATTTAACATACATTCAAAATGTGACGCAAAGAGACTCTCCATGGCCTATAGTCAACCCAAATGACTGTACTCTTGCTAGCTGCCATCTAACGCCGCCCAAGGTACACTTGCTTTTTTCAATTTTTCCGTTTCCTTCTAGAAAAACCTAAATCTTATTTTAAGAATATTAAAGTAAAACCTCGTCATAATTGGCAATTTTCATTCAAAATTTGGATCCGTGTGTACGAAAATATGGTTTAAGTGTTACTGTAAATGCGAAATTTGAAGCTGTTACAGACAATTTTAGTTTTCGAAACCCTTCATTTTAAATCATTTGAAGTACCTATACTCACAAATGCAATAATGCATACAAACTGCTGGAAATGTGCACATTAATAGCATGAGGGATATTTAAAAAAATACGTTTGTGTAATTTTTGAAAAAAAAACAAAAATTCAGCAAAATTAATTTGATGTGATCTTAAGCAGGTCAATTTGCACCGTTCACTCGAAAAGTTTGAAGAAAACATTCCGAGCAATGTTTTGATAAAATGGCATTTGAGCGTTTCTGAAAATATGGAACTGTGAGCAAATTTTTACAGATAACTGTTGAGTTTTCGAGAAACTTTATACGGCGCATTAATTAAAGCACATGTACTCGTAAATAGAATAATATAAACAATCTGCCGCTAATGTAAATAGTAACGACGTGAGAGACTGTAATTTTAAAAAATGAAAATAAAAGGGGGAAATGGCGTTTAGGTCATCTTTTAGTGTACATTTAGCACTATCCCGACCAAAAGTAAAAAGAAAATTAACTTAAAAAAGGTTAAAAAATTTGAATCCGTTTTCGAAAAATCTTGTTTTTTTATAATGCACAAATTGCACGCAGTATTGCGCGAAAATTACTAAAATTTTCAAAAAAATATGCATAATCTTAATGAAATATATAAATATGGAGAACAAATTTTATATGAAGGAAAAATCTGTCTTTAATTTTGTTGTTATAGGAAGACGCTGGTAAAAATGCAAACTTTTGCAATTTTGGAAAATTGTGAGTTAACAGTGGAACACAGACCTATGCCATCTTCCTAAGTGTATTTTACTCTATTCTCAAGAAAAATTTAAAGAACAAATGTGGAGCCATTTTTGAGAAAATTTTGAAAATGTCCCAGGGGCCTTCTTGTAAAGTATCGCCAAATTTTACAGAATGTTATTCAAACTGGCAACAGTTAGAGTGGAGCTAGATCGACCAGGGAATATCCGTTTTGGAAATAATTCAGTGTGGTTTGGGCGCTAGCAGTGTTCACAGACAAACGGACATACTGACGGACGGACGGACGTTTTGCCGACAATCGATTTTTCGATATCAAGGACCCACAAATCATGAATTCTGGCTATACCACGAGTTAAAGGATTTTCTTCTAACTGAAGCCACTGGATTTATTGATTTTTTTCGTTACAGGGAGCGGCAATGAATCTTTTCTGCCGAAAATCCGCCGTTTTTTCGCACACATTACATAACTTTCTCTATACTACGTATATTACTCCATATTTATGTACGTATAAAAGTAAAAACAAGTATTCAGAGTAATATTTACTAATTACTTTCGGTTTAGAAGATTCCAGCAATTAACACGAATGGAATTAGTCACAGGCTAAAATAAGCCATCATAAATAGAAATTCATGTTATTTTCTCGATGTATTGGTTTCGTTTCATTGCATTTCTACGTGTATTAAATCATGCGAGCGATAAATGCTTTTAGTTCCCGGCTTGAAACATTTCAATTCTTCAAATATTTTACAAAAGTAATATTAGTCACGCCGACCTGGATGTCCGAGGTGGCTAAGAGTGAGTACCGACTCAGCGCTTCGGTCCGAAGGGTCGCGGGTTCGAGTCCCTCCTTGGGCATGGCTGTTTGTCCCTTGACTTTGCGTGTGTGTTGTCGCGGAGGGCCTCGCGTTCTGCTGACCCCAGATCAGAGGAGCCCGCAAGTGTTTGTCTAGTGTATGGTCGAATATGCGTCCCTTCGGGACGTAAAGGGCAACCGGCTGTCGGCTGGATAAAAGCCCTAGGAAAAAAAATATTAGTCACAAAGGAATCACCACACCTCTCTTTAAGGCCCCTCTCTCATACCCCTTCCAAACTACTCTCTTACTTCTACACTGACTTCCCTTCTACTTTCCCACAGCCGCGCCTCACCTCCACCCCGCTGCAAGACGCCCCCGCCTCGTCGCTGCTTCACCTCCGCCGCAGCCACCTCAGGGCCGCCATTGTTTCCCCTTTGTGTTCCGGCTCATTCAATCATTCATTAGCGGTTGTGAATATCAAGGGCATTAGGCATCGACGGGCCGCCCTTTTCAGGGGACGCGTTGAAAGAGAGCGACAAAGAAAGTTGCCCATCAAGCACGGGAAAACCCACGGAAAATTCTCAACGTTGATGGAATATTAACTTTGTAACATCGTGTTCTGACATGCCTGACATAGTGGGAATATTCAAACAGAATTCTCGAAATCTAATTAATCTCTCTAACGTTCTGTTTTCTGTTCTCATATGGTTCATGAGTTGCAATAACGACACAATTCCTAATATAGGGTTTTGTGATAAACGTATTTAATGGTGGTGTTGGCGATTAAAATGCAAATTTCACACACTGAAGACTTGATGGATTAGTGAGTAAACATTACTAAAAAGCTTTCAAGTTCTGTTAATAATGATGATGATGATAATAATAATAATAATAATAATAACAAGAAGAAGGATAAAATGTTGTAAAATGACGATCATTACCCAAAATTTGTATTTGTTGAGTTGTGCCATTGTTACGCATAAACAGTACAAAGTTGATAAACCCAGTATAACCTCTCCCTCCCCCATATTGCGTCATCATGATGTAGAGACTTACTCATGTTTGCCCTCCGTAACTTACCACTCACAACACGCAGACCAAAACTGGTAAAACGTCCATTATGATAAAGGGATGGCTTTGTCACACTGAGAGGATAATTCACAAAGCGACGCAATGTCCTGAAACACACTTATTCCCTCTACTCACACGTTTCATTGTCTTAGACATAGCTTTCGCAACAATACTAATTTTATTAACACTGGAAAATGTCAGAGGAGTCGGAGTTAAAATTATCTTACGAACATTCTTATACTGGAATTGTAATCTCTCGAATCCCGAAAGAGGCGATCATGTTCACCCCACCCCCTTCATGTAGTGGAAGATAAAGACAAACCACTGTGATCACCAACTCACGAAATGGGGAGGGAGTAAAGGCGACTCTTTGGATTCAGAAATATGTATGGTCCTCAGCATTATCATCGCCACTTTATATGTAATATGTATTTGGCAAAATAAATGGAATTCATTATACTTAGGATGCCAATGAACACAGCTCACATACTATTCAATAGCCAAATCGTTCCAGAGGCACTCGTATTGCACCTACACCGCTTACTCAACTAGAATACGTGTGGATCGCTGAACAAACACGAACCAAAAACATCGCCACTTTTGGACCCCTCGTTTCGTACAATATTATACATTTTCTACACCTCAAGGGTTCATACATACTATGAACCCTCTCCTTGCATTCAACAAAATTAAAAATATATAATACAAAGACCGAGATGGGCACACGAATTCAAGAAAGTAGACAACACCTGGACACATGCAGCTCGCGACAGACCCACTTGCATGTACCTCGAATCGCGGAGAGCCGAGCGAAACGACTCCTAAGTTTGAAAGCATTATTCAGAAAGGCAGCAAACAAGAAGCCAACCATCCACACTGCATGCAGGAGGCCTTTGCTCTTAATGGGATTAAACCAGGCTAATAATAATAATAATAATAATAATAATAATAATAATAATAATAATAATAATAATAATAGCATAACAATACTAAACCATTAAGGTCTATAAAGGAAATCATTAACCTACCATATGAACAAGAGAAAACCGAATTATTTAAAATTGTATTTACTCATCTCATATAATACTTTACAAATTCACATTTAACAATTATATAGTGGTAATTTATCTATCAACGGATTGTGCAATGCTGAATCCGTTTGTGTCGCAGATACTTGGTGCTTGGTCTCTCTGACGTGCCCACTCTTTCATTTAAATATTCGTCCTCAAATAAAGAGTGACAACTGAGCGTCTGGATCTAATGCAATGAAATTCTCAACAGGATTACCTTTATTTTGATTTGTAAATCGTACTGAAATAACAAATGCACGTAAATTAATAATGCACACTCACCTGTTTATACCTTGTAACTTAGTAGTATGGTCAACCAGAATATTTTTCTTCTGTTTACATACAACCAATTGATACAATATTTTTAAAATACAATCTTGTACAACCAATTGATTCGATATGTTAAAAATAACAAATTAGGAATAATTAAAAAATAAACCATTTTTAATTATGGACAACCTGGCTAGGATATTATTAGGTAAAATTTGTTCGATATGATTAGGCAATCCTTATTAGTTTACATATTTTTTTTACAAAAACGTCCTTTCATTCAAATAGCAAATTACGGTAGGACGAGCTAGTTCGGATCTTGAACTACACGTATTTCTTGAATGACCACTTGGTGCTCTGAACAATTTACTCTCACTTCACTGTAGTTTTAAAGTTGGCCTTTGGTCTCTCAGCCCCTGTTTACGACTGGAGTCAGGGCAGAGCCGGCTGAGCAGTCGTCGCAGGTAACGAGCTGATCTGGTAGCCGCCGAAGAGCGCTGGAGCACGTGGTGGACCGGGCAGTGGGGAGGGAGACGGGGAAGAGGGGGGCGGTCGGTGCATTCCTGCGCGTCTGCCCGCCGCCGCCTCCGCCGACACCTCCGCCGCCGTAATAACCATCGCCACCTCCGCCGCTTCGTTCCTTTTTTTCTCTTCCCGTTTTCGTCCATTCCTACTCCGTACGCACACTCCACCTTCGTGGATTCCTTTACTATGATTATGAGAACCTCATTCTTTTGGGCCGTATCTAAGGTGAATGTTTGAAGGATGGGTGATGATGTTGGCATCATTTGAATGAGAGCGTAGTGATGGAAGGAGAGGTAGGGGAAACAAGAGGGCCTGCTGCGTACAATTTCATTTTGTATCATCCGTCATTCATTTCATTTCCATTCCTTCGCCCTTCCTCTCCAGCCCCCTCTTCGTTCCTCTTTTCTTCCTTACTTTAGTTCATTTCTTTTACACATGGCACACACTCCCACCTATGACTTCCACGATTTCTCTCCCATATTTAGCATTTAATTACTGTTCATGTAATATTTGTAATGCACTGTTTTCTTCAATATTTCTTTCCTTGTTACGTCGCTTGTTGCTTGCAATCTCCTCGTTATATCGGTGTTTTCCTAGACCATCTTTTTTTGTATTACTATTTCCTTTTAATGTCCTTCCCTTTCTTTCTCCTATTTCTTCTCCTTCTCATTTTGTTTTTTTTTTCTCATGCAGAACTTAAGTAACCTTCTCCCTCAGGGCATTTAAAAAAAAATTTTTAATTTTGCCAAAGTGTGAGTTTTTTTTGCAGGCGGATATTATATAATTTCAGGGCAGAGGAGTTTTTTTTTCTAATAATGATAAATGCTTTTATTTTAAAATCGATACAAATAAAAATAAATATATTCATTCGAAAGAGGTATTGCTTGTGTTCGGGATTATTTTGGGAATTTAAAAAACGACCCATGACACAAAAAATACGATAAAGTACGTTAATAGTTATACAAGAGTTGTTCATTAAAATAAAACAAACACAAACTTATAATTATACAGATACAAAGAAAAGAAAATCTAACGAAGAATGTATTGTAACGTATATTTAATTAAGAGCAAAACATAAGCAATTTGGAAGCTAGGAAATTTGCATATGAAAGATACGTTTACACACATTGCTATTTCCGAATAACAAAAAGTAGAGTATTTCCTTAATAGTCAAGGTAAAAGAAGAAGTAGAAAAAGGGGAAGTATTAATAAAACAGGGCATAAAATAAAGAAAATTACCAATTTGAACGGAAAATATATTACAATTCCTCAAAGTTCCTAGGACCGCTAGAACATGCGAGTGAGAAGTATCTGTGAATTGGCCTTAACTCACGTTCAGAATAGTCCCTTAAATTATAAGATTTTTAATAAAAACATTACGTGTTAAAAAAAGAACCTAACAAATTTCACATTGTAGGCTGTTCGTCATAAGCAAAGGGTCTAGCCGTCTAAGACAATAAAAGGCTAAATAAAGTCTACGTTAAAATAATGTTTTTGCTTCAAAATAAATTTATAATTTGTTCCTACCTCAGTCCACCATAAAAACGGGGTACCGTATATTCCTCTTAAATAAATGTTTTCGAAATAATCTTGTACCAATTAGGTTTTTGCATTTTTGAGTTACGTGTCACTGCATTTATTCACTTTCACACTGCAATTATTATATGAATTATTTTATATCCTTTGCAATAGCAAAAGGATTTTGAAGAAGTTTAATATCACTATATAATCTTAAAAATCACTAAACCTATTGCATTTCCTTCTCAATCTATTCGCGTCAACCTTGTTGCCACTTTTCCATACAATCGCTGGAAAGCGAAAGAGAATTCGAGTGGCATGCACAACAGAAGCCGATAGTTGTACGCGTCCAAACACCCTGCAGTCTCCTCGCAAAGCCATTTCCGCTGCCGCTGAGTGACGTCCATCCCCTCCTTGACCGACCGCTCGCAGGCGAATTTCTTGGCTAAAAAGAAGGGAGAGAGCTCGTGGCCGCTCTGCGAGCCGCCGAGTTGAGCAGGCGCGCTCTAGCATAATTGAAATGCAATATTTTTCGTGTTTTTTGTGGTTCGTCTCATCTCTTCTTATAAAAAATGAGGAAAACTATTTGTATATTGTCTCTTTGTTTTTACTTTTCGTATTTCTTTTGAAAACTCTTTACCTTTCTCTCTCACTATCGCTTTCCATCTTTCTATTCATCCGCGTTTCATCATCATCAATCCGCGTTTCTTGTTCCACTCTCCTTCTTTCGCCTTATTCCATCTGAAGCGACCTAAATACGAACTCGGATCGTGAGTCCGGCTCTGCTCGGACTCAAAAATCACCCGTGGGAACCACGGAACAAGAAGCGGTAGCTACAGACTCACATCATAATAATCAGTGGCTCATGCGAAGCTCGCGATGTACATTTGAGCGACCTGTTTGAGCCACGGATGGTCATATTTTGAAAGAACTTATTTACTGTGCTCCTCACCATAGCATCCATCAGAGCCAGCTGAAATGAGTGACAATTAGTGCCGCTGCAGCGTATCCAACCAGGAGGGCCTCGGTTTTGAGAATCGACGGTGCTGGATTTTCTACACGAGTTAGATCGCTAAGAGGACACCGGCCGCTTTCTAGGGGAGAATTCTAGCAACCAGCTTCTCTGAACGGTAGGTTACCGTGTTTTTCATCAATAGTAGACGAAGACCAGGGCAGTACGTTAACAAACGGGTCACGGGCCACGCGTGATATTCCCTTCTTCATCCTTGTCCAATCCTACTCCATTCACCCTCACTCACACGTGCACTTACACGTTCTAGAGTATCACACATGCGGGAAAATCAGTCTCGATCTTAGAACTTGTCCGGCCTGGGTCGGCACCCTGCTGGTGGAATACCTGGAGAACGAAAACCAGGCAAGCCGACGTGTCGGACGGCGCCGAATCTCACGCTTCACGTGAGACGAATGTTTTCTTCACGCTTTACGTGAGAACGTATAGACCTGTCGACTATAACATGCGCTACGCTCACCAGAAAATTACCAAAAACAGTTAAACCTCGCTAATCCGAACCCCGCAAATCTCAAATTTCGGATTATCCGAACAAAATTCGGGATGGAATAAACAAAAAACACCTGATTTGTATTAACTTCATTTATGAAAGAAAAAAGCATGAACCCAGTATAAGTCCACCCAATTTTGCATACAGTACGTTTTTTCGTATAATCCGAACATTTCCGAATTCGAACAGAACACCCCTCCAAATAGTTGGGCATACCGGCGATGTACTGTAGTTGACACGTCCGGAAACAGTAACCATTCACTCATTCACGCGTGCGTCTGGCTGCCATTGCACGTCATTCGACTGCTTTCTGTTCTTGGCCCACGGAGCGCGCGCGCCTGCCTCGTTGCCTCCGCCCCCGGCGCGGGCCAGCGCCTCCGGGCTTCCCGCCGCCTCCGCCTGCGCCTCCGCCCCCTCGCCACACGGCGGCGCGGGCGAGAACATTAATCGCGGCCTCAGCACGCCGCGCGCCGCTCGTTTGGGTCTCCGCCCCCCCTCCTCCCCCTCCCACTCCACACGTCGCTCGCCGGCCGCCCTGCCGCCCGCACCCAAGGCGGCCGACGGCCCCCGTCGCCGGCGCAACACAAAGCCACGTGGTATTCCGATGCGCTGAACGAATTTTCGCCTTGTCCAAGCAGGAGCACGGACGTCATCAATCACGTGACTCAAATGACTGGCTCGTTACTGGGCGTTGCACGGTGCCTGGAGAAATAGTCAACAACTGACAGTCGTCACTCGCCTCGGCAGTTCTTCTTGCTTGATTCGTACTTAATGAAACGAAAACATACTTTTGCTTGTTAATAAAAATGAATCTTAACACTAAAAATAAAAATTAACCTTAACCCTATCGTGATCTACGCTTTTGATATCTTGACGACGACTGATCCCTCGAACTATACCCCACTGCGAACTTTTGACAAAGGATTACCACTCTAATATTGAAACTAGAAACAGGACGAAAATTAGATAACGTCAGGAAAAACTTCATGACGACGCTGAAAGTTTCAGTATAGTTAAGGACATAATAAATGACGCAATAAAAATGCCTAACTTCAGCACATTCATACAACCTCATTTCCACTACCGTAATAAACATAATACCACGTCCCCATAAAAACATCCATTATATATATATATATATATATATATATATATATATATATATATATATATATATATATATATATATTCACCATCACCACACCTCTCCCAACATAACAAGCTATCCTCCTCAAAACTTCAGTTAATCAGGAGGAGCGAAGATATATTTAATATGTATGTAAAAAATATTGTTACTTACTATAATTAATGAGAAAATTTTCTGTTTATGCGGTCCATTTTTATACATGAATAACAATACAATACAATACTATACCCTGGCAACGCCAAGCAAGCGGGCCGCAGGGGCCCACAGATTGTTTCCTTTTCCTATATTTATTTCAATTTTTCTTAAGAAGCTGAAAATCGTCGATGTATATAATGTCTTTTTCATCGAATTACAAATAAATTTATGAAATAAGGCCCGTCTGAGGCAATTTACCCCAAGTATTGGTTATAATTTTAAGTATTACAAGGTTTTGGTAATACATAAAATATTTGTGACCATTCACTCGAAAACAGAACAGTCAGAACACGTTTTGGGAATAACTGTAGTTTTTTAACACTCAGTATAATAGAGTTTACTATGTGAGGAAGACCTTCATTTGACATGTAATTGCAATAGATTTTGTCATTAAAAACTAAATATATAATATTGATTCGAGAAAGTCGATAGTTGTTTATTACTTGGCCAGAAGCTCAATAATATTTTTATTTAAATGAATGCACATAAACATTATTAGTTATGTCAATATATTAGTTTAACAAAATCGCCCAAAGCAGCAAATTCAAAAGTGATCGGTTTGCTGCAGAGGAACGGGGCTTTTTTTAGACTTAATTACTTCCGTAGAATATATTGTGATTGGATGTTAATAAATCCACACACGTGAGGGGCGTTTAAAGAAACATTACTCATGCAACCACCAGCACAATTTCCTGAATTTCCGCCTTGTCTTCATAGGATCATGTACGTCATCAATCTCGTGACTAAAATGGCTGGCTCGTTACTGCCCATGGTATGCTGCCTGACTACCGGTGCCTAGCAAAATACAGTCGACTTTTAACAGTTGTCACTGCACTGAGCACGTGCGAGTTGTTTTTCTCAAACACTTAGTAAATGAATATCGCAATTTTGCTTATTAATTTCTATCTCGGTTGTGTAAGTTGCATATACTAAGATTGCATGTTAATAAATACACACACGTGAAGGGAGTTAAAGATATAGCGCCTTTTGCCACCGGTGCAAGAGTTGGAATGTTTACTTCCGCAGAGGAGCGCATTATGCGACTTAAATGGTGGCTTGTTACAGCCTCGCGACTAGTTCGCTCATGTGACCTGAAAGCTCGCTCCCAACAGCGACCAGCTACACTCAAATTACGAGACAGTCACTAGGGGGCGGATTTCAATGAAATGTCACTTTTTTTCTTTTTTCCTTTGAACAATGCCTTTTAGTATTAATTTTATGTTATGACAAAAGAAAATGACCCATTTTTCTAAGTCTTTTTCTTCTGAATTTTCGTCCATTCCGATTTAAGTCATTTTTTACATTTTCTCGTAATTTTTAATTCATTTTTTGCTGAGTACATCAATTTTACTATCATTTTAATGGCACTTGCCTCAAACAATATTATGAGTTGCAACAAATGTTCTCCACAGAATTCCTGAGTAGCCTATCCGATTTCTTCGCTCAAAAATTGTTATGTCAGCCGTTGTACGTAATCTAAGGTTCCTGAGACATCTATCAGCCCCATTGTTGGATCGGAAAAACTCGCGAGAACTGAAGACAGAATTCTTGGTAAAGAACAATTCAAACCAGAAGTTTGCACACTGAGTTCACTTGAACGAAAGGAAGAAGCCTCGAATACATGAGTAACATATCCAACAGTTCGAGTCGTTCATGTAAAGTGGTTTTGATCACATTTTTTTACGATATTTTTCTTTGCTTTTAGGGCATTTTCAAAACATTTTAAGAACATTTTATTGATCATTTCTGGCGATGTTTCAGGTCATCAAAATCCGCCGCCTAGTCATCACTATACTGAGCACTTCTGTAAAGTCCAACGGTAGTGTTTAGAGCTCACACCTAATACTCAAAAACTGTTGTATTTCTTGCTATTTGTTGATACATGGGCGGCCAAATCAATTCAAATTTGGCGCCGTAGTTGGAATTTAGTCATTTATAACAATTCTTTGGCGCTAATTAACAGCAAAGATCATACATTTCAAACGTCGCGCCTTCGAGGTAGATTATATTTCCCTAAAAACCGCAGCCTGACTTCCATAGGGAAAGAGAATTCATTTTTCGTATGAAACTCTTTGGAAGGACTGAACTGCTTTGAACTTTTGAAATGGTTTCAAAGATGACTGGGAGATCGTGCCAGCTACTGGAAATCTCGGAGCCAGGATAGCATGTCAGCAAATTCTGAGAATCAAACGCCTTTCCAAATAAGACGCCACGAAATTCAATTGTTTGAGAATCGGCAGCCAAGCGGTTTGACAAGTGATCGCCTCGTCAGTAAAAGAAGCAAAATAATACGCATCTTGGTTTCATTGAAAGTTCGATTTTTAGGTTGGTAGTGTTCCTAGCCCACAGCATTGCAGTCTCCGTGAAATAATGCGTTGGCGCGCGATCTCCGCGGAAATAATTTTTACAGCAGCAAGGAAAACGTTTTCCTTTCGCCCAGACAAGGTAATACTAACAACTTCTTCAATTGTTAATAATTCTTACGCTGAGGTATATTAATAGTTTTTAAACACTTGTTTTCAGAACTTTCCCTTGAGTCAAAAGATTAAAAGACGATGGGAGTCTTGTTGGGACGCGAACATTTGCAGAACCTCTCCCAAAATTCTCAAGCTATATTCATAGCCTTAACACTATTTGAAGGATATTTTCATTATGCATGTTGACTGTAGTATATTGAATGCACGTTAATAAATTCACGCATATAAAGAGTTTTCAATGAAATATAACGCTAGGAAACACAATCCGATAAGTTGACTCTGCAGCACTGGCAGAGAGCAACTGAAGGAACTCATTCGTCTGTCTCGCACTATCCTCTCCATTCTACGCATCGTGCAATGAACTGTACCTATTACACGGACACACGAATCCTACGAATCAGTGTACCTAGTTAAGTTGGGTGACATTCATGCGGTAAGAGAAACATTTTGATGTTGAATGATGAGTCTTACAATCAAAATTAGAAACGACAAAAATATACAGAAATCTATAGGCGATGCGTTTGCCACGAGAAAAAAATCATTTCATTTGATCCTACAAATAAAACAAAATCTCGTCCACATGCAGTGTGATATGAAAAGAACTTAATTCAGTTATTTATGTTACGTATTTAGAATTATTTCGAATACACAGTATTCATGCGATCTTTGTATTTACGTGTAAAGTACAACCCCGCCTGAGATTTGGCATAACATAATATTCTAGGCATAACATCCAATATTATCCAGACTATTGGAATTTTAAAAAAGTCTACCAAAAATAAGCGAATGTTATCCAAGTAATACCTGCAAGCATCTTTCCATTGAGCCCTTGTTACATAACCATGGTAATATTGCCTTGCGTACAGATTATTTACGAATCTGTAGAATTTTTCAAACCTGACTTACACGAGGCAAGGAACAATTTCATGTACTACAGATATATCGAATTACAACTCACGCCGTACTAATCATGTTCATTAAGTGTCAGTATCAACTGCTCACTAGAAGTAATCCACATTAAATACACAAACGTTACTTGACAACACATTGCCAGATGACATTAAACAGTTAAAATCGATACACTAGTTTAAGTGGCAGGTAATTTTTTCTGCAATGTAACTGCTTCTATACAATTAGATACATTAGTGACCATCAAAAAGAAAAAAATGTTTTAAATTAAACTTGTGTAGATTATAAATCTCTCCTATACGTTACATACAGATTTTATTGTTTTTTGATGACCATAAATCTAACCACATATTAGATGAAAATATACTGTAGTTAAACTATATAGCGAGTTTATGGAGAAAGCCCTCAACTCAGCAAAAAACGTTTGACAGATAATGCAATGAGCTGATTTTTGCAGAATCGCGTCATTTCTGACTATTCCGTTCGTGGGCTTCTAAAGGCCCACGCATCTTCTGATACACGGGATCCGAATACTTAGCAATTTTCAAATGTACTAGTTTTGCATAATGTTTTTAACGTAATGATCGTGTTAGACATGAGTACATTTAAATAATTAATTTATAATATCGAAGAGCGATTATGACTATTTAAATAGTCATTAGTGGTTTTAATGCCTGTTTAAATACATTATATGTGTAGGTAATTAAGATGTAAGATTACATGCTTCTATGCCGTACGTTAACGATACCAAATGAAAGCTCACAAACGATTTAGGATATAAATATTACTACAGAATGACTTAGATATATTCAAATCAATTAAATGAACATGTGAAATTATTTTTTTATGTTTCCAAGAAAGCATATTATTCACTACACCTTAGACTTAACCTTCGGTGCCTCTTGGTTCAGACTGTTTTGTGTGTGGGTTTTGGGTGTTTATGGATGGTTGCATGAGTTTTGTTTGCATGTACCATAATCCTAATTGACTTTCGGATCTCGAGTATGAGAGGGAAAGACGTTCTCTAATGATAACTAGTTGCTAGCACATCCGCATTCTGATTGCATATTAACGACTGCACCAAGAATTGCGAAAGTTATTTCAGCTAGCTACGTGAAATAAAATTACATTCATTTAAGAAAAAGAGTTTTAATTAAAATGAAAGGTATTTACTGTTGGGTCAGATAATGCAATTACGTCCATCGTCTTGATGACTGATAATTTACTTAATCTTATATTACTAACTTCCAATGAACGCAGAAATTGAAAGGAAACTAAGTAGCTTGCGTTCCTGTGAGAGTGGTCTGTGATTTCTTTCAAGAACTGAAAATATAACTGAAAATTGCGCGGCAACTACCAGTATTTTCGTAAAAGATGGAATGATTTCAGCATGAAACTGTTAAAAGATCTCGTATTGAGAGTTGATTGCAATAAGAATGAATAACAATTATTTATTGTGATTGTGTTTTCTTTTGTTAGCCCTGATGACGGAATTAAATATTTCGAAACGTTGGCAAACTAATGTAATTCATTAATTGACCGAACCCGTGATCCATTATCCTACTACTTATTAACGGTCGTGATTTCTACAATAGTAAGTTTATGTTTAATGTTGGAGTTTCTTTACGTCGTTTACAAACTTTCTCCAAGGGAACTGCTAGTCAGACTATTTTTATAGCGTTTTATAAAAATTAAGTAATTGACACTTAAAAATCAGAAGATAATTATTCTATTAAAACAATGCTATTTCCTTCAAAGGTTTATATTTTCAAAGTATTGTTTTCTGAGTTTTCGATCAATAGAATTGAAACTACTGAGATATAAGTCTCCAAATTGAGCGAGACAGTTGACAACAAACTGAAGTTTCGTACTTTTATTGTCATCCCAAGTTTGTTAATACAGAAATGTAATTTGTAATGCTTGTTTTTCTTTTCCGCCCAACCTGTGGACAGTTACGATGGCGAAACAATTAAAAATATGCTTCGCATTAGTTTTTTGAGTTTATTTATGTAGTAGTATTAACAATTAACTTATATTTATGTTACAGAATAATGTATGTATGAATGTAAATGAAATCAATATTAACAAATTCACTGCAAAACGTTTATTTCTTAAATTTATAAAATCACCCTTCTTAAATTTTATTGAAGACGCGCTTTGCCTACGAGTCAATACTTTACTAGCTTCTATTATGCAGCTTATCCATACACCCTAGTAGGGCATATCCATGAATCGGAAAGAGGCACCTGAATGAGAAATACGAATAACTGCGTTGAATATAAAGAACAAAGCCTCCCGGAGCACACGCCACCGCGCTTGGCTGCTCACGAGACCCCGCCCCCGCCCCCGCCCTCCACGTCGCCACTCCACCCCCGCCTCGGGCTCGCCTCCCCCCTCGCCCCACCCGCGCGAGCGAGCGAGAGAGAGAGTTAGCTCGTTCGAGTGAGGTGTTTGAAAATAAACAAACACTCCACTCACAATGGCTGCTTCTGCTGGTTAGGTGCCGGGGCGGGGGCGCGGGGCGGAGGGGCGCCGGCGCGGGGGAGGACGAGGGGTGGGAGGCAGGGGCCTGGGGGCATGCCCAGGTGTCGCGTCGCCCTGCGCAACCTGAATGCGAATAAGAAGCGGCGACGCGCAGAATGCAGAAGCCCTTACCGAGAATGAGGGTAATTTCGAGATCACGGCTTCCGCTGGGAATACCCGCTGAAAGCGCAGATTCGCGAGGTTTTGCGAGTGACAGCGCGGCGCTGCCGCTGGGATATTCCCTTCGATGCTGGACTTATGGCTTTTTCTTTCCTTGACGGGATGATGATGCTTAAATTCCTGCAGCCATTACGAACAACGAAACAGGTCACATTAAATAAGATTATAATTTTATAATATTTGTAATTATTTTTAAACAACTGATTTTGAAATGAAACTTTAAGTTTATTTGTTTTTTTAACTTATTTTTGTTATGCATTCGTCTATATTCAGAATTCTCACATGGTCTCTTTAACCCTGCACAAACGTGTACTTACCGTGGAATCTTTTGAAGAATAATATATATATATATATATATATATATATATATATATATATATATATATACACACACATATATACACCATATATATATATATATATATATATATACACCAGCGTAGCAATTTCATCACTATAACTGTTATAAATTGTAACTGAAGTAACGAAAAAATGTTGTTTATTGAATGATGATGTTTATTAAGTGTACTTAAATACATTTTAACCTTCTACAAACAGCAAATTGAAAGAAAAATACTTATTTTTCGTGTTTCAAAATCTATGTTTTAACAATATAAATCATTTTCACACAAAAGCATAAAGACTTTTGTAACTTCTCGTCAGCTCCCGATGCTGACACCACTATTTTCAGTTGTCAACTTAAGTCCAATTGGTTTGCTCGTCCTTTGATTGTACTAATATTCAGCGAGATTTTCCCCTTTATTATTGAGGACGGGGTCTTAATAATTTTATGCAAATATTTCTGTTAAACCGCCTATTCTAATGTTGCGCTTATCGATTCAATTCTCATACTACCGTTTACAACAGGGCACAGGTCATACGGTAGTAAGGCTCCAACGAACAGGTCACCCGCCATTCAGTATTTGCGTTTAACATGTTGCGTTATGAAACGGCATTTTTGGGTATACTTTGTACAATCTGTACAAAGCCGTCTGAAAACCCACCTCTATTAGACGACCACCCCTCAAGGTCGATTTTTCTTGGAAATGAATAGATAATTTTTTTGGAACAGATACTGAAACGCATATGTCGTATGCAAATTATACTCTTGATAACAGACCATTCATCTCCCTTACCACCGACCAGCTCTTTAATAATAATTTTCTTCATGTGCCCTTGTTAAGAGACCATGTGCCTCAGCTTCTTTCTCGTGAAAATCGTAGAGCGGGGGTAATTCGAGAATCAAGTAACAATAAACAGTCAACACAAATATGGATGTAATCACAGCTGCTCGCTCCATATCAGTTCAGTTTCTGTTACGCAGACGTCGGATATGAAAGTGACCTAATATTTAAATATTTGAATTAACAGAGCTTTCTTATCTTACCTTCCTAGAATAATTAAAAAAAAATCATTTCACATCTCCATAATTTAGTCTGATCTTGAACATTTAATATATGGTTTGAAATGCACAAATAACATGATTACATAGACTTACAAGTTTCATTTAAAGTGGTTTCAATTCATTTCTTCAAGCACTCCTGGTTTGTCTTCCTAATGACATCCGCAATAGTACCGATGTTTAGGTCTTTATAATGAGTTTTTGTTAGTAACGCACCACGGTGCATCGGATATCTTACTTATGTTTTCGTTTCGAATCTTCTGAGTATTCCAGTGTTCAATTCCTGACAGAACCCCATAATTCTACACCGTACGTTCAAGTGGGTATTATAAAAATTTCGTATAAAAGCACTTTGTTGAACACACAGCTGGGATATAGGACCAATATTATACCAATGGCGGAAATCAGAGCTATCGACTTGCACCGTAACCCGCGAATGGTGGATTGCGTCCATAATCTGAGCCCAAAGCTCACCCAAGCCCCATCATTGTAGTTTTTTATTGTTTTTAACTGTGTGAAATAATGCGATAAAAGCCAGATTATGACCTCCTAGACATACAATGTGTCTTGAGACACTGAAAAGACATATTGAATCTACACAAGAAAATCGAAGTTTGCATTGACAATTGGTACTAAAACTGGAAAACTGAAAATTACATAAATCTCCGAGAGAAGGAGATATAAATGTTTTAAAAATAAACAGTCAAAATATTTTTTTCGTAATTCGTGCTCATATATTAAAAACCTTATAAACATAATAACCATTTTCCTAAACATTGGATGTCTAGATAATAGACCATTTTTATAAAAAATAAGAGTTCCCATATTGAGGGCCAACAAAACTAAACACACCGCTTTTTCACGAAACTGTGAACACGCTTAATACTTGTGCTGTGTATTCGAATAAACTATTACTATATTATTATAATATTCGTGAAGACTATTTTTGTACCAATAATTGCAATGTTGCACGAGAGTATTTTATTTTAGTTCTTGAACAATGGTTATTTGCGCAAGCAATGCTAACTTTTCGAAGACAATTTCTCATGTTTTGTTCAGAAGCATTATTCCTGTCGTAGGCCTTTTCATTAAATGCTTTCCTCGGATAGATCAGAGAACGCTTTAAAAATTGCATACATCTCATTTTCGTTCATCGGGAAAGTTTTTGATTGTTGCAAAATTACAAAATTTTGTCGCTATCCTACAATTACATACTTGAAGGTACAGATTGTTTTAAAATAAAATCTGTTCGTAACATGTGTTTACATAAGGAACGTTTGGAAAATATGAGCGGTTTTTGCATCATTTGGCGTGAAATAAAGTGAATTTTTAAACAATTACTTTCTCAAAAACGGCTTTACTTTTTCTTAATTTTTTTTTCAATATAGCACGCTTGTGTCGATGGCGCAGGTTTTTGTGAACTCTGTATTGGCAAATATTGAAAAAATAACATTGCAAAACTGCAAATTTAATGAGTTTTTTAAATGGAATCTGTTCTAAAAAGAATTGATCTTTAAATAAAGTCATAGGTTTTGAAGATATATAGTTTTCTTGTAGTATTTGTTTGATTGGTTGGTTGGTTGTTAGTGATTCCGGGCGCGTCAACAGCTTAGGTCATTAGTCCCATGAGTGTAGTGCATATTTTTTCCTCGGAATTGATTGATTATTTCGTGTTTCCGGGCGCGTCAACTGCGTTTGTCGTTAATCCCGTAAGTGTAGTGCATTTTTTGAGGAGATGGCGGTGATCTTCCCCCGCTGGATGGCGAGATCCGGCGTTGCCCCTACCGTCGGCTAGAGGCGTTTCCCCCTAACCAGTACTCTCTTACCAGCGGGGCAACGACCCAGCCGGGACAAACTCTAAGCTCCCGACCGGTCTCCCGGAATATGTGGTAGTATAGTGCATGTTAGTGTAAGGGTGTGTGTAAGGGGAGAGGACAGGACAGGACAGGACAAGGAAGAGGAAGGAAAAATCGCGCGCGGTCCGTGGCCCGTTTGGTACGGTACTGCTTCGGCATTCGCCTGGTGTTGATCGGAGAAACCACGGAAAACAAGCGATCAGAGCAGCCGTCCGCTAGAATTCTCCTCCAGACAGCGACTGAATTCGACCTAGCTGAAGAGCTAGTGCCGAAAATCCAGCCGCCGTCAGGACTCGAACCTAGGACCTCCCGGTCAGAGGCGCTGCAGTGACATCAGTTGATGAACGGAGGTACCGCTCCCGGTATGTATTTCGTAGAATCAGAAAACGGTATGATGAGAAGTCATGAGAACCAGATAAGGAAAAGGTGGAACACACATAGAATGGACGACACACAATAGAGCTTGACCCTGCTGGCCGTCGACCACCGCTAGAAACGCAGATTGTACGGCAAGAACGCTCTCAAACCGAATCTGTATTGTTATTGTTCGTTCATTTTCATGTGTATTTGTTTGTGTCAGTAAAACCATTTCGGAATATTGTGTGTGCAATTTACCCCTGGCTCCCGCAAATACAACAGAAAGTATGTGGTATCGAAGTACTACACATTTTCTTACGTAAGAAAGTTTACGCACAACGACGACAGTTCGTCACAACGCAATTCCGTTGCTGCGTTCTCCACCAGTAGTGCGAGCATAATGGCTTCTATATCCTTAACCGTAACCGAGAATTGTTAACTGATAGATTTGTTAATTTATTTCACATCATCGATAGATATAATAAATAACTGAACGAATTAATAACACAACTCAACACGAAAAGAAAGAAAGAACTCGCCATTCAAACATACTCCCGTCACTCGGTAAAGATGTTTATATAAGGGAGGATTATTAAGAAAATAAACATAAAATATTAATAAATAGGGAAAATATAAACATAATACATTTACCACTTATTTGATAGAAAAAAATCTGGCAAACATATTTTCGTTTGAAGCTACTATTCGCCGTCTCGCGCCGCTTCAGCTTGCGCATGTACACCCCTTTCTGGATTTTAAGGGGAAATGAGTGCAATGTTAGGGGAATTTCCCCGTAGAAGCGTCGGGCTCCCCAGGCGGGCAAGTAGCTCGTGCGGAGAAGTAGCTTCGGCGAGCGCGGTTTGACGAGTCTAGTTTAAAGCGCATTTCCCTTCAAAATTTCCTATTATTAAATTGTTTCTAACCGTATAAAAATTTGAGATGAGTAAAATTGGTACGTGAGTACACTTGGGAGCGCCCCGGGCGCCTGCTGTCGACTCTGACACATTAAAAGTAAGCCCATCGAGGATGAAAAATGAACACGAAACGTTGGCTCTCCAAACGACGCAGTAATCATATGGTTGTATTATGTGGTGATACTTTTCTCCCGGACGCATTATCTTTTCTGTATTCATTTTCTCATGTTGGGAGTTTTACATTGTCCGTGTTTGCGCGTGCCCAGAAATCTGTCTTCTTCATCTCGTGGCAAATTGTTTATATAAACGTTTGGGAATGTGTTAGAGTGGCTACTATATTTTTCCAAATCTTTAACTGTTTTACGTAAGCGTAGCATTTATAGAATTTCTATCAAAATTTGAGAGATTAAAAAAGGTTCAGTAATTCTTGTCGACTGTCAGAAGTGTAATCATTTGTTAAGGAAAACACTATTCACAATATTTTCCCTTACAGTGTACAACTTACAGTTTAAAACCGCGAGGAAATCAAATAAGTCTCCTGCATGTGAAAGTTCGCATACGTAATTATTGAAATTGACTCTATTATAAGAATTCAATTTATATGCAGTTGGAAATGTTCTTGAAATAACAGTCGTACATCTTACTATGCTGAAAATAATCTCAATTTCCATCTTCAGATTTCTAAGAAAGTGAGCAATAGATTACATTATTTTCTTAATAATCTAGAGATACATCTGAAGAAAATTAGTAATTGTTCTGTTAAATGCATTGTTGTGAAGATTGTATCTTTGATTCTCTTACTGAATCATTAGCTTAATGTAAATCACAACTAAATATGGAATAGTAACTAATTATCTAAGATACAGTGACCACGACGCACAAATTCTCATTACTAGTAAAGAACATTGACTCATTAAAAATACACGAATGTATAGTTATCTACTAAAGGAACTATAAAATTGTTTACTAAACCAAAATACAATTTATTAAAGATCATCACTTTTGTTTCAGTGTTAACCTAAAACGTAACTACAGAAGAGAACAATAACAGATCAAAACAGTGTATCAAACAATAACTGATCAAAAACTATCAGAGTACAATTCTAACGACGTAAACACAAAAACAAAATATTGTCGGCCCGGTGGCCGAGATTGCTAAGGCAGTAGTGTCGTAGTGATCACGGACCGGAGGGTCGCGGGTTCGAGTCCCGCCTCGGGCATGGTTGTATTTGTGTTCGTCCTTTCCCCCCTTCTCACCATATCGTTTCATCCTCATACTTACCATTCTCATATTTATTTTTACGTCAAAAAACAGTTAAAAAACTGCGAAAATTAAAAAACTGCATAACAGTAATAGTGGTCACTAATGACCTTGATGTTGATGCGACCTTAAATAACCAATTAAACAAAATTGAAAGAGCTCTTTGAAGAGGTTCTTGATCACCAAACGGCACACACTTCCTTCACAATTCCGTAAGTATTTGTTTGTTTGCTAACAGGTACTCAGAGTGTGTTCTGTCAAATATATCTCTCCGACTGAACTAAGAAAGGAGGGTTGCATTTTCCATTTTGGACTTCGTGAGCCATTACTGATCTCATAACTTTAGAGCCAAGCAATGGATATTTATGGTCGAAAAGTCAAATGATGTATATTCAGCATGGTAGTGAAATAATTTGCATACCTTTCTCTGAATGATGACAAACTGTCAAAAAGTGAAGTATATAGTCATGGCAATCATGGAAAATACAATGGCGATTAATTTAATTCTCTTGGGAATTGGTTCATAATTATCTTCGGAATCGGTTGTTCTCCTTCCTAACTCCTTCGCCTTGAAACATGAATAACTACATTCCAGAAAATTTCAAACGCCCTCTGTTTTTTTTGGGAATAACTCAAATTATCTGCAATCTTGGCAACCAACCCTCGAGGTTTTTTTTAAACAACTAAACAGTAACTTCTTTCTTTCTTCTTTGTTCTCCTTTCGGTTGCACATGGAATCACAATTTTACTAGGAAATCATCATCACGCATGAATTAAAAAACAATATGCTCACGACTGCATAAGATAATGATTCCCCTTCCTTGGCCCTTCTCCAACTCTGCCTACCAAACATTACTTTCATACCAACTCCCTCTGCCTTCAGAAAACAAAACTGCATTAAAATGGGATTCTAATTGAATTTAATCTGAATTAAATGGTGTTATTATGTATGTTTGTTTATTACTTCCATATGTTTGTTTTATTCAGGAGTATACGCGATTTATTTTTTTACTCATGGCGTCTTCACGCAATACATCTCTTCAGACCCTTTGGGCATTGAGCGCATTGGAGTAATTTTCCGTTACGTTATTTGTCACTTGCCTCGAAACGTCCCAGTCACTCCGTCAGTGCCTTTTATCCCTTCGGCCAAAGCGCCGGCGTCGTTAGTAGCCGGGGTTCCCAGACGGTCAGGAATCGGCGGTGTCTCCAGTTGCTTGTCTTAACGCTGCTAAGTTGTCGCCGGCATAATTAATTCATCTCAATTAGTAATTTCCAATGCGCGCAGTAACTGAAAGAAAAAACATGCAATATTCGGCTACGCGAGAGATGTTTATGGTTTCGTCAGACACCCATGAACTCGGATACCAAGAAAGCAACAACAATGAAACAGATTCGATTTTCGACTTAAAAATTAATTCGATTGTATTATTCCGCTTATTTTCATTCCGCACATACCGATTTAATTCTCATAATCGATAAATTACTGCCTACGACACAGCTGACGTCTTGCGACAGCAAGACACTAAGGTACGTAAGCAGTGTGCGTGCCATTAAAAAAATTGTGTGTTTGAGGGTAATGGCCTTCTGTAAAGCCCATCGATGGTATGCATCGATGGTAAAGCTTCAGACTGGTGAGCTTAACAGCCGAGCAGGGGAATGAAAGGAGGTGTCACTCCGCGGTAGGGGCGAGTGCCCTCACTAACCTGCTTCTACATTTTCCTGGCACTTCAGATCCCCCCACATATCCGTAGGTACTGATCGCGACATTGTTACCTTGTGTACTGTGTTAGCAGGATGTTTGCAGAGAAACTCAATAATTAAATCAATGTAGGGCTAAGTATTTGAAATAAATAATAAATGTAAATTCGTGTACTTCAGTTTCAACACTGATAAACTGTCACTGTCTCTATTACCCACCGTTGAGTTACTCTCGTTTGCTTCTGTACAGGAAATTGTGTGTGAAATGTCATTTTTGATATATTATTATTATTATTATTATTATTATTATTATTATTATTATTATTATTATTATTATTATTATTATTATTATTATTATTATTATTATTAAAGTTGCATTTATGTTGAATTTGTCGTATATGGGCTCGTTTTGGAAGCTGTCTTTAAGGAGATTAATGAAAGACGATTGTTTATTGGCAAATCTCTACTGAGACTCCCTTTCAGGCGAAGTCGCTCCCGGCGTCGTCTCGTATTCGAAGGTCCATTTTCGCCTCTCGTGCACAGAGAACCCCCACCGCCCCTAACTTCACCGCCACCACCACACCGCCATCGCCGCCACCGCCGCCACCGCCGCCACCGCCGCCACCGCCGCCACCGCCGCCACCGCCGCCACCGCCGTCACCGCCGCCACCGCCGCCACCGCCGCCACCGCCACCGCCACCGCCGCCACCGCCACCGCCACCGCCACCGCCACCGCCGCCACCGCAACCGCCGCCACTGCCACCGCCGCCACCGAAGCCGGGCTGGATTT
Source organism: Teleogryllus occipitalis (assembly GCA_011170035.1). Taxonomy (NCBI): domain Eukaryota; kingdom Metazoa; phylum Arthropoda; class Insecta; order Orthoptera; family Gryllidae; genus Teleogryllus; species Teleogryllus occipitalis. The sequence continues at coordinate 84,075 of BLKR01009011.1, forward strand.
ATGGAAGTTTCTTAACGGAGACGGCTCGATCCATAACGGGCAGTTGCTGGCCGTGTGTGGTATGCTGCAAGAGCTCACGTCCGACTGAATCTCGTCGACGCGAACCGTTGCACGGTGGTTCATTTTGGCAAGTGAATGAGCAAAACCGCTTATCATAAGTCGACCCCTCACTATTTAACAGTTTAATCGCATTATCGTTTTGTGGCAATGTGTATGCTGTGCATGTTTAATACCATCCAATTTAACCACTAAAGGTAACTTCTGCGGTGTCAGTGTTTTGTTGAATTGATTGATTTCTGAATGTTTATGCGCTCGCCAACTATTAAAGTAATTAGTCCCGTTAGTGTAGTGAATGATTTTATATCTGGAAGTGAAATTATTCTTCCTCAATGGATCATTTAATCCGGCAGAGACCTACACGTCGACTTGCAGAGGATCCTTTGACCCACCAGGTATCTCCCCCTCGGGAGCACCTCCCCAGTCGGAAAAGGCAATAAGCACCTGACTGCTCCCCTAATATGTCTGGTAGTGTAATACGTGTAAGTGTTAGTGTGTAAGAGAGAGAGAGAGAGGGGGGGAGAGAGTAAGGAGAGAAGATATGACCAAGAAGAGATGGGAAAGATTGCGCGGATTTGCTGCTCCTTTGTTAGGACACTGCTCCGGCATTCGCCAAGAAAGAAACTACGCAAAACTACCTGTATCAGAGCAGCCAACTGCTACAAGATAGTGGGACTGTTTTCTTGAAAACATTCTCAAATGGAGAGGTTTTCACATTTTGTTTTCTGCATTGTGTATTCTACTTTGTATTTTATAATATTTTTGGGATTCACTATATTTCCGTGGCTCTTGGCAATTGCAATCGCAGATATCTCTCTGCTTTTACACAGCGTCCCGCAAGTTCTTGATCACGACCGGAAGTAATAATGAATTCGAAAGGCTTTGAATATTAATGGGCGAAGCGATGAACTTTCTAACATATTTGCTGGAGCACTTAAAAAATATTTCCAGAGATATATAGCGATTCTGGAAAATCAGTACATTGTAAAGCTCAAATTTTCTTTAGATTTCGAAATATATGCGGCTAAAAAACAGAAATTAAATTACAAACAGAAAATATCAAAGTGCATCACCACAAAGTATTACTATATAATTTGTACCTTATTATAAATCGACATCTCATCAATTAAATATCAGCATTGAAGATGCACTCACCGCTATTATAGAAAGCTTTAGAAAAAATAGCTGTTTCTTATATGATTTATATGGTAATTTACATTCAGTGAGAGAAAAATCATTTGCCACAATACATCATAGTTCTAAAATTCATGATTCCATGAAAGAAGTTAAATTTGAAAGCCATCCTTCGCGCAGAGTTCTGCCGGCCCATTTTCATGTTGGTCCCGCTCCTGGCACGGGCTGGTCAACGGTGTTTTTATGGATTTACGAAAGTGAATCACAGAACTATGGTTTCAAGTCAAAGACGTATTAAAAGTTTGGCATCTTCTGGCTTATCGTAAGAATACAGCACAGAATCTCGCGATGATCATTGGAGTACGTCATCATGAGGGTACTCGATAACCTCCTTGCCGGTGTCTATGAGATTTGAACCTCAAAACAGAATTGAAGGCGACATATCTAGGGATAGACAATGAAGTCATTGAAACAGCAATGTTGTGTAAGATGAAACGAACCTCTCAGGACACGTCTAGGAGAATTTGGCGCTTTTGGGTTTGTTGGTAGGTAGTGGGGATTTATCTGGGCGACTGAATAAACAGGAAGACTCCGACTTTACGAGGTACATCGCCTTCTCAAGCGAAAGTCGAATATTTGTATGTCGAAAAGAATGATATTCTGCCGACAATAAAAGATATACGAAGTGAAGTTTTCACAATTAACTGTGCAAAATAGGGTGATAATAATAAATAATTTATGTGCTTCACTGATTAATATTGGAAGGAAGGTGAGGAGTGCTATGGACCGCAAGCGACCTTTCCTTCCTCTTGCTTGTCCTATCCTCACCCCTTATTTACACACTTTGACATTTACATGCACTACACTGCCACACATGTCTAGAGACCAGTGGGTAGCTTAGAGCCTACTCCGGCCGGGGCGGTTTCACGCTGATGGGACATACCTGGATGGAGAAACCCTGCAAGCCGACGTGTATGTCGGCCCCGGATCTCTTGCATCCAGCGGGGAAAGAACACAGTCACCTCTCGATATAACACTCGTATTAAACATACGGGACTTATGACCATAGCCCGTTGCGAGCCAGATGACGTGCCCATAGTCAGTTAACGTGCCCGGAAATACGAAATAATTAATCAATCAGTCAATCGAAGATTCTTCAAATAATTTTGTACGGCAAGTTTATCACTCTTTCTGGATACACAGGTTTCTAAGCGTAATAAACGTTCATCTAACTGAGATGTATTTCCCCGCAGTACTGTATATCTATTATATTACCTAAGGTCGCTTGGAGAAACTATATAGACTGTAGATGGCACTGTTCTAAGTAATCTGACAGTGCGGCTAGTATTCTAGCAATGTGAATGTAATCTGGTAATGCGACCGGTCATAGGAAGATAATCAACTTTAATTTCGGTAAGGTGGCTGCTTAATACAGGCGAATCTACGAAATGTGTCTGACGGTTCTTGGTGGAAGCAGAAGTCCGCTAAACAAAGGGAGTATTCACTTATATCTCTTGGGGTGCCGGGGAAAAACCAACCGATTTCACGAAAAAATGGCCCAAACTTGAGGGGGCTGCTCAATCGTGCAGGTTTCACTGTAAATAAAATCATGGGGAGATGGAACGAATTCCAGCCTCTCCAAAAGAACCACCACCCGCGTGTCCACCCACGCCTGCGTCCTGCAGCTCGCAGACCATTTCTCCCGTGGAGTTTCGCCAGCCAGCCACCGTGGCGGTCGCGCTGTCGGTCCAGCGGCGGCCGGCCGGCGGGCGGGCGGTTGCTTCTGGATTTACGAGCGGTGGCTGGGCGGCCGCGCCTGCCTAGATAGGCCAATCACGCGGCCCCCACCACCCCCGCCTCCGCCTCCGCCTCCGCCTCCGCCGCCGCCTCGGGCAGGCCGCTACCGGGCGCGCGTTTGATGAAGCAGCATTTTTCTATTATTTACATAAGTCAGCCGATGGTATACGATGTTAACTCTAGATACCATCTCGACACCTGAGCAACGATTACGACGCGCCGACAGGTAGGTACTCCGTCCCTGATCGAAGTGAGATGTAGGTTAAAATAAAAAAAAGGGTTGAGAATAATCTATGGAAATCAATACACGACACATGCTGCCGAACAGGTGGGTGTCGCGAGGTTGAGTGATTGACAAAAGTTCAATGCAACCGCCAGACATTTGTTTTTTTATGTAACGTCAAAACATTAAAAAATCTGAGTGTGAGATTGGAGGCCGGGAGGCTTCAATTAATGTTCAGAAGTAAAGCAAAGGAATAACTTGGCTGTCAACATTTGTTATCGAGGTCAAAGAAAGCGAGACGATATTTCTGATTATATACGATAGCGTTTTCAGAACTGTATAGTAGTTGTACTTGCATAAAGTGCTTTGAATTAATGTGGGAAAGTAATACTTAATATTATTTACACATAATGTTACCATTCTTTCGTACACTATTATATTATTAAAGGTTTTGCAATGCAATTAATCTGCAAACAAAATCGTTTACAGAATATAGTGTACTGTTCCAAAAGTTAAATAGGGGTTTTTATATTGAAGTAATTGAGTACATTAACCACTTAAAACGGTCTTCTGGGTGCAAAAATGTACTCCCTTCAAAAACAGTGAAGAATTTTATACTTTAAATTTTGCCAAAAGGACGAATAATCCTTTACTAGAGTCCAAACGTTTCAAAAGAATCAAAAATTTAATTTATAAATTGGCGAATGTGACTTATATCACGAAATTCAATAAAAATATTTTTATTGTAAGCATTTCATCTTTGGCAATTCGAAATATACGATTTCACTCATTTAGTTTCTGAAAGTATTTCACACTATATTGGTGAAATATTTTTCCAATAAAGAATATTTAAGTTATTGCAATTCGAGATCTTGCGTTTGTGCGCCAATGATCCCTATTGTACGCAAGGGGAATCTCAAATGGAAAATTGAAAGCTTGAGTGAATTGCAAGTCTCGCTGTAAGTATATAAATAACGTAATTCAACAAACCATACATTTTGTTTCATTTCAATACCGTACATTTCAATACAGAGATAAAAACAAACCAAGTTGCGTATTTAAAAGCCACGTGTTTAAAATGTCCAAGTAAAAAATGCAAAAAATGTGAATGTGACTGTGGTAAAATACATTTCTGAACAGTCTCTTCAACGTTCTTTAAAGGTCTTTACAACCTTTTTCGATGGTCCACGCGAAAGTATTCGGACGAGTACGTGCGAAGAATATTATTAGTTTTGAATAGAGATACTCTAAGCCGTCTCTAGCCAAAACGAACAAAAAACAAAGAAAACTCGAAGTTGTTACTCTGAAGGACACACATTCAGAATGAAGACTCAATGAAGAAAATAAAAAAAGCTGTAGGGGAACAGAAGAGCTGCGCCAACCGAATAACATACCGTATCCATAGATCGCAAGAAACATAAAGAGGAGAAAAAAGCGTCCCAGAAGAACCGGACACTTGGCAGACATCCACATCCAGGTCCCAGCGCGTTTCAGAAAACGTGGGATGCGTAGACGTGAGTGGGATATTTTTTCATTTCTTTTTTTCCTCTTAATTTTTGCCATGTCCATGTGACTAATATGCCCTTTAGAGTCATGGTCCTGAAAAGCAATTAATAATAATAATATTAATATTAATATTAATATTATTATTATTATTATTATTATTATTATTATTATTATTATTATTATTATTATTATTATTATTATTATAGTTAATATCTTAGATTAGCAACAGGATTCGAATAGTCAGAAAAAAATCAGAAAAAACATTTGATCGGAGATGGAGAGCAAAATTGATTTTCAGAGAAGGTACTATAAATATATGTTATCTACATTCGTTGTACATACTTATTGGTACATTAATAGTACTTTTTACATATTACGTTTATTTATTTCCAAGATACAATGATGATGAACGTGCCCAGTTGTTGTTGCCCAGTACTATACATTAATATGTATATTTAAGATAGGTATAGGTTTAGTTAATAGCACTTGTATTGTATGAAGTACTCATCTAGTATGTAAAGTTAAGGTAGTTTATAAGTTAATAGCACCTCCCCAACTAATACTGTAAACCAAGATAAAGAAAAAAAACAAAATCAAATATACTCACAATCCCTATTTCCATCCTATGTTGAATGCCAGATATAAATGACAAATACAAGCACAATTTTATACTTTATTTGTATAAAACAGCATGTTGCCTCTGACGATTTATACGATTTTAACAGTTCCCGATAATTTCATCAACCGGGTGCCCCACCGACTATCGTCCACCCCTTTTACTTCGAAGGCGTTTGCAATATCGAAAAGTTTTCGCTCAACAATGTGGTGTCATAGGACAAGTAATATATTTTATCACGGAGAAATTTAACAATATACTTTTTAAATACAATTATTAAATTTTTAACCAACAATAAATGTAATCAACAATGAATGAATGATAAAAAGAGTAATTCAACGATATAACACATATTAATGTTTTGATAGTAATCAGAGTGTGATTTGTGGAGTGCGATTTAAAATTAAATGGACAATATTTTCTTTAGTTGTCGTTGCAACTGTCACATTTGGGAAAAGTGGCCTTCGCAGCCCCAAGATTTATGGGGAGAGGGAGACAGACGCCACGCCAACAATGTCGGCCACTTGGATTTTAATGAGACATTACATGCAGGTAATATTTAATCGCAAACGAATACAGTCAAATTTAACGTTTACAACACGAGATATGAATAAAAATATTAAGTATTGAAATAACTCCACCGGTGTTTAGCCTGGTACGAACAAAGAGTTGGAGGACACCACGGACCAATGCGATTTCTAATGCCAAGCACAACATTATATCAACCCCTGCCAGTCGAGATTTCACCCGCGGAAGTGCAACAATAATTATTTGAGTAGTTATCTGGGTACTGGAAACTAACAAAGGATTTTTCAGCAGGGTCAGGTCGAAATATAACCTGATTTTTTTCTGCTGAAAGATACTATAAATATAAATGTGCGAAATTATAACGGTGAAAAAATTAGCTGCCGTCTCGCACTGGACGTTACTGACAAAAATAAAGACGAGGAGAAAGAAGAAGAAATAAAGAAACAAAACATTTGTTCAGTTTCGGCCAAAGCCAAAACTAAGTAGTTCATTTCGGGGAACATTGTGACCCGGTTACAATATCTGCGAGTTTATTTGTTTATTCCTCAGTTAGTTAATAGGGATGTTAAATTACTATTTTCTATTAATTATTAATTATATCTTCTTAAATTAATTATTAATCTCATTAAATTTAATTTTTTAAATTTCTAATATATTTAGATTTAATTTAAAAAATGCTACCATTTCGCCAAACGTGGAAGTTCATATTCGGTAAGTCGTCAAAAATCGACCGCTATATTCCGCAAGATCGCTTTAGGCGGCCACGAATGCGATGATTAGCTCATTTATTTATTTATTTATTTATTTATTTTACGTCAAAAAACAGTTAAAAAACTGCGTATGACGGGCTATGGGGAAAAGTGAATTGTGTGCACATTTTCAAAATTCTGTGATCCCTACACTAAATCATTTACTACTTAAGTTTTGAATTTTGAAAGGGAGAAAAAAAAAACAAAAAAAAAAACTCCCATGTAATAAAATCTATTTTCAAGGATAAATAAGCAATAAATTTTGAATTTTGAAAGGGAGAAAAAAAACAAAAAAACTCCCATGTAATAAAATCTATTTTCAAGGATAAATAAGCAATAAATTTTGGCTCTTATTACTTCCTGCCGCGACAACGTGGAAACGATAATTTGAATAATTGTATTTCCCACTGAATTCTAGAAGACGTGCACAGAAAATGAAGTTACATTTATGTCCAGAAGCAAAACAAGGGGCCATCTCAGCATTTGCTCAATGGATCAGGGAAACTGGACGAAAACCTGATCGAGATGGGGGTCATTGACCCGGAAGCTGTGTTATTGACTATAATAATACAAATCATTGACTATAACATTAACATTGACTATAATAATATAAATCAACCAATCATTGATTTCCGAGACGTCCAGATACATCTTGTCGAATGAAACAACGATACTCCCAGGTACTTCTGGTTTTCGAGCTAATTCACCAGGTTATACCAGCATGGATAATGATTAAAATGACTTAACTGAGATATTCTACTACAAACGCATTCAACTGAACCATCGTACATTGATGTGCCTGCATCAAGAATAATAGATGGTTAGAAAAAAAATGTTATTTGAATTATACTTGCATGCTTTGTCATCACATCGGGTTTTTCTTTCTCAATGGCGAAAAACGAGTACCCGTCAGAGTAAGCGCTGCGCCGCACGACATAGCGGGCTAGCCAAGTGAGTGGGCAAAGTCTGCAGCTTAGCAACAGAATAGATACGACACCGAAAGAAAGTAGAGGGCGGCCTCTTTGATCTTGAGTGAGCCACCGAGCAGCGTGCACCGCCATCTTGAAACCGTGTAAAGGAACCGCAAGATTCAGCTCAAACGCCATTTTGTCAAAAACCGCTCGAAATTTTTTCATCTAATTCTTCCAACGGGTGGTGCTAACTGCAGTTTATTATTCGTTTTGGTGTATTTTGATGAATTTTTTCGTCAAAAATTACACAACGTGATTTTGTTGAATAATCTCTCACGCTGTTAATATGCACTTTTCTAGCAAATTCTAAATACTATTGCGTTTCCGAGTTAAAGTTTTTTTATTACTTTAAATAAAGTTTTCCAAAAACTAAAATATTTTCTGTAAAAAAGGGCAGCAATTTCCCTTTTTTTAGTAACGCTTAAAGGATATTTTCTTAAAAACGGGTCCAATTTTTAAAAAATGTCATTTAGGACGAGCCATTTAGGACAGAATATTACTCTTCTGTAATATTCTTAATCTAATATTCGGTTCTCGTATTAGGAAACGGAAGAATTGAGAAAATGTCAAAAAATGTACTTTGAGCGGCGATAGATGTCAGCTGGCTAGAGTATGTGGCAAGTCGGATAATCTAGCCCTGACCAAAGAAAATAGAAAACTAATACGAGAAAATCTGTGCCATTCTGTAGCACTACTAGTTATGTATTTATAATTCTTTACTTTCTTATCTCTATTTTTTATTAATATTTGACTGCGTGGGATTTTAATATTTGGCTACACGAATGGAATATCTCGTCGGGTTACGAATGTATTTGCTAGTTATACACATACCAAATACGACTAAAACGGAAATAAAAGTCACCATCACCACCGTTCACCACACAACAAATGCCGAGTTGTACAGCTGTTTACATACTCTCAATATGGCGATCATGCGCATCATATCGGTGCACGGATTGTGGGTAGATTTCCTTTCTGTGTAGTATGTATTCTGTGGCTTAGCGTTTCGCTGCCCTGCATTGGAACTCGTGTCTCTAGGAGAGCTTGTTCCATCGACGGGTTTTACAACAGGCAGGGCTGCACAAACCCAGCGCGAAGGGCGATTTGCGTCGTAAAAAGTGTGGGGTTTTATTCATTTATTTATTTAGTCAAAAACAGTTCAAAACTGTATGTGACGCACGAGGGAGAAAATCATCTGCGCACGCTTTCTAGAGTTTCAGAATCCCTTTTCAACAATTTATCTATTAATAGTTGAAAGATGAATAATAATAATAATAATAATAATAATAATAATAATAATAATAATAAATTTAAAAAAGTGAGAGATTAACGTTTCAAAAACTAGATATTTTCGTTGCCAAATTATAGAAAGTTATTTGTAAAGGTAAACGAATTGCAGATTTGATTTTTCTGTATTGCTAACTAAATAGAAACTTACCCTAAGCTCTATTACTACTACAAGCAAAAGGAAAGCTCAACAAAACGTGCGCATAGTGAAGCTACATTTACGTCCAGAAGCAAATCAAGGGGGTATCTCAACATTTTCTCAATGGATCAGGGAAACAGGACAAAAACCCGATCGAGATGGGGGTCATTGACCCGGAAGCTGAAGTACATTACTTGTTACAGGCATTAAAGTCTTTTTTTAAATTATACAATGCAAATGTAAAATATAACATATAATGTAATAATGTAATAATATATAATGCATAAATAATAATGTAAAGTCATTATAGTACATCTTGGTTTTGTTAAAGTTATTTACATTATTTTTCCTTTTGACGATCAGTATAGACTCTAATTGTATACAAACAGTTTTGCAGCAGAAAAGATTTTACTTTTAACTTAAATTTGTGTATTAATTTTAATTGTTTAATTTCGTCTGGCAATGCGTTTTAAAGTAACGTACATGTATTGTATGTGGATTTCTTGTAGTGAGCTGTTGATACTGACACTTGATGATCATGATTTCTACGTCGAGTGTTGTAACTATAAATATCAGTATTACATGAAAATATGTTCCCACCGTTATGTAAGTCAGTTTTGACAAATACTACAAACTCGTAAATAAATAGGCAAGGCAATGGTATGATTCCAAGCTCAATGAAAAGAGGCTTGCAGGCATCATGTGGATGGCATTTTTTCATTATTCGGATAATTTTCTTTTGCAATCTAATAACGAGTATGTGTCCAACAGCAGTTGCAAGCGTGTTTTCGAGGAAGAGGATTATTACACGAACGACAAAGGTCATTATATTTACCATATGTTGACAGTACATCTCTTCTGAAAATTTACCTTCTAAATCGTTACGTTTAAAGCAGGCATTTCAAGATCGCGGACAATGTAACAAGCTCGCTGGAGCTCGTGGTTAGTGCGTCAAGAGAAATTGGCGCGAGATTTAAAAGTAAGGGTTGTACTAATCCTAAGGAGTCCGTAACCGAGAATTGTTAACTGATAGATTTGTTAATTTATTTCACATCATCGATAGATATAATAAATAACTGAACGAATTAATAACACAACTCAACACGAAAAGAAAGAAAGAACTCGCATTTCAAACAAATTCCTGTCACTCGGTAAAGATGTTTATGTAAGGGAGAATTATTAAGAAAATAAACATAAAATATTAATAAATAGGGAAAATATAAACATAATACATTTACCACTTATTTGATAGAAAAAAATCTGGCAAACATATTTTCGTTTGAACTACTATTCGCCGTCTCGCGCCGCTTCAGCTTGCGCATGTACACTCCTTTCTGGATTTTAAGGGGAAATGAGTGCAATGTTAGGGGAATTTCCCCGTAGAAGCGTCGGGCTCCCCAGGCGGGCAAGTAGCTCGTGCGGAGAAGTAGCTTCGGCGAGCGCGGTTTGACGAGTCTAGTTTAAAGCGCATTTCCCTTCAAAATTTCCTATTATTAAATTGTTTCTAACCGTATAAAAATTTGAGATGAGTAAAATTGGTACTGAAATGGAGAAAATGCGGAATTGTTACAAAATCGATGCTTTGGAATTTTAAGTCGGATGAAGAAATGTTCAATTCTTGTGAAGCAAAAGAAATTTAATTATTCTGATAGTTTATATTAATGTTTGCTCCTTTTCTCTTCGTTTTAAAACCTATAATTTATTTACAAAAGACATAAAAATATGCCAATTCAATTAAAATCTACTCGTAGTATATTACGAACCGGGGTGGTGTTTAAACTCAGGAGGTTACTATTTTGTTAGCAATACAATAAAACCAAATCTGCAGATCTTTCACCCATGCAAATAAGTATAAGTATAAGCGAAAACATATAGCTTTGAAATGATTCCTTCCTCCCTGTTTTGGTACTTTTATTCATCACCCACATCCTGTATGTGTATTAACGCGGGGATGGGATTCTGGAGCTCAGGAAAACGTAGGCAGTCCTCCATACGTCAAATACATTTTTTTCACTTTTTCGACGAAAATAAATCGAATTGGAAATAAAACGAAAGCAATTGGTGCGCCTATGTCCTCACCACCTCCTGCTTTCCCTCCGCTGTCATCAGGGCCGTGCAAGTCACGTTCGCGATCGAACCCGCGCAAGCACACAAAGGAGCTGGCGGCCCCTCCACGAGAAACCCTGGGCAGAGTGCAGCATAACAAGGCGGAGCCGTTGAGTCCCAGGGCGAAGAAGAAAATATTTGAAATTCATTAGAGTTTGATGGAGCGACCGCCTCTGCCAGCCCTTCGTTCACGCACCTCGGCGTGCTGCGTCGTGATCCGGCACGGAGGCCCCGTTGGGGGGCGGGCAATGCGAGCGGCAGCCGAGCCCCGGAAGGCTCGCAGTGTCCCCCCTCCCCATTGCTTTCTTGTCGGCTTATTAATCTCTCCTCTGTACCTCGTTGTATTTCAACCGCGATGTGACGGCGGTAGCAGTGGCTGATTGATTGATTGTTAATGATTCCGGGCGCATCAACTACTGAGGTCATTCGTCCCGTAAGTGTATTGCATGTTTTTCATCAGGAGGGGGCGGTGATTTTCCCCCGCTGGATAGTGAGATCCGGCACCGACCTACTAGGGGCTTTGCCTAATCAGGTATCTCTCACCAGAAGGACACCGCCCCTGCCAGGACAAGCTCTAAGCTCCCGACAGGTCTTCCGGTATGTGTGAAAGGAATGAGGATAGGACAAAGGAAAGATCGCGAGCGATCCATGGCCCGTTTGTTAGGGTACTGCTCCGGTATTAGCCTGGTGTTGATCGGAGAAACATCGGAAAACTACCGATCAGAGAAGCAAGCTAGAATTCTCCTCCAGACAGCGACTGAATTTGACCTAGCTGAAAAGCGAGTGTAGAAAATCCTGCCGCCGTCGGGACTCGAACCGAGGACATCCCGGTCAGATGGTAGCTGTGGCGTTGTGTTCTTAGGTTCATTGACAGATCGATCGATTACTTCTTTTTTCCGGGTGCGTCAATTGCTTTGGTCATTAGCGTGTAAGTGTAATGCATGTTTTTATCAGGGGAGGTTGCGGTGGTCTTCCCCCACTGGATGGTGAGATCCGGCGCCGACCTACCCGGTGGCCTGTTTTTTTCCACAACCACGTATCCCCCACCAGCATAGCACTGCTCCAGACAAGCTCTAGGGTCCTGTCTTAGTGAAGATAGGTCAATGAAGAAGGAATCATCGCGCGCGGTCCGGGGCCCATTTGGTAGTGTAGTGCTCCGGTATTCGCCTGGTGTTGATCGAAGTAACCACGGAAAACTACCAATCAGAGTAGCCAGCAGCTAGAATGCGTCTCCAGACAGCGGCTGAATTATACGAGCATTATATAGTAGCTATGAAGCTAGTTACTATATAATAAATCAAAAAAACTGCAATCATGGGTCTCGAACCCTAAAATCTTCTGGAGGAAGGAATGCTCGACATCTTGCTAGATTTGGCGAGAATGTTTGTGATGGTGGTAAGGGCAATATTGTAGATGAGTGGGTAATAGAAATGCTGTATGTTATGTGCGGTGCGAATGGCAATGCTGTCGCTGAGGGCTGCGGCGTTGCTGGAAGCAGTAATTGCAATGTTGGTGGGATGAGTAATGACAATATTGTTAATAGCAGTAGCGACGACAATGCAATTGGTGGCGATGGCAATGACACTGACAATGTTGGTGGCGGTGGCGGTAATGATGGCGGTGATGATGGCGATCGTATAAAAAGTGAGGCTGATAATTTAGGAGCAAACATTCAAAACGTGACAAGTGCACTTCACTCTTTTCTAATAAAAATGAAAAATGTGCCCTAAATATTACACTTTTCAACACTGTCTGTAACTCAACGAGTAGAGTACTATTTAATGTATTGTAAGACGTCTTAATGGAAAAAATATCATTGTTAAAAACACTATTACTCAATTTTTGTCAAATGGACATATCACCTATTGAATGTTTGCTCCTCAATTGTGGTGGAGGAGATGGTAGCAATGTGTATGTGGTTAGTGTTGTAGGGGGACCAGAGTTGTATTATGGGATGATGTGGTGGTGATCGTATAGGTGGTGGTAACCTTGGAAATAATAATATCAATGATGGGGGTGGCTGTGATGTTGCTCCCAACAGCAATATATTCGCAATGAGGACGGTTGTAATTACGAAAATAATAACAACACAAATATAAATGAAACAATATAAATCTTCTAGTTGAAACATTAACTAAGGAATTTTCATTGTCACGGAATTACGAGACTGATTTCACTAATGATCAGCTAGTCTTTTATTTTGCCTTGATACAATGGTGTGGATTGTATAAGCCAAAAATAGTATAATGTCAGTGGTGTTTGGATATTTATAAGGAAATGCACTAGTTAACGTGTTTTCCAGTAATTCCCTCAAACTCCCCTATCATTAAATTCGATAAACTCATAAATACTTTAAAAATATGAGTGCTTATAGGTGTGGTCATGAGCGTGTGACTCCAGTGTCAGATATAAAAACCTTGACTAATCGAACTCCCTGCAATATATGATTAAAAAACCACTTTCACATTCTTCCTTTACTGGAAAAAGGATATAATTTTCTACATTTTGTCTTTATAGTTCGAAGAAACCATTTATGATGCCCGCGTTCTGTTTATATTTGCAATAAATAATGTCCCTCCCCGTTCTACTTCACAGTTTGTGGTGAACGCATGCGGTGACGTGATGGCGGCGGAAATGTCGGTGTAAAAGCTGGCGGCAAAGGCAGCACACCTGTACACGTGACATCAAATTTTTTCTTTCTTTACGTTACTGATAACGGATTCTTTTAACACAGAATGGCTTTTCTCTTGTAAAGACAGGCTTTTTTCCGACCCTTTGTAAAAAGATTCGGAGATTTTTAGCCTTGCCATTAATGTTTGATTCAGCCTCACCATGATCAAAATGATCCTTTTCTACAATGTCATTTACTCCATACTTCGTCTTCTTCTTCTTCTTCTTCTCCTCCTCCTCCTCATCATCATCATCATCATCATCATCATCATCATCATCATCATCATTATTATTATTATTATTATTATTATTATTATTATTATTATTATTATTATTATTATTTTCCATCATTCAACTAAATCAGCCACAACAGCACATATTTACTCCCATTACTTGTAAAGGCTACGCAATATTATACTCCTAAATGAACCTGCAAAGGGTTTCCAATCAGCAATGTTTTTTCGCCGACATTCGAACTTAGATCCATGATGTTAACTACCCCTTTGCTTTACAGCAATATCAACATTTCGTTCGGCCGTACTCGCATTGGGAGACGCTTAAAAAATTAATCTTCTCATCTTATTATATCTAGCATTTGCAAGGTTCGAAAATTCACAGACCAGCAAAAATCAAACCTTCCCCAATTTCAAGTCGTTCCTCTTCTATCCGTGGGGAAAAAAATACAGAAAAAAGTAGAGTCATTTTTGAGGAAATGTCTTATAAATTGCTTTAATTTCAAGCAGAAATTACACGAATATTTCTAGTTTTATCAAGTAATTGTAAGACTTTCTTAAAGATTTCTTGTTTTAGAAAATATTTTTAATTGAAAGAAAAATTTCTGTCATCAATATTGCACTTTTGAACGTTAACTTTTTGCAATTTGGAAAAAATTCAATGTGCACACCGGAAATATATATGGAGACCCAAATTTTTTACCGTCTTAAGGAGACAATTAACGGATACATTAGGACGTGTTTTTGAAGAAATAGCAACGCGCAAACTAGTCATACATGACAATATTTCTGTGCTTGAAGATTAGATTTCATGAAGAAACTAATGGTGCTAAATTTCACGCAAAATTACGCGAAAAGTACTTAATTTTTCGAAAAATTGTACGTGACCTTATTTCGAAATCAATCTTGAAGGAACGGATTTTATTGAGGGAAAAGTCTCCATTTTAAATAATTTTTTAGTTGTAGGAAAACGTTCGGAAGGAACACTTGGAACTTTTGCAATTTTCGAAAAATCAGGGAGTTCAACAAATAAGAGACCTACACTATTCTCTTAAACGTCCTTCACACTATCCGACAAAAAAATTAATAACAAACGTTGGAGCAATTATTTTGAAAAATTTGGGAAAGTCCCAGGGACTTCTTGTAAAGTTCTCCGCAACTTAAAATTCCGCTGTTTTTTCGCGCCGCATTACATAACTTTTCTCTATTGCATAAGCGCTAGCGAGAAAGTACTGTATCTTCAATATTATAATTGTAGGAAGGCGCCGAAAAAAGTAATTTTCGTAAAATCAGCCATTTATTTAAGCGTCATTCACGCTTTCCGAGGATCAATTTTAATTAACAAAATTGAAGCCAGTTTTAAAAAGAAATTGAAAATGTTGAGGTTTCCTGTAAAGTACCCCCAAAATCAATATTCGTTTCAAGCTCATACGTTGGGGAGATGGTTTAGATAGATCGCGGAAAATCATTTTAGGTTTGCTTACTTTGCCTCTACTTTGCAGGGTAGGTTTAGGCTTGCTTTGACCCTAAACTTAGCTCACTAAACTTTTCGTTCTAGCTTGTAGATGAGGGAAAAAGGTGATTCCTCGAAACGCCGCAATAAACTGTTGTTAAAGATGAATGAAAACTTTAAATTGTATTATTATATTATTTTATTTGTAAACCATTAAGTGACTCGGTCTGTCAAAACTATCTTCCGATGTGAATCAATTAAAACAGGCATTTTCACGTTTTTTTAATGTATTATTAGTCTTTTAGTTTGTGCAAAACAAAATAGTTCTTGACACTATAAACATAATGATGCAGCAGAGCTTTTATAAGATCTCCAGTCCGTTAGATTCACACTTTCCTCGGTAAGACTCTTCACAGTAGGCAACTGGCATATTCTCCGGTCTCACTACCTTCCCGTCACCTCTGGCACCTGTGCCACGGCCCAGCGGCCATCCCATTCGCCGCCGCCCCCTCCCCGCCGCCCCGCAGCCTCTCCGTAAAAGGCAGAACGACCCTGAAGACGCTTCTCCTCACCTTCCACGTTTTTGTTCGTGGCCGACGGAGGCCACGCTGCGGTCGGCGCCTGCGGCTGCAGCGGCGAAGCAGGAGGCGGAGGAGCAGGCGACGGACAGGTGGCGGAGGCGACTGGCACACTGGTGTGCATGGACAGTGGCGATAAAACGCATGGTGGAGATTATAATAGCTGGGATGTTGGTAGTCATGGCGATGGTAGTTGTAATCACAACAGGTTTGTGCTGGTGGTGGTGGTGGAAGTGGTGGTGGTGGTGCTGGGACGGTTGTTATGTTTATCGTGGTGATGGTGTAGCGATGGTTGTGATGGTGGTGGAGGTTGTAACAGTGACAGTGGTGGTGGTGATGAGTTTAGATGATTTTGGCGGTTGTTGTGAGGGCGGAGGCGGAGACAGATGTAGAGGGAGTAGAGATGCTTTCTTTAGGGGGGCATGTGGCGGAGGCTGCAGTGGCTGATACTATCAGGAAAACAACGATGGCACCAGCGCCAAAGCAATAGACAAAAAGAAAATTGCAGTAGTTCATTTATTTAATGTACAAAAGTGAAATACTATGTGATATTATGGGGAGAAGCCTGTAGTCGCAATGGCAGTGGTAAGAGGGCCGGAGATGTGGCGATGGCTGTCTGGTGCGAAGAGGTTTAGGCGTGTCGAGTCGGCGTGGGAGATATCTGCGTACGAGGAAGATGGTGGTTGAATTAGCGATGTAGGGGTCGGAGGCGGCAGAGACAGGAATGGCTGAGGAGGCGGGGGCTGTGATGGAGGCGATGTCACATGACCCAGAGGCGGAGGGAGCGATGGTGGATGCGGTGGCGGTGTTGGCGGTGGTGGCGGTGGTGGCGGAGGTTGCGGTGGCGGTGGTGGTGTTGGTGGGGATGTTGGTGGTAGCGGTGTTGGCGGTGGCGGGGGCGGCGATGGCGTAAAACGCAGTGGTGGGATCTGTGATAGCAGTTAAGATAGAAATTGTAATGCCCGTTGGCGGAGGAGGAAGAGGTGGTGATGTTGGCGGCAGTAGAGGGTGCAGCGAGGAAGGCATGAGAAGAGGCGGTGCAAGCTGAAGCGCCTACGTAGGCGGGGAAATCTTGGTACTTGAGGCGCAGGAGGCGAAGTGCAGGAAGTGCAGTGCAGGAAGTGGAGGGATGAGAGTGGAGGAGCGAGTGGTAAAGGTGGTAATGGTGGAAGAGATGGCGGCGGAGGTGACGGCTAAAGTATGCGACGCAGGAGGTGATGACGGGGGAGATGACGGGGAGGAGGTGGCAGAGGCGGGTGGCGGTGGAGATGGTGGAGTCGTGGTTGTGGAGTCGTGGTCGAGGAGCCGGAGAGACGGCGGTGGCAGCGGTACCACCTCCGCGTGCGACTGCTTGAGAGAGAATTGGGATGTTGGCAGCGAATTGGGAGGTGGCAGCCGCATCTTGCATCCGACTCAGGCGCGCGAAAGCGGCGACCAGCTTGCAACACCGTTGCGCGCCTCTCAACGAGACCCAAGACAACCTGCACGATATCTCCGCTACAGAATGGCTTTGTGGCCGGCTTGAGTGTGACTTTCTTTCGTGTTTTGTTTTATTTTGCAAGAAACGTATAGTATTTTATATTTAATTAGATTGTTCATTTTAATTGTAAGATTATATTTATAAAATATAAATAAATGGCAATAAGATTTTATTATGTTATTACTGTGACAAATTGTTATAAACCTGAAACTCTTATCCATAAAGGTGAAAAAACGGGTAATTAATTAATATACTGCCTGTAGAATATTTGTATCTTTGAATAGAAAAATCACTGCATTCTTTCTTTTCTTTTTAGGTCGCATCAACAGCTAGGTCATTAGCGACCACTATTAGATTGAACTGTAGGGGAAACTGTAGGAAGAGCACGTATGGATAACACAGACACACACAAACATCCATGCCCGAGGCGGGATTCGAACCCGCAACCCTTCGGTCCGAGATCACTACGACACTACTGCCTTAGCGATCTCGGCCACCGGGCCGGCCCTTCTTTTCTTCTACGGGTAGAAAAATAGAGATAACCAAATTATAAAAAGGTAACAGAATTCGGGAAAATTTTACATTTATTTTGAAAACACCAATTTCTCTTTATACGCATTTGATAGCAAAAATTCGCAGAAATACTAATTTATTGATTTCTGACTCTCACGAATCTAACTTATTGAGAAAACAAAATCATCTGCATATAATGTTCATTCAGAAAACCTGCCTCTAGGCATTTCTAATGCAATCAAGAAGTGGTTTCCACAGGTTGTCGCAAATGTTAATGATCTCATTTTATTTGGAATACATTTGTAATCATATTAAATTGTTAACTTTACGGGCCTTTTCCTCATTTGGTTTCTATCCTGGTTAAGTGGTCAGATCGCTCATCGTCCTCCTCTGCGTACCACAGTTCAAAACCCGGTCGTTGCGTTCGGAACGTGGTGACCAGATGGGTCGCTGGCAGGTTTGATAGGGGTTCATCCCCGGTCTGTTAGCCCGTATCCGTAAGGTTCACGCGCATAATCCTGTTCCGGGCCCGGTCTGCTACAGCGCAGCTACACTCGTTGCCCCGCCCAGACAACGTACCGCGTCGTACTCAGTACACAAGCGACCAAGAACCGGCTAATATTTCTCAATGAAAACACCTGTTGCCACTGTAGCCTCTCTGACTTGAAGGCCCCAGAACTCGCACGATGGCGACTTTTCGACTCGAGCTACATAGCTAGAATGAATTCATCCGCTGTCTGGGAGATAATTCGAGCTTCTGGATGCTCTTTTTCGTAGTTTTTCACGATTTCTTCAATCAGATTCAGGCGACTTCGTACCTAGTAGTCCTATTAATTTGTAGTACCGTAAGGAACGAGCCACACAACGCACGCAATCTTCCCCTTCTTATCCATGTCCTTTTTTCTCCACGCACACAAACACACTGATATGCACACTTCCACAATGCGACTTATGCCGGGAGACAGTCGGTAGTTAAGAGCTTGGAGATCCCAGCTGGGACAGTGCCCCACTGACACGCCGAGCGGAAAAATCTGTAAAGCCGATGTGCTAAAGGGCGCCGGATCTCACGTTTCAGCAGGGGGAACACCGCCACCTCGCGCCTTAAACATGCACTACACTCACAGCTCTAATGATCGAAGTAGTTGAAGCCCTCACTAACACAAAATACAAACGACGAACGGGTTGTCCAACCTCCGATAGTAAAAACAGGTCATCTGGGGGCACCTTCGAGGTACGGTTAAACACGACGTCCTGTCGCGTACTCTACCGCGTGTGTGCCACTTAAGAGCTAATCTCCATATTTACGAACTACTACACTACACTACAGTGAAATGAATGAGGCAAACCCAGAAGCCAGTCTTAATGCAGACGGACTCTTATAGTGTACAAGATAATGTTTGGTTTCCATCTCAATTCAGTTATTACCTTTTCATTCTTAATTGAATTTACAGCGTCTACCTTCAGGAGGGGTGGTACCACATTGTAGCACTCTCCCTTCACATAATTACTGTTTGCTATATTGATTAACAGCTTTATTGATTTTGTTATGAATACACACTTTAATTTAGTTTTTTCATCAACCTTTATGAGTTTTGATCACATTTCTTAATAAACTAATTTAATTTTACATGAAATAATAATATAACGAGACATTAAAATTTCAATTTAAAGGTTGGACATAATGAACCATTTGTTTATTAGAGTCTGTCACTTTCATTGTGAAATCATAAACAATAACCTCAATTCACAAACCACTGCTTTTATTCACAAAACAATTATTTATTAATTTAACTTTTAGAATTATTATACATTTTTAAGAATTAATAATACAGCTGTTTGAATCTTTTTTCGGTTAATCATTAATTACTTCATGTTTTCATCAGTTATTATCTATTAGTTAACTACTCACACGGAAAAGTCAACGAAAATATTCTGTTTCGGTAAGGAAGGTTTTGTTTTAATTTACGAATCGTTGCATTCTTTGCAGTTATTTATCATTAACGAAAAAAACGTATCTGCGAGTCGATCAGATTTCCCAAACAAAAATTAGAGGATATAATGTATAATTAAAAACATTGCATTCATATAAATAAATAAAAGGATCTAACGATAAAAATAATCATTTATTACTTTAACTTGTGATAGTCCAAGTTATTCTTCATCTACGTTTCTTGGACCCACTCCAATGCAATGGTAAGGAAATACGTAAAACGACAAAACTGAAAAACAAATTCCGTTCTGTGTTTAAACAAAAGTATTTTCAAACTGAAGATCGTAAGATTTCTAACATAAATCGAAATCCCAACGCTTTATCTTTCCTTCTTCACTTGGCCAGTCAAAAATGTTCTCACGTTAACGAAACACGTTGAAGCTATTACAACGGAAGATTGCTATAGTACAAAGGCAGAAGTCTCCTTCCCACAAACTTACGTGACCTAAGATTCTGATGCCTACCGCTTAGCCCGTCTACTGATGTTCGTATAATGATAGAGTGCATGGCAAAAAACAACATGATCACAAGTATTTTCGAGTTTTCACATTTCGCATTCGGAAGTTTGATTTTAGGGTAATCTTTTCCTTTTTTCAGGACTTCTACACTTTTCACTTCACGCATTCGTAATCAAGTGGATTAAAAAATGCATACCTCAAGGAAATTATTTGGATTTACCATGACTTTTTCTCTCATCGTTTTAAGTATTTACATTCTGGTTAGTATTCACACACGATTATACCATTTCATTTTAACGGCGGTTAGTATTAAATATCAATATCTTCCTCTCTTTGCTCGCAGCTTTGCAAACGATTGTATTCGTGACGCAGCCTATGGCTTGGTTATCACGAGATATGCTGCCGAAGTCATTCACCTGCAAGTAGTTTGATTATTTCGTAGATTTTAATCGATATCTTTATTTACACAAATTAAAACCGATGACGCCATCAGGAGCCGCTTTCCAATTACAGAAAAACATAGGAAAAGATACATAATCTTAAATTCATATATCCCGAAACTTAAGACGATTTGAAAATTTACTTATATCTTTGGATATTCGAATATATTTTGGGTGAGGAATTTACATTTCCAAAACCGAAATTGTACACGACGGACCGACGTACAATACAATATTCGGAGGTTGTAATTCGGATTTTTGTGTCGTCTGCGGCGGGTACTTAGCGGAAGTTCAAACATTATAATGCTAGAGTGCTCTTGGCTGACCAGGAGACCTCGTGTCGAAGGCTGTGATGCCGACGTTCAGTCCATTGTGTTATGGTCTTCTTCTGGGACTGGTCTACGCCGGAACGGTCGGCGCCTACGACAAAAAGGTCGAAAAGTCTCCGGCATTACGCAGCGTTCCCCGAACAGGCAAAAGCTCCCGCAAGACTGTTCGCGGCAGCTACTCCACTTTCGAAGCATCAGTTCAGACATACTACCAACCACACTCTCCCCAAATGGAGGGACTGCCAAACATGAAAGTCAATGCGGAGATTTCAACTCAAGAAAATATAAAGGCAGATTTCTAACATGAAAAATCAGTGGGGATATTTCGTGATATAAAATTCAATGGGTAAATGTAATAACCAGAAAATCAATGGAGAGATTTCGAAGCAAGAAAGTGTAAAGGCACATTTCTAACTTCAAAATTCAGTGGGGATGCTTCGGGATTTAAAAATCAATGGGGAGATTTACGAACAAGAAAATCAATGACGAGATTTCTAAGCAAGAAAGTCTAAAGGGAATTTTATAACAGGAAAAATCAAGGAATATTTCTGGATATAAAACTCAATGTGCGCACTAGTAATGCAATGGGGAAAGAAATTCTAAAGGAAGATTTCTAACATGAAAAATCAGTGAGGATATATCGAGATATAAAAATCAATGGGGAAATGTACGAACAACGACATCAATGGGGAGATGTTGAAACAAGAAAGTGTAAAGGGAGATTTCAAACACGAAAAAGCAATGGAGATAATGGGGATATAAAAATCAACGGAGAAATGTACGAACAAGAACCTCGATGGGGTGATTTAAGAACGTGAAAATCAATGGAGAGATTCACCAAAATGAAAACCAATGAGGAAATATCCGACCACAAAAATCAATGTCATAATATCGTTCGTATAGTAACATAAATATCGTTCGTCTTGTCACATTCTAACATCTAGTACGACATCTACTGGAAG
The DNA here is from genome assembly GCA_011170035.1 of Teleogryllus occipitalis. Lineage (NCBI taxonomy): Eukaryota > Metazoa > Arthropoda > Insecta > Orthoptera > Gryllidae > Teleogryllus > Teleogryllus occipitalis. Next base: position 106,294 of record BLKR01009011.1, read on the forward strand.
ACAAATAGAAACTTGGTTTCAGTCGCACTGGAATTTGCACGGTTGATGTGCAGCCGTGTTGGAGTCACGGGACGTGCAGGATCGCAGTCTCTCTACAAGGCGAGCGCGTTGTAGGCGTGCCATTCCGAACTGGTTCCGCATAGCGGCGTGTTGTTCGTCAACAGTGGTGGTCATGGCGGTAATGGTGACCGTGATGGTGAGAGCCAGGTTAGTGAGGTCGTAGAGGGCGTGCAGCTGCACTCACAGACCGGTTTTTAGGACACTAACGGCGGGAGAAGGAGAGAAAAAGACTTTCCTTGTGTTGGAACATAGTCGTAATATCTGTCCATTTCTGCATAAGGATTCTGCAAACCACAACATAAATTCATATGTTCTGATCTGATCCAGGAAGCTAACCCAGTGTCTGTTCTCTGATGAAAATATAGTATATTTGCTGTTATTTTTATCAATGATGTTTAGATCTTTTGTTTAAAAATGCATAAAGGCTGGAGCATGATAAAGGGGTACAATGCCCCCAAGCTTAATTGAATTTTGAATAGGGTGCATAATTAGTGTTATTTTCAAAGTAATTTTCTCCAAATCGCAGAGCGACAGACAGCCAAATTATTTTGTAAGATATCAAAAAATACGATATTTCGGTTTTTGATTTTTTTCACATCATTATTCAAATATAAAATTCTGAAAGAAATATGAAACATAGTTAACATCTATATGCATGTTGGACGGCTTTCCCCCAAACAAATTGGCGGAATCTTCAATTTTTTAAAAATTATCAAATTATTATTCGGTATATTTCTGTTTATTTCTGGGGAGACGATTCCAAAAAATTCCTACCAATCGGTATTACGGTGTTCTTTACTACTATTTTTTTCAGATTTTTTATTAGTGCGTCATATTGAAAAAAAATAATAACTTTGCGTCATTTATACGCATATAACTCATAATACGTTAATCACTTTTTACAGAAAAATACTTTTCAGGAAGAAAATCATATCAAAATCACGGGAAAAAGAAAATGATATTGAAGGTAGGGGCAAAGGCAAGAGCGGAGGCGAGAGGTGAGGTGACACCAGTGGGGAGAGAAAAGGGGAGCGCGAAGGCGAGGGCGTGGGAGAGGAAGTATGCCAGGGCGTAGGCGAGGGAGTGTGCGAGGGCGGAGGCGAGGGCGGAGGCGAGGGCGGAGGCGAGGGCGGAGGCGAGGGCGGAGGCGAGGGCGGAGGCGAGGGCGGAGGCGAGGGCGGAGGCGAGGGCGGAGGCGAGGGCGGAGGCGAGGGCGGAGGCGAGGGCGGAGGCGAGGGCGGAGGCGAGGGCGGAGGCGAGGGCGGAGGCGAGGGCGGAGGCGAGGGCGGAGGCGAGGGCGGAGGCGAGGGTGGAGGCGAGGGCGGAGGCGAGGGCGGTGGCGAGGGCGGAGGCGAGGGTGGAGGCGAAGGCGGAGGCGAAGGCGGAGGCGAAGGCGGAGGCGAGGGCGGAGGCGAGGGCGGAGGCGAGGATGGTGGCGAGGGCGGAGGCGAGGGCGGAGGCGAGGGCGGAGGCAAGAGCGGAGGCGAGGGCGGAGGCGAGGACGGAGGCGAGGGCGGAGGCAAGAGCGGAGGCGAGGGCGGAGGCGAGAGCGGTGGCTTGGTTGGTTGGTTGATTAGAGATTCCGGGCGCGTCAACGGCTTAGTTCATTAGTCCCGTAAGTGTAGTGCTTATTTTCGTCCGGAAATGTTGGTGATCTTCCCCCGCTTTATGGCGAGATCCGGCGTCAACCTACCGTCGGCTAGCGGGGTTTCCCCCTGACCAGAACTCTCCCACCAGCGGAGCACCGCCCAAGCCGGGACAAGGTCTAAGTTTCCGACCGGTCTCCCAGAATATCTGATAGTGTAGAGTGTGTTAGTGTAAGTGTGTGTGTAAGGGGAGAGGATATGACAAGGAAGAGGAAGGAAAGATCGCGCGCGGTCCGTGGCCCGTTTGTTAGGGTACTGCTCTGGTATTCGCCTGGTATGATCGGAAAACTACCGATCAGATCAGCTGGCCGCTAGAATTCTCCTCCAGACAGCAAGTGAATTCGATCTACCTGAAAAGCTACTGTCGAAAATCCTGCTGATGTCAGGACTCGAACCTAGGACCTGTGCAGTGACATTAGTTGATGCGCTGAGCTACCGCTCCGGGTGAGAAAGAGACCGAGAGAGAGAGAGAGTGCGGTGGCGAGGGTGGGGACGAGGATAGAGGCAAGAGCGAAGGCGGATGCGAGGGCGGAGGTGAAGGCGGAGGCGTGCACGGAGGGAGGCGAGGATGGAAGTGTGGACGGAGGTGAAGGTGGCAGAGGCAGAACGGCAGAGGCTGAGGCGCAGATTCAGAGGCTGAGTCTACTTGGCCTGGGGCCGGGGATTCCCCAACGCCTCACCGCACGCCGCCTGCCGCCCGGCCGATGGCCAGCGTCTCCCGACCTCCCACTCTCCCCGCCCCCGCCGTGTGGTCGCTTCCACCGTCGCGGATTCTGACGTCGGCCGCCAGCTGCTCTCCGCCGCCGTCCACACCCAACCCCGCCACGCCCACGCCTGCCGCGCACATGCATTCGCACGCACCTGCTGCGACGGGCGTGGGAACCCAACGCACGCCGCGCTCGCCGCCTGCCGCGTTGCCCAGCGTTTCACTGCCCTCTGACTTGGTGGATTCCGCATGCTGCTACGCAAGCTACTACGTCGCTCACGGCAAAAGTCCTTACACAGCTATTCATCTGCGTCATTTTAGAAGGTACGCACTTGAAAGGAATACATTAAATTCATACATGAATCATTTGAAAGGCTGTTTTTATCCAAATATTCTTTATTGAGTATCAAATCAAAATTCGATTATTTAATCATTATGACATTTTTGTATCATTAAATTTGGTAATACTCATGTCCTGTTCCAGCAAAAAGTGTTGAGTATCTAACGAAACCATAAGGCACTTCTCAAATCGTAGGAGAGGTCATGGTTTTCTTCCACTTTCTGCGCGCATTGGAAATTAGTAATATGTATTATTATATTATTTTAGATGTACCACAGATAGAAGGTTTTGAGGACATGGTTTCCGGTATAAGAGAACCGTTTTTCATTCTGATGAGGGTTGGGACGTAACCGGGCTTGGCGAGTAGCTGTTACGTGGGTCAACTGATTTAATTTATTTATAATATTTGCAACATAACTTTTTTTCACTGTGGAGCAGTGCAACTATGATAAGAGTATTCGCACTGATCACTACAATGCGCAGATAATTGCCATCGCTTCAGAAATTATTCGCTTCAACCACACAAACACAAATTTCTTGGACAAGTTCTCACAAATTACGATGAAGAAACGACTTCCCGTTCATTTTGTCTATGATAGGCAAGAAGAAATCTTGTACTGAAAGATTGCCGACTGCGGAGAAAAGCGTCGGATAACGTCTTCTGAAAGGCTCATTAGAGATAATGAAGTTACAATTTACTGAAGGGAAATATTTAACGTAAATGAAGTACAATATTTTTATACTAACATGTGTCAAGAATAGTCGGAAATTCCATTAGAAGTGTACCATGTAATTTCAAATGAATAACAGTGCACCAAAGCATGCACTTGTAACATTGGGCGAATTCGCGACTAACAAGTAACGGTTTTCCCCACAGCATTTTTTCTTTTGCCTACTTTTCTTTCCTACGTGACGCTGATGCAAGAGGACTAATCTTCGTTCTGGGAAACGAAATATTCGACGCGACCACATTACTACGCAGGGCTACGGAGCGCAAGATAGAATTCTTTGCTGCGGCAACGACGCCTCACCTGAAGACTCCGTTGCCCGACGTTGGTTGTGGGAAACTTCTACATTTCAGACGACTGCGTGCAGATTTAAAACGACCAGTGGTATCGTAAAGTTGTAACGTTCTGCAGTGAACTGCATTGTCGTTTTCCCTTGTTAGCGTATCTGGCGTAATTTAGCTAGAAGCTGTATTTGCAAGCACAGTGAAAAGAATTCTAGTACTTTAGGCGGCGTCTATGGTTGAAGTCATTCAACGACTGTCGTAACTGGAAACAGATGATTTAATATTTTAAGTTATTGTAAATTTTACGCTACAGAATTCTTAGGAATTAACGATTTTTTTCGAGGCCAAAAGAAGTGTTAACTTATGCAATTTTTATTTCATCAAAAGAATGCTTTCTAGTAACTTATTCACGGGCGTACTATTAGTGAAATTTCTCGGAAAAAGGGGATTAAATTCATGTTACAACTGAAACGTTTTTTATTTACCTGGACTTTAGAATTTGATGCAATTCTAAATAAATCGAAGTTCATATTAATTTACAGAAGAGTTGTTACATATTGTAAAGAAATGATTTGAGAGGATTATTTCTCAATATTTTCTTTCTTTTTTGTGTTGCGCATTTTTGTACATAAGGGTAAATGTGTATGTTCTTTCTTTTCAGATAGTGTCTTTTCTTTGTTACTGTGCTTAGAGTGCAATCATTTTTAAGTGTATATGTCTCAAGTGCTCGTGTTTGATGTAATCCAGTTCAACGATTACTGCTATTCTTTTCAATTTTTTGTAATTCTAAGAAAGAATATGCTCGAGAGAAACGGCGCGTGTTTTCTTGAACTCCAGAATTCCTTCCCAACATTTTAACTATTAATAATTGGAAGATTAATAAAAGTTTAAAAATAAAGTAAATCAAAATAATAATAATAATAATAATAATAATAATAATAATAATAATAATAATAATAAAATATAAAATATGTAATGCGATTGGCTGGTGCTGATGCTATGCTTCGAAATTTTCGACGATTCGAAACGGAAGAACGGTTCTCTTTGCGGATGATACGAACATCCTTTGCAATAAAGAAACCGTAAATAGTACAATATCAGATGTTTCAAATTGGTTCCGAAATAACAAATTAATAGTAAACGAAAAGAAAACGGTTTTAATGCAGTTTTCCATTTCAAATAAACAATTCTGTGCTCCATTGAAAATGAACAGTGTACCATTGACTCATGTTGATGCAACAAGATTTTTAGGTCTCTCAATTCAGTCAAACCTTAAATGGAACGTCCATTTAAATGAATTGAACACAAAATTAAGTTCATTATGCTACGCGTTCAGAATTCTTGCAAATTCGGTCAGCCTTCATACTGCTCGTTGTGTATACTTCGCGAATGTTCATTCCCGCCTGAGATATGGCATAATATTCTGGGGAAATACATCTTATAGCTCCCAGACTTTTAGATTACAAAAACCAATTGTACGAATAATAACCAAATCCCACCCACGTGATTCATGTAAGCCTCTCTTCATTAATCTAGGAATTCTACCATTACCATGTCTTTTTATTTACGAATCAGTGGTTTTTGTAAAAAATGACTTGCTTAAGGGCGGGAATATATTTTCAGAAAATACCGAAGTCTATTACTATAACACTCGACGTAGAAATCATATTCATCAGGTGACAGTATCAACAGGTCATTACAAAAAATTCACATACAATACATGTACATTATTTTACAACACTTTGCCAGATGACATTAAACGATTAAATTCAATAGAAAAGTTTAAATCCCAAGTGAAATCGTTTCTGCTGCATAACTGTTTCTATACAATTAGAGGCTATACTGAGCATCACAAGAAAAGTAACATTAATTTTAACAATGATACATAATGCATTATTTACCTTTTGGACTGTATAAATAAGTATAAACAACCTGTAACAACTATTGTACTACAGTTTCCGGGTCAATGACCCCCATCTCGATCAGGTTTTTCGTCCAGTTTCCCTGATCCATTGAGCAAATACTGAGATGGCCCCTTGTTTTGCTTCTGGACATAAATGTAACTCATTTTCTGTGCACGTCTTCTAGAATTCAGTGGGAAATACAGTTATTCAAATTATCGTTTCCATGTTGTCGCGGCAGGAAGTAATAAGAGCCAAAATTTATTGCTTATTTATCTTTGAAAATAGATTTTATTACATGGGAGTTTTTTTTGTTGTTTTTTCTCCCTTTCAAAATTCAAAATTTATTGCTTATTTACCCTTGAAAATAGATTTTTTACATGGGAGTTTTTTTGTTTTGTTTTTTCTCCCTTTCAAAATTCAAAATTTATTGCTTGTTTATCCTTGAAAATAGATTTTATTACATGGGAGTTTTTGTTTTTTTTCTCCCTTTCAAAAATTCAAAATTTAAGTAGTATATGACTTAGTGTAGGGATCACAGAATTTTGAAAATGTGCACACAATTCACTTTTCCCCATAGCCCGTCATACGCAGTTTTTAACTGTTTTTTGACGTAAATAAATAAATAATAAATAAATAAATATGCTATTGACTCATATGCGTGCGACCTATTGGTACTCGAATTATATCAATTGACTCCAATTCCAAACGCGTGGCTACATCACGCATGCGCAGTGAAAGCCATTTTTATACTCGAGTCGTTTATAACATTAATATTTATCCGTCGATTTAGTTTCCTTTTCGACGCAACGCGTCCCCTAACCCTTGTTGGGTGTTGAGCGCTTTTGGAGTAATCCGAGTTCCGTTGTTTTATTTTGAATTATGAATTATGAATTTTGAATTATACGTTTATTCTGAATGTTTGGAGTAATCCTCCGTTACTTTATGTCTGTAGTCTTAGTAATCTGTACGTCGTTTGTCCAGGGACCCGCCAGGTAGCACCTCCGCGTACGCGTCTTCCACCTGCGCTCCTGCGTCACTACCCAGCGGCCACAATTAGGAAGGATTTTTGGAAATGAGTAGGATTTAGGACACTTCACAGAGGGTTGGAATAGCTGCTGTAAAGCAGGCAAACTCGATTTGTCGAAAAAAATTTCACATGGGAATGTCCGGGAACAGAACTCGGTCTTCCTTGATGAAAGGCGAGCGACTTCGCTCTGAGTCATCGAGCCACCTTTTAAGAAGGGGGTGCGAATGAAACTTACCCCTCCGTGGTATGCCTCTCCGGTTAGTGGGTAAATGGTTGGAAAGCAAGAACGAACCAGCATTCGTCGCGACGTGATCATGATAACCACGGAAACCATCTTTCAAATTAGTTGACCTAAGTATTCCAACTTAGCAAGGACTCAAAACTCACTGGTGGCAATCCCTGTCCCTGCTAATGATACATCGAGTAAATCCGTGGCTCATGTTCAGACACGAACTTACCGTCTTTCCGTCACCAGTGCACTCTCACAATACGTTCGGGAAATCAATGTTTCTTTATAAGAATTTAAATGAAAATCTTTCAAATAAAGTAAAAAAAATATTTTCTTAAAAAAAGGGTTTGTTATGGAAATAATATTTTTAAAATATTTACTAATGAATAATTTTGGGGGTATCATTTATGAAAATGTTCAAACACACCGTGGTCGCGTGTTAGTAGTTCTGATACTCAATTTGTAGTGTTTGTAGTGTTTATAACTTAAAATCTCATGGCCATTTTCATGGATTTTCTCAATTACGTATTAAGTACCATGTTTTTTTAAATACGCACACCTGTTCATTTTTAAATACAAGGATATCGTTTAAAATAGAATTTACATGGAAGTAAATATGGCAACCTAATTTCCTCGATGCAAATTCACGATTAACATTCTGCAGTTAAATGTCAGCACAGGCTTAACCCCAAATGCAAGCGAGCACGTTCTTACGCTCCGACACCGCGGACACGTGCCCTCATCACGCTGCTTACCCCCTCCCCGACCTACCAGCAACACAATGGATTTGCATCTGGCGTAGCGTAATACATTCCGCCGTGATGGAATATTCCTAGTAATCCCTTCTATTATTCCCGCGAATTCCACAGTTTCAGAAGCCCTCGGAAGGTCACCGGAGTTCAGGTCATTGCCAACGTGATTTCCTGTAATGTGGCAAAGATGATATCACTAGAGAGTGGATTTTTAAGTTAAAACATATTTTTTTGCCTTTCTACTTACCATTCTGTCGCTGTCCAAACAAAATGTCCATATTTTTCGTTACATATTAATACATATTTGGTACTATACTGCTACATATTTTGTTATTTTCAAAAATATTTTTTTTATTTGCCAATTTTCTTCTATGTGATATATGTTTGATGAAAATAAGTATTTAAAAAATAAGAATTTTTCCCTATATTATTACTGAGTATTGTCGAATAGACAGGCGCAATGTTAAGACGCGATCGGATGATCTTACATTCTGACGCGCCTGCTTCAGTTATCTGAGTGGCGGGAAGTGCGCGTCAGCGACTGAGATCATTTTCACCTTTAGGAGTGAAAAATATCAGTGACCCTGGGTTTCGCTATCTTTAACCTTAATTTCCGAGAAACTTTAGCGATCGCCTACGTGTAACACTTTGATGAGAATATTGCACGCTGCAGTGACTGTTTACTGGTCGAAGATATCGCCATTTTTTACGAAGGCTCATATTGGCTGCTAAACTACCACCCTGGATAGCAATATTTGAAGCTTTTGTTACTGACGGGAAAGTTGTATGATGCAAAATGTGCATGAACTTGTGCTCTCCAAATGATTTTTAAAACGTTTGTAGTATTTTTAAAATTTGCTTAGGAAATTTTTGATAAATGTCATTTCGAGTTAGGTAAATTTGTTTTATAATTAGTGTACTTTAATATTATATATTATATCCGATTTTACATCTTTATTACATATTCTTACTATTTTCATGACATATTTTGACGTTTGATAGTACATATTTTTCAGGTCTCTAGTCACCGCGAAAGAGAAAAAAAAAAGGTTCATATATTGAGCTTAGAAAATGGTGGTGTATTACATTCAACCATGCCAATTCATTCGATGGTGACTATTTGCTGTGCTGAATAGGTTAATCAATGAATGATTGCTGATCCCAGCTCGGCTGGATACGAAGGTAATTGCATTACATCCATACGAGTGTGTATGTACATGTGTTCAACAAGATACGCTAAATTACGACAAACAATTCCAATGTTTTTGGAGTTATCCATTCATTAACTTGCCATTTTCAAAACACGAAAAGCATCGAGTAAATGAACGTTTCAAATGGATAAACGGAATGAAATTTCAAATTTGAATGTAATAAATTCATTATCTCCGGTCAGTTTTATGAGAATGAATTACCTCAAGTCATTTAATAAGGATAAAAAATTCTCATACTTAAATTCTCGAACCCTAAATTAGATCGTATTAGACCGTCCGGTGCGATAACAGGTTTATTTTCTAGGATTTTAGAAACGTTTTATCTGTTGTTAACAGAGGGGCGTCGTCACATGAATTAGCAGCATGTTTAAAATGTCAGTGATATGGAGACACATCCAATAGTTTCATTTCATAGAAAACATGAAAGCAATTGCCGAAAGCGCAGCAATCCCAAAGACTTTTTTTGAGTTGTCGAAGTATAAAACCTACTAGTCAGGAACATCTGGGAACATCTTAACATTAAAGTATGGAAAAATGATCAAATACATCATAGTAATTCGAAAATCCTTCACACATTTCTGAAGATATAAAGACACGTACAAGTCACATTAAAAGATGGTTAAATATTGATAGAAAGTATCCAAGGCTAGGCAGTCCACTATTCAGTAGAACTTTTTAACATTATTAATGTAAATGAGCCTCATCAAAAGATACAACCAAAATCGGAGTACCCTTCATATTACTCAGAAATGTAAACCCACCAAAGCATTTTCATTACATCCACTTGAAAATCATTGCATTTGAACGCAATATATTAAGTGAAGCTGTTATTCTTACCTGTTGCGCAAAAGAAGACCATTTTTCATACATAGAATTCCAACAATGCCCATCATCAACCCGATTCAGTTTATGAGTTTAATTTAGCGATACATTGTTGTTTATCAATGATAACCAATAAATCTCAAGGACAGTCATTCTTAAAGTAGGAGTAGATTTACGTTAAAGTTGTTTTACTAATCAGGTTTAGTCAGGTATCTAACATTTCAAGAGTGTGAGTTTCCACAAATGTATTAGCACTTGCTCTTCAACGTAAAATCAAAACATAGTGTATAAAGATACTAAACTGTAGTTTCATTGTAATATTACTGTAAAAAAGTGCGAAATAATTATTTTCACACTTTATTTCTATGTTTTAAATTTACCCGTCTAAATAAATTGAAGACTCCAAAAACACAGTTGAGGGTACAGCTAGTTTAAAATATAACAGTGATCTACCAAACTACGATTTCACTTCTGTGGTAACTTCCGCCGAAGGTACCGCAATATTGGCTCTATATGAAGACTCAAACCAGGCTGCCTTCCAGCCAGGACTCTCACTAAGACTCAAAACAGGAGACCTGCAATAGTGGTTACGACTGTGATGCATACTAGCAAATGCCTCAAAACCCATAAACATTTATAACACGCTTTACATGAAACATTTGCCTAAAGTGTACATAAATGTTACCTTGTGTGTGAACATAAACGTATCTTCAAGTACCATCGGTTAAATACTTGATATTACTCCTCGTCCAAGGAAACATCATATTGATACATCCTTACGAGGACACAACATATTGAAGAAAAAGAGAAATAACAAAATTAAAATTTCATCACATTGTATGGTTAATCAATGGCCATTCATTCACATTTCTCACTGCAAAACCAATTACATCACTACCAAGCAACAATCCGTTCGGTATGAAGGTACAGAATCCAGCTGTGTGGTTCTGCAAGTAAAACCAATATCGAGATACTCCACAGATTTGAATCAAAATGCTTCCGCCAAATAGTCCATTTACCCTGGTATGCAATACCAAATAAGATAGACAAATTCCCATCATATACGAAGAAATAGTGCAACGCAGGATCACCGGCTTAGGTGGAATTGGGAATCAATTGGTGTCACTACGGTGCGGACGGTGGCAGTATTTTCCACACTAGTTAGATCGCTGGATCGGGTTTAGCCGCTTTATCGAGGAGAACTCTAGCAGTCATCTGCTGTGATCGGTAGTATTCCGTGGCTTCTTCCACCAACATCAGGAGAATGCCAGAGCAGTACCCAAACAAGTGGGCCACGTACCCCGCGCGATTCCTTCCTCTTCCTTGTCTTATCCTCTCTCCTTAATTACACACACGCTCACATGCCCTACACTATCACTTTAGGGTCCCCGGTTGCCCCGGCTGACGCAGTGCCCCGCTGGCAGGATATACCATCAGGTTTGGGAAAACTCCTACAAGCCGACATAGGTCGGCGCCGTATCTTGCCAGCCAGCGAGAGATCACCGCCATCTTTTGCGATGAAAAATACACTACAATTACGGGACTAACGATAGCAGTTGACGCGCTCGGAATTAATAATCAACCCCGTCTTTCCCGCAGTAACCCCCTCCGCGCCCTCTCGGTCCTCTCCTTCTCTGTATTCCCTTCCTTCTTCCGTATCCCCTTACTTACACACACACGTACAAGCACTACACCACTACACATATCGGGAGAACAGTGGGGAGCTTACAACTTGCCACGGCTGCGGCGGTGACCCGCTGGTGGGATATATCGGGTTGGAGCGGACGAAGCTACAAGCAGACATGTAGGTTGGCGCCGGATCTCGCCGTTCAGCGGGGGAAGAACACGGCCACTCCCCGCAGTAAAACATAAATTACACTTACGGGACTAATGACCTTAACAGTTGACGCACCCGGAAATCTCAATCAATCAACCACGCAGGATCGCGTAGCAAGCTCGCCTAAAGATACACCCAAACACCCTAGCCCCTAATCAACTTTCTGGACAGTAGTGAAAACAGAACCATCCAAGAAATTTCATATCCTGGGCTTGCCTTTCGAATACAACTTATTTTGTAAGAGACACACTGTATAAACTTGAAGTCCTTATTTTGACCGCCGATTCCAGGTTCGATCACCTTGGATGCGATCGAGCTTTCGGCGACCTACGTGTTAGCGTCCCCCGTGCGTTCGTGATAACGATCGCGATTTGTTCGGACAGCTTCCGTCAGCAGACACAATCTCACACTAGGATTTGAGACGAGCTGAAATGGGGGGCGAGTTTATTTTTTTCAGGATTTCTTGACTAGGGAAATACAAGGGGCTTACCTGGCTTTGAAAAGTCTTCATTGATTGATTGATTTTTCGTGTTTCCGGGCGCGTCGACTGCTTAGGTCATTAATCATATGTTTTTTCTCGGGAGATGGCGGTGATCTTCCCCCACTGGATGGCGAGATCCGGCGCCGACCTACCGTCGGCTAGTGGGGTTTCCCCTTAACCAGGACTCTCCCATCAGCGGGGCACCGCCCCAGCCGGGACAAGCTCTAAGCTCCCGACCGGTCTCCCGAGATATGTGGTAGTGTAGTGCGTGTTAGTATAAGTGTGTGTGTGTAAGTGTGTTAGTGTAAGGGGAGAGGATAGGACAATGAAGAGGAAGGACAGATCGCGCGCGGTCCGTGGCCCGTTTGGTAGGGTACTGCTCCGGCATTCGCCTGGTGTTGATCGGAGAAACCACGGAAAACTACCGATCAGAGCAGCCGGCCGCTAGAAATCTCCTCCAGACAGCAGCTGAATTCGACCTAGCTGAACAGCTAGTGTCGAAAATCCTGCCGCCGTGGGGAGTGGGAACCTAGGACCTCCCGGTTAGAAGCGCTGCAGTGACATCAGTTGATGCACTGAGCTACCGCTACCGGTGAAAAGTCTTCATGAAATGCATTGATACCACATTTATTCTCAAAACGCGCGTTGCCCGCTAGGCGCACAGACGCCGCAAAGTTAAACAGTTGTCGAGCAGAGTTGTTGTCAGGCGACCGGTCCTGGATTCGTTCGTCAAATTGTGTTCGACAACAAATTTACTGAATGTTTTCGTTTAAAATATGTAATTTTATGTAAATTAGCAGTATATAAATTGTAAAAAAAGAAAAATATAAACAAGCTTTACCTGACACAATTACGATTACTCTAAATGAAATAGTTTGCACGTTCTTATTATTTGTTTTTATTAATGTAGGGTACAATTTACCTCGAGTTTGTCACGAGTCACCGTAAGTATGAGACTCACGGTGACCCATGGTGGAAATACATTGGTGAGTTACTCCGGCGCATCAATTTTTGCTCGTTCTGCGCATCACCAGTTTGTGTCACGAACCACGTGACCACAGCTCGGGCACTTCGTTTAAAATAGCCAGATCAGACGCTGGTCCCCATGTTGGATGGAGAGCGAGTAATGTTGAGAAACACTTTGAAACTGCTACAAAATGACAATTTTCAACGGTAACCAACCAACCAACAATAACACGATGAATGTTTACGAGTACAAATCGCAACATTAAAAAAAATCCTTCATCAATCTATTTCAATGTCTTGTAATGAGGTGATAATTTGGTATCTGGCTACATTCAAAATTCCCGCTAATTTTGTGACCCAAACTGGTGTCTGAAGTTTGTTGGCTGAAGTCGGATACGATGCGCAAGAGCCCCCTTGCGGTGGCCCTCGACTCAGCGACCGCCGCCAGTCTTGCTTAGGCCGTTGTCGGGAGCGAATGTGCCCATAAACTACGAACGTGGAAATTCCCTCGCTGTACAATGAAAGGTGCTTACAAATCGCAATTGCGACTGGCAGTTCGATGGGAACAGCGTGTTGCATTTATGGTTTTCTTTCGGCAGAGTCCGCTAAGCTAAGAGTATCGACCCGTTCATCTGATTTCATAAATTACGTCTTGGTTGCTGTATATATTTAAAAAAAATCTGTTCTCGTGAGCATTATTGCACCTTTCGTTATCAAAGGAAAATTTGTCTTATGCAATGATTAAAATCCCGTTATTTGAAAATCAGTCGCACTTTACCTAATACATTTCGCACTCTCGCTCAAGGAATATTCTGAAGAGACAAAATACATGCGATTATTCGCACACACACATACCGATCCCTCCTGATTCCCAACTCACTGGCCGTCACTGCGAATACTGAACCAACTACATTTCATACGTCATGACTATATTCTCCAGGGACTTCTGCGACGCGGCAATCAACTAGAAATACACTCTTTGTACGGCGTGAATTTCCCAACACTTTGCATCTGTATGACGATATTTGATAAACCCTTATAAATTGGCCTTTGTTTACTGTGTTGTACGCCTTGCTCCTCTTGAGATATACTACTAAACGAGAACCTTTCATAAATCAATCCAAAATTTAGGGTTCCTTTCCCCTCTAATTTTAACGCTAGACGCAACTGGCAGACGCTAGACGCGCAGGCTTGTCGCAACCCAGGGCGGACCACTATGCAGGAGAAAAATGAATGTGCCGATTCAGGTTATGTGAACAGGTTTTTGCGGGAAGGACCAATTGCAATAAATTTATGTGTTCGCAGTTTGCATCTACTGCTTGGTTAATGAGTAGTATAACAATGACAATTTCCCCTACATCATTTGATGTATGAGCAATGTATCACTGGTGAGAACTCTCTATCATTTGTCTTAATACGCAAACTTCACATAAACTAGTACTCCAAAAAGACAGTGCTTGATAAACGATATGTTGTTCTTTAAAGATGCACTTGTTCTTATTTTAATCTCCTAAAAATGAAAGTTAAAATTTTCTTGCCCATAATACTAACATAGTGAGTCAATTAAACAAACGTTCTGTAGACTGAAAGCGCTTGACTCTAGTCTTAAGCCACATCGTGTTCATTGTGAGAAATAAGATGAAAAAGGTTTTTGAATCCGATTGTCTTCGCTGCAGAGTAAAGAATGAATATTTTCCTAGAACAGCGTCATATGTTACATTAGTGCCTCTGGCCGAGAGGTCCTAGTTTCGAGTCCCGACGGCGCAGCGGCAGGATTTTCGACACTAGCTTTTCAGCGAGGTCGAATTCAGTCACTGCCTGGAGGAGAATTCTAGCGGCCGGCTAGAATTGCTCTGATCGGCAGTTTTCCTTGGGTTCTCCGATCAACACCAGGCAAATACCGGAACAGTACCCTAACAAACGGGCCACGGACCGAGCGCGATCTTTCCTTCCTCTTCCTTGTCCTATTCTCAAACCTTGCACAAATACTCACATGTACTACACTACCACACATGCTGGGAGACCGCTCGGGGACTTATAACTTTTCCCGCTGTTGAGAGATACCTGGTTGGGGAAACCTCGCTAGTAGACAGTAGGTCGGCGCGGGATCTCGCCATCCAGTGGGGAAAGACCACCACCAACTTCGGATGAAAGACACACTACAGTTACGGGACTCATGACCTCAATAGTAGTCACGGCGAGCATCAGTAATCAATCAATCACATGGAAAATGTTCGACGCTACTTGGATCTATTAAAGATTTTAAAAAGTAGTTGTAGAAATCATGTTTTGGTCATACTGTTTCCACAATATAGAATTATCTTTCTAAAATTTATGTATTTTTGTGTATGTATCTTTCTTTGTATCTTCTATGCATCTATGTATGTTTTATGTATTCACGTATTCACAGTTTCCAACATGGATTGCATATTAGTACTTCTATTTCCAATAATACTTTATGAGTATTCCAGCCACGTGTGTACGTTTGTATTGAGCTAAATGAGGAAATAGATCCTTGTGTTCAGAGAGGGGCGTTGTAACCAGAAGCGACCTAAAAGCCTGGGTAGATTTCAAAAGGCACGTGAACGATTCCAGGTATCGCATTTCTTGTTTGCGCACCTGCTGTGAATAACTCTTTTAGGCGGAAAAGCCGGCTTTCAGGTGTAGAAATGTGTGAGAGAACAATTCATCACGACCTGAAGGACAATAAATGTGTTCTATGTCCACTTTACAGTTCCTTTGACGCTGAGACATTTTGTTTGTTCTTGAAGAGGTGACCGGCGACTTTGCAGGTGAATACATAAGACAGTATTCAATTAGGTGTTTTCTCGTGATGATCCGTATGATCATCAAGAAATCCTGTGATTTTCTGAATTCTGAAAAAGAAATTATTTGAAAAATATTTTTTAATATAAAGAAAGAAAATATTATCTTTGATGATATTAGAGAAAAACGAATAATAAATGCACCATCTAATATGCATTTGGAATAATATATTTTTGTTAAATTTACTTTATATCAGATAGTAGCTCATTAACTTTGCTTTTGTGAAAGAAATGAATTTTCAATATCTTCTGTTTCTTCATGATTTATAATGACACTGCTAACGTGAATATTGAATGGGCAACTTTTACCCTTGAACTTAAGGATAATACAAAATGCAAAAAAAAAGAAACAAACAAATATTTTTATGTATAAAATAATATTGCAGTACTCTCATCGACAAAACTGTTCTTGACTACAATGTTTTTTTTTTGTTTCCTTTTAGCTATTTAAATGTTTACTATTAGCTCCAATGCAACAGTAAACCTCTCCCGGACATCGAAATGTGTCTGCAAATACCAACTATTTTCTGAACCTAATTGTTAGTCATTTGTGTGTAGTATCTCGGTTATTTTCTGCCATTCTAAATCCGGAGAGGATCTGATCACTTCCTCTATCAACGTCATTAAATCGTTTATATACCAAATAAATATTAGTGGTGAAAGGGAGTCATTCTCTTATCCCCATAGTAATTTAATTATTTGGAAAGTTTTAAAAATACAAAGCTAAAATTGTACGGTAAAATATTCTATTAAAAATAATTGCACAGATTGAGCAATACAAGGTTTCGAATGAAAACGTTTATTTATAAATTATTTTATTTAACAATACTCCTTTCTGAAATCAACCTGTATTTTCTAGTTGACTCAATATACAAAATTTGTTTACCAATGAGCCGTCTGACCATTTACTATTAGTTTAACTGCGAACGGAAAACAAGCGGGGAGAAAACAAACAGACCATTTATGCGTCGCTGAAGGTCTGTTAACACAATTCCATTACCTTCCCACGTGGCGCTAGAAAATTCTCAATCTGCTATTCGATCAACACGTAGAATGACGAGTTGAAATCTCTAGTTTAGTAAATTGTTATGTACGTAAAATTCTAATTTACTGCTGCAAAATATATGTAGCTTAGTCATGCTTCATAAACTTCAAACATGCGTTTTGTATTAACTATTATTTGTATAATCTTTTACCTTTCTTCATGAATAATTTTCAACGAATCTAATTTTACATATGTTAAAAGTATAACTCACATGTTTTTCAAACATTATTAAAACCATATTTTACAATTCCGACGGTAATAAGCATGTGGAATCATTAAATCACGATAAAAAACGAGTGGAAGGAGATGAGAACTAAATTTTAATATTTCTACTTTCATACTCAATTATTAAATTGTGAGTAGTAATATTTATATATTCGTTATTTTGTTAAACGTATTAATTTTTTCTTTGCATATAATCAACGTTTAATAAAATCAACGTTTTTGTAGGCTAAACTCAAGGCTTTACGCAAAGCTTTCTTACGTGAAGAAGACAAGCCACGCAACAAAGACAGTGTAACGTCTCTCTTGGGAATCGCACTACAAATCAAGGACAAGAGCTCAATTATTTACAAACGTTTATGTACAATATTATTTACAAGTGTAGCGTCACGTTGGCGGCCGTGGGTGGGAGGAGGAGCGGAAGTATCGCATACCTGTGGGCTGAATAGCCTTGGCGCCACGGCGTTGGGATATATTTACACGAAGTGGACGCCAGCTTGACCTGGAAGGTCACGTGGTAGACGCGAGCCACCAAGGACGGTCACGTGACGGCTACACTCTAGGTATAAAATCGAGCCGACGAGCTCACATGGTTTTTTTTTTTTTTTTTGGAAACCTCGCGCGATGCGCAAAACTGTACGCCCAGGCTGGAGCGCCTGCCCCTTGCACGGGTGACGAGGTCACGGTAGGGGCGCGGGAGAAGCGTCAGTGGAGGCGGGGCCTCCCTAGCTATGTGGGGTATCCACAGGGAAATACTCAAAAGTGTGTAGTTTCGGAGCAGAATTTAGTTATTGTACATACGTGTAAATAAACTTGTATATACTTGTAAATGTCTGTGTGTTATGACGCCACACAAGCAATAGTGAATTAAAGTATCAATATACAGCTCCGGTAGACTGTCCACAGTTCGCAAAAGCGATACCTAACTACCTGCAATTAATTGCTTGACTTTGAAAGGCAACTAATCAAAAACGTGCGCACACATCATACCACCATGTGACCACTTCCAAAAGTGGAAATGATATGTACATCACTACGACTTTGAGATATACGGCTTGCCTCATGAACCACTCGTCAACGCACCACCCTTGGCGTACGTTTTGTGCATCCGCACGAGTTTTGCCACTTTGCTCAAGACCCGCACCCGCGACACTCGCTCTGAGATTTATACTCTCAGCCCTCGTGACTCGCGACGTCATACTCGCGTTCGCGCGACAACCAACATCACATGATCGCCGCGACGGCGGTTCCGGAAGTGGCTACTGTTGGTTCCTACAATTTCGAAAACTTTCGTACATACTACTGGAATATTGTACACCTGCGTTCTGAGCCTTTCCAGCCCCCGTCCGCTTGCGACGCTTCAACAGCGTCTGTCTAAGCCCTAATCCTAAGGCTCCAGCGCTTGCGCGGCGCCAGACTTCTGCCTGGATTTTTTTGATTGATTGATTTTTTCGTGTTTCCTGGCGCGTCAACTACTGTGGTCATTAGTCCCGATAGTGTAGTGCATGTTTCTTCGGGAGATGGCGGTGATCTTCCCCCGCTGGATGGCGAGATCCGGCGCCGACCTACCGTCGGCTAGTGGGGTTTCCCCCTAACCAGGACTCTCCCACCAACGGGCCACCGCCCCAGTCGGGACAAGCTCTAAGCGCCCGACCGGTCTCACGGAATATGTGGTAGTGTAGTGCATGTTAGTATAAGTGTGTGTGTGTAAGGGGAGAGGATAGGACAAGGAAGAGGAAGGACAGATCGCGCGCGGTCCGTGGCCCGTTTTGTAGGGTACTGCTCCGGCATTCGCCTGGTGTTGATCGGAGAAACCACGGAAAACTACCGATCAGAGCAGCCGGCCTCTAGAGTTCTCCCCCAGACAGCGACTGAATTCGACCTAGCTGAGAAGCTAGTGTCGAAAATCCTGCCGCCGTCAGGACTCGAACCTAGGACCTCCCGGTTAGAGGCGCTGCAGTGACATCAGTTGATGCACTGAGCTACCGCTACCGGTTTCTGCCTGGAGCGAGGTCCGTTTGCAATACGTACAACAGAGGATGAAACATGCTGTGATGGATAGTTAAAAAACTAAAAGAACTGAAGATGTACACGATTTTTTTTCTCGTGGTAATATTACATGCTTCGAGTACTACCAATATAACCAATAGACTGTTCTTCAGATTCAAGTTTCGAATGGACCTCATTTTTGTTCTATTGTTAATAGACTGCTCTGCGGTATTTTTACCCATGTTTCTTGTTGACTTCATTTTACAGGCATGTTTTTGTTCTTGAGATATTGACCGAAAACAGTTAACATTGAGTACACTATCTTCTGATAAGCACTGCACGACTAAGAGCTGAACTAGACGTTCTCTAATAAGTTCCTAATTTTGGCATGATTCACGTATGTCCCAAAATCGATTAAAGTCTTCTAGGAGATAGTCGTCAAACATCGTTACTTTCCTCCAAAAAGTATTTTCAACGAATAAAACAAAAATTCTATAAATCAATGTCGATAAAAACATATAATTACCAAAAATTAAAATAGCTTAATATAAATGTGAACTCAAAACAAATCGAAAGGACAAAGTTTGACAGCCCGATTTTGGCATCATCTGGTGATAACTTTTTTTTATTTCGAAAGCTTTTAATTGTGCTAGGACCTTTCCGCAATAAGGAAAATTTATAAACTAGTAATCCTACAACATCACATACTTAATCGCATTGTTCATCTATTTAGCAATTTTTACAATATTCAGAGCGTTAGAGATGTGTCATTCTTAAGCGTCCTTTGCTCTACGCGAGGGAAAAAATTAAAGAAATATTTTGGAGTCGTGTTTCAGAAAAAAATTGCCTCACATCAAACAAAATTATTCCTTTGTTCAAAAAACGATACAAGACTACTTAAGGATAAAGTATTTCAAAACAGATTTCATAAAGGAAAAAAATCTCTATTATCAAAACTGTAGTTTAGCAATATTAGTTTTTTGCTATTTTCGAAAAAATAGCACACCGAAAGTGGAATCTAAGCTCCCGACCGGTTTGTATGTTAGTGTATTGAATGCAAGAAAAAGTGCATGTGAGTAAGAGGTGAGGATGACACAAGGAAGAGGAAGGAAAGATCGCGCGCGGTCCACGGCCCGTTTTGTTAGGGTACCGCTCCGGCCTTCGCCTGGTGATGATCGAAAAAAACGCGGAAAACAACCGATCAGAGTAGCCGGCCGCTAGAATTCGCCTCCAGACAGTGACTGAATTCGACCTAACTCTCTAACTAGTGTTGAAAATCCTACCACCGTCGGGACCGAAACCTAGAAACTCCCGGTCAGAGGCACTGCAGTGACCTTAGTTGATATTCTGTAAAGCAATGTTTCCTTTAACCAGGATCCACAAAGCGTGGGTCTGACAGACGATGCTCGAAGAAATAATCCACTGTAGTACTGGGTGAACATTTTATCGTTCTCCGAAGAGTCGGGTCGTCTCGTCCGGGGAGACGAGAACTCGCTCGCCCAGCGGAACGCTGACTCAACTCCCGTGCCGACACACGGAGACTATCGCTGCGCTTAACGTACCTAAAAGAAGATGCCGAAAGTAAAGTCCTTTGTCTCGAATGCATTCCTGGTATCTCCGGATCACATTCTGATTCTTCTGATGAAACGTGGTTTCATCCACGAGGATACGAGAACAGCGAAAACAATCGCTATTGGAGTGGAGAAAGCCCTCACCTGCTTCACGAACAACCATTTCACAACGTAAAGTTTGGAGTGTGGTGCACATTGAGTTCCACAAGAAGTATAGGGCCAATTATTTTCAACAGCATTATTACCGCTCATGATCACATAAATCAGATATTGACATTATTCTTCGAACACCAGAAGAACGTCTCTATGGTTATTTTCATTAGGATTCCGCAAAACCTCACAATGCAGTTCCATCCATGAAAATTTTAAATGTTTAGATCGAATCGTGCGTTATGGCCTCAAAGATCACCTGATCTAACCTCTTGTGAATTTTTCCTTTGGGGGTATGCAATAAACCTGTAATCGGAGGAAGAGCTGCGATGGTCTATTGAAGAAAAAATCGCAGCAGTCCCTCAAGACGTACTTCAAAGGGTAAATCGGAATATGATCCGGAAGTGACAAGAATTCATTCGAGCCGAAGGACATCGTTTATTTATTAATTAATTTATTTGACGTCAAAAGAGTTAAAAATTGTGTGTGACGTGCTACGGGGAGAAGTGAATTCTGTGCACGTTCTCAGATTTCCGTGATCCCTACCCTAAACCACATACTAATCCAATTTTGAATACAGAAAGAAATTAGTGTTTTGTACCGGGAATGTTAACGAAATATTCGCTCTGATCTAAAAAAATCTTCAAGGGAAAATGAGCTACTTCGTGAAGGAATAATAATTCCTGTCGTGACAACAGGGAGAACGATAATTTGAATAACTGCATTTCCCACTGAATTCTAGAAGATGTGCGCAGATAATGAAGTTGCATTTATGTCCTGGAGCAAAACAAGGGACCATCTCAGCATTTACTCAAAGGATCAGGGAAACTGGACGAAAAACCTGATGGAGATGGGGGTCATTGACTCAGAGGCTGGAATTATACAGTCCAAACGGTTTATAATACGTTAAATATCACTGTGAAAATTAATGTTACTTTTCTTTTGATGCTCTGTATAGTCTCTAATTATATAGAACTAGTTATGCATCAGAAACGATTTTACTTTCGAAATGACTTTATATCGAATATAATCGTTTAATGTCATCTGGCAGTGTTGTAAAATAATGTACATGTATTGTCTGTGAATTGTTTGTAGTGACTGTTAATAATCTCATCTGATGATTATGATTAGTACGTCGAGTGTTATAGTTATAGATATCGGCGTTTGCTGAAATATATTCCCGCCCTTAAGTAAGTCATTTTTGACAAAAAACACCTATGCGTAATTCAAGAGACAATATAATGGTAAAATTACTATATTAATAGAGGCTTAAAAGAACCACATGGGTGGGATTTGCTTATTTTTCGTACAATTCGTTTTTGTAATGTAAAAGTATGGGAGCTCTAATATGTATTTCCCCAGAATATTATGTCATAGCTCAGGCTGAAATGTACATTCGCGAAATAGACACAATAAGCTGTATGAAAGCGCATTGAATGTGAAAGAATTTTAAATGGGTAGTATCATTAACTTCATTTTGTGTTCAATTCATTTAAATGGACATTTCATTTGGGGTTTGACTGAACTGAGAGACCTAAAAAGTTTGTTTCCTTAACATCAGTCAATGGCACACTGTTCACCCCATTCAGATTCTTGTTTAAAGAACGTTAAGCACAGCGATAGTTCCTGTGTGTCAGCTCGGGACGTGAGGCAGCGCATCGCTGGGCGTGGGACGCTTCGACTGCCCGCGCGACGCGGCCCGAATATTAGAGAGATAGATAGAAATTTATTCTACAATTGGGCAAATGATGGCCGGTGGCAGAATGCAAAATTACAATTACAAATAAAATAATATATAAAAAATAAATATAAACAATCAAATTGCCTTTGTCATTTCCTATATATTCAAATGGCATTTACATTCCTATACTAAACATTAAAATGCATATACACCAACATATAAATGAATAAACTTACATATTACACAAATATACATACATACAAACATATACGCGTGTATACATAGAGAGACGAAGGAACCCTCACCTACACGCCAATCAGAACTTATTCAGTCATATTCAGAAGAAATGAAATCACTTCACTTCACTTCACTTCACTTCACTTCACTTCACTGCACTGCATATAACTTTATCTAAATATTAATTGTTCAATATTTTTTCTGTAGACTACGCATAATCGCACCTTTCACTTCACTTCACTATACGTTTTCACCCTACTGACTAATTTCCTATATTTTTTTTCTAAAACCTCGCGCTGAGCAAGGAAAGGGCTCAAAAACTGCCGCAGGCAAATCGTTCCAATCTACGACGACGCGGCCCGCGTTGACGACGCGGCCCGAATCTTCATCGAATGATAGAATGCCCACCCGGTATATAGGAAAAAGATTTTGTACATCCCTTATACTAATTGTAAAGATTTCAATATATAATTTTAATTACGTTTTAAAATTTTTGTAATACTATTTGATTGTTATAAATAGGAAATATGTGCAAACATTATTGGCAAATGATGCATTCTTTGAATTAGTCTCCCTAACCGTTCCACGAAAAAATCAGATTATACTTCTCCTTCAAACGTCACATACAGTTTTAACTGTTTTTGGATGATAAATAAATCACATGAGATCAAATCAAATCTTAACACCCTTCTGGAAAACGCCGTATGAAACGCCGAGTCGGGGAAGCGATAGCCGCGCCGGTGGGAAGGGAGATTTATAGGGTTTATAGAGTTTCGACTCGTGGACGTCGACAGTTCGGCTTAGGCGATTGCTTCTCGCTCAGCCGATAAAGCATCAGTCACATTCCTGGAGATAACTTCGTGTGGCGCGTTGAAATACCAACGACTAATGAGTCAGTTTCAGAATTTTGGGCAGTGTGTGTGTATTTGTGGGGAAGGCAGGGTTCACGCTTTTTGAAAATGTGCACGAATATAATAATAATAATAATAATAATAATAATAATAATAATAATAATAATAATAATAATGTCAATACTGGCAACATGATGACTACATATTAGGCAAAAATCTATAAATACCGACAGCTAGCATATTGTGACGTCGTGGGAATACACAATAATCACAGACACGAGCTTCAATGATAAATATGTACAGGTTTATTCACAATATGTACAGTACTACTTTAAGTTACTCAGCTCTGGTAGATCTTTACTTTCCTGATCGCAGGAGCGATCCTTAAAAATGAATAACTGACTCGTGGCCCGCGCCACTCCTCAGCGAGCCTCCCGCACACAGCAGACAGCTCCGGCGACCTCTTGTCACCCGTGGATATAGTCCACAACGGCGTCCCAACACATGGTTTGCCGCACGAGCCTAGCTCGGCTCCGCACCGCCCTGGGCGCAAGTTTTTGTGCGTTCGCACGAGGGTTCCCTCTCAGCTCAACAAACCCCACCCCCGCGCTCTCCGTTGGTTCTTATATAGCCGCCACCCACGTGACCTGAAACGTCACTGGGTTTTGCACACGGCCCACACTGACCGCTTTGCCAGGCATTTTTGGACATCCATTTCCCTGGATTCCAAGAATTTGACACGCGGCACGCGGCAAAAATGCGCTGTCCCGTACTTTGGGCATCCCTTTCCCTAGCTCTTAGGATTTCCCAGAATACCTCGGCGTGTCACATCCTGCCTGGCCCCTGGCGTCTAATCCTCTGCCGCCGCCTTTTGTGGCGGTTGCTAACTGTAGTCCTACAATACGTTACAATATACATTGAAAGAACAGGGGTATGTTGCAGGCGTTAAAACTATTTCAATTGTCCTATCAGCAACCGGACGCAATCCTTATACGGCAATCCTACAATCCAACAATCCTCAGACGACCTAGGTTTGGACAAGAGTATCATCATCGCCCTTCAAAAGGCAGTCATCGTCAGAACGTGTTCATTGGTCACGAGGTTCATGGGAGGACATGTGGGATTCTGATTTTTTTTTGTTTTATTTAGCTGTTATTTTGTGATTTTAAGTTTGATATGTTTTATTGTATCATATTAATTATGGAATGTAAAGGTTAAACCAATCAGTTACCATGCTTTGATGTTGTATCTGTGTGGTAGCAGTTTTAAGGCCAATAATTTGTAGGAAAATGGTAGAATAATAGTAATAATAATAATAATAATAATAATAATAATAATAATAATAATAATAATAATAATAATAATAATAATAATAATGCCGGGACCTATGGACGCTGCTTAGACGCGGGTTCGAGTCTAGCTTCGTGCAAATTTGTGCTTCTGTGTGTCTTTGTATGTTTGGGGTGTTCGCGTTTCATCATCATCCTCATCATCATCATCATCATCATTTCCATACATCATCCCCCAGGGTAACACCGCTGTGGTGTAAAAATGGACTCAGCATGTAAATGCAGATTCCCCCAATGAAGTTCCACGTACACCGCAGCAAAATATGTCTAGGCCTCGGTGGGTACAATTGCACATTCGCGTGGTCCGTAAGATTTATTCCACGTAAGATGTGACCCAGAGAGCTTGGCAATACCAACCTCCCGTAAACCACCCGCCATACATACTACATTGACTTAGGGACTTTTGATTACCATTTAAGTTGGACAAAGTAGGTGCCAACCCCAACGTAAATTCCCCACGTAATGGAAGTATAGCTGCCAGGGACTTTTTTTTGGCTGGAGACTGGCATGCATGCGAGCGAAATGAATTTGTGCCAACTTCAACGGTTTCAACCAGCAAAACGTGTGAAGATTGTGAGCTTATGTGAGTGAGCCGCATCCCGCACTTGCGTGCTGAAAAAGCCATTTTTTTTGCGTTTCCAGTGCGGGAATTGTTTCCTAAGGAAAATCTTATTGTGCGCTGGGCTTGACATTTTTAGAAATGTCAGGTAATTCCAGAAATAACTCTCCAGTGCAGCAGAAGGGGAAGTGGATTTTGTCGAGTGGTGAAAGGCAGGTCCTTCTTAATGTTTATAAGTACAAGAGGGAGAAAAAATCTCGTAAAGAAGTGAAACTTCCTGAGAGCAGTGTCATTGCAAAGGTAGCTGTAATTGTGGGGGTAAGCCATCAATGTCACAATAATTATTGACTTTATTGCATGCCTCAAGAACGTCTTCACAATGAACATGTGTGTGTGAATCATAATTATTTTATTGAAATATATTCATATATTACAGAGACCTTATACAACTCTGGCAAACGTTATTAGGGATTATAAGGCAGGAAAATCTATTAAAAGTAAGAAGGGGTAGCATTCACGACCGTGAGAGATTCAGCTGATGGATTTGCAAGAGAAACTATTAGCAGATATATTTACCAGGAAGCTGATAATGGTAAGATATTTTATATTTAGAGTAATGATGAAGTATGTGGCTTACTTTTTGAAGACTTTCTAAAGACCTATTCATTTGCAACAGGCAGAAGACTCTCACTTACAGATGTTTGGCAGTACATGAAGGAAAATTATGATATTTTTTTCATTCAGAGGGTCATGCACAACATTGTACAGAATTATTAAGGAAATGGTTTAGCATGGAGGAAAGGAGACCCAAATATTCGTATTTGTGAGTCAAATGAAATAATTGTAAAGAGGTTATATTTTGTGGCAGACTATATGATAAGAGAATTCAGCAAGTTGCTGCAACTTCTACTAAGCTACTACTGCTAGTAATAAAAGAGAAGTCAAAACCCAAAGACTGTAGTGTACTTTGATGAGACATGAATCTATATGAATGGTAAAAGAGCCCTTTGAAAATGTATATTACTGAAAATATATATATTAAATGTATATTACTTATGTGTAAAAATTATGAGACAAAAATATCATTTTCATTAGGTTCAACTACTTATTCATGGCAACTACCATTAAAGGCACCAGTAAAGGAGTAATTAAAAGACCACCAGAGGGAAGGAGGCTAGTTGTGGTTCATGCAGGAACGAGAGAAGGTTTTGTACCACAAATGTTTTCAGTTTTAATGGCATTAATTATGTACAAACTGAGGCATGTGTACGAAGCATGACATTTTGTAGGTGCTGGTCTGATATATGCTACTGACCTAAAAAGGGGGCAAGATTATCAATGAGCAATGAACAGTTCTACTTTTGAATCCTGGGTTAAGAAACAACTGATTCCTGGCATTCGCAATTTAAGACCTTGCATCATTGTCATGGATAATGCTTCATACCATTCAAGGCAGGTAGAGAGGCATCCAACAACAAAGTGGCGAAAGGGTCAACTGATTGTAAGTATCAGAAATGAAATGAAACTATTGTGCTTAATGAAATAAGTAATGTAACTAAAGAAAATTATTTTTAGGAATGGCTGAACCAGCTAGGAGTACGAGTGCCAGAAGCTGCAAATAAAATCTCACTTGTTGCCCTGGCGAGCCAACATTGTGAAAGGATAAAAAGGTACCACGAGATACATATCAGTGCGTTAAAGAATACATTTCATTAATATTTTGCATCATATTATCTTGTTCTGTTGCATCATTGTAATTAAATATTAAAATATATACTTTAAATATGTACAAATATATGCGTCTACACTTGTGATAAATAAACGATATATAAATCTAATAAATAACTGACCTCAGCAATGTATTGGTAAAGGTATGTAGTTGATGGCATGCTGGCTGCAGAAGGGCACACAGTTTTGAGGCTGCCACCATATCATTGCAAATTCAATCCTATTGAACATGTGTGGGGCATTTCAAAAGGGTACTACCACAAAACTGTATGGGAAAGGCCAGGGCAAGGAATGGAGAGAACTAAAGCTGTGTGGAATGAGGCAATAAATCAGGTAAAGTTTTCAATACACCATTATAGAAAAATGGTAAATATATGATAACAGTTATGATTATAATTTTTTTTCAAAATTAGTAAAACAAGAAACTAGAAAATTATGTTATGGCATTAACAGGGTCACACCAGAAATGTGGAAGAATTCAGTGGAACATGCAGAAAAAATTATTGAAGAGTATTATGAAAAAGAGGCAGTGGAAGAAGATTATGAAGAAATAGTAGTAAATTTGAGCAGTGCTAGTGGAACTGATACAGCTGAAGAAGGCACAGGAGAGGAAAGAGAGACAATTCCATTTGAGCCAATCCCAGGAACATCTTCAATGTGAAAAATTTGAAAAAAATATTAGAGATTCCACAACTTCATCTCAAGAAACATCTGACATATTAATGCAACCACCCACAGTTGTTAGAGAACATGTTGGGACCCCCTGTGCAACAGAACAGGTAAGAACTGGAAAATACTCCATTGAGAATTGAAGAAAATTTCATTTCATTAACACTTTCTCCCAATGTTCAGTCAATTGTACCTGCCCGTGCTTCAGTTGTGTGTTTGGATCGAGTAGGATTGCAAAAGTGAAAACAGTGAGTAAGCATTAAAGCATTTGGAATAAATGTGATAATCTTGTAAAATATGTAATTCAATATTTCAGATGTGCCTCAAATTATAAAATTCCTGCCCCCGTAAAGCAACCACCCAGTCAAGATTAAGAACAAATTTGGTTACACTGTGTCCCGGAAAAGGTATAGCTTGAATTTACTCGATTATGGAATTGTGGTTATTGCAGGTTATTAAAGATAAAGATAAAGATAAATTTATTTAAACTGCAATTGGGTGTGACCCGGTGGCAGTTAATTACATAAGTAAGATATTAATTTTCATGCAAATAACATAATAATGTTGATAATAATGCTAAAATAATAATAATAATAGTAATAATAATAACAGTAATAATAATAGTAATAATAATAGTAATAATAATAATAATAATAATAATAATAATAATAATAATAATAATAATAATAATAATAATAATAATAATAATAATAATAATAATAATAATAATAATAATAATAATAATAATAATAATACTGGTGAATCTTAAAAACAAACATTAAATTACCTAAAAGATAAAAGAAACGTCAATCTAAAACAGCACTGAGTGCTTAAACAATGAAGACCGCACTGCACTTGCCTACACTTCACTTCATTTCACTTCACTATTACACTAAAAAAACACCTTCATTATTTCTCTGCTCTACACTGCACAACACTTCACTTCACTTCACTTCACTTCACTGTATAACTTAATATTCCTAGTTAACTACCTCAAACTTAGAAATGCCCTAAATTACTTTCCTAAATTGTTGAACGCTTCGAGGAAAGGGTTCAAAGGTTTTTGCAGGCAATCTATTCCAATCTCTTATCGTTCTATTTGTAAAAGAAAATTTCCCGACATCCGTTCTCTGCGGTCTTAAATTTATTTTGTGCCTGTGATCACCTCTACCGATGTACGTAGGAAAATTTAGCCGCCGTTTAATTTCTTTCCAAGCTGGATGACCGCTATAAGCTTTATACAAGGCGCAAAGTCTTGCCAATGTTCGCCTGTTTTCGAGTGAATCCCACCCTATCCTTTTCTTGTCCCTGAAAGTAAATTTAGCTGCTCTACGCTGAATCCTTTCCAAATTCTTACACTGCATAATTTTGTGCGGATCCCAACAAATTGCTCCATATTCCATTATCGGACGAACAAGCGACAAGTAAGCAATTTCCTTCGCGTTTACTGTACTCTTTTTTAAGATACGCATTACAAAATGAAGAGATCTCCACGCTTTCCCTACAACAAAATCTACGTGATTATTCCAGCTTAATTTACTATCGAAATGGATACCTAGGTACTTACACGAAGAAACTCTCGGAATAATGTCGTTACTTAAACGGTAATTTGTTACGCTGTAATTGTGACCTCTGCCAAAAGTGATAGATTTGCTTTTAGAACTATTTATGGTCATACCATTATTTTCCGCCCAGTAAGATAATGCATCAAGATCCCGTTGCAGCATATTTTCATCGTCTTTCGAATTTATAATGCGATATATTATGCAATCGTCTGCAAATAGCCGAACATTTGAAATTAATTGCGCTGGCAAATCATTAATGAACGCTAGAAATAGAAGAGGTCCAATGACACTCCCTTGCGGTATTCCTGACGTAACGCTTGCGCAGGAAGATAACTCTTGCCCAATTCGGACTTTCTGTTTCCTGTCACGCAGAAACTCGCTAATCCACGCCACCACCCTGGGATCGATGCCTGAATTTATTAATTTCTGAACAAGTCGGTCGTGTGGAACAACATCGAACGCTTTGGCAAAATCTATAACTACTGCGTCTACTCTCCCGCCCGCGTCAATTTCATCTGCTAGGTCCTGAAATAGCGTTACTACCTGACTTTCGCATGAATAATTAGTCCTAAATCCGTGTTGGCCATGATAGAGCCATTTTTTGACTTCCCACTCTTGCTTAATGTAACTCGCAACTAGATGCTCCATAAGTTTGCAGACCACTGACGTGAGACTTACCGGCCTATAATTACTTAGTATAGTTTTGTCCCCACTTTTAAAGATTGGTACTACAAAAGCTAATTTCCAATCTTCAGGTACTTTTGAATTGTTCATAGACACGTGAAATATTCTAATTAAGTACGGTAATATTGCCTCTCCTCCTAGTTTAATTATGTCCGTAGAAATGTCGTCTGGACCCCTTGACTTACCATTTTTCATAAATTTTACTTTATTACGTAGAACGTTTACTTCAATATTAAATTGATTTGTAACCGAATACCTTTGAATAAGTGGATGGTTCGTATTGCTTTTGAAAACCGAACTGAAATACCTATTAAATGCGTTAGCTTTTGCCCGGTCGCCTGTGATGAGTGTGTTTTGATGTTCACGAACAACTGGGATATACTCTTTGTTTCCCTTTCTTCTACGGACATATTTGTAAAATCCTGACCAGTTATTTCCCTTTTCGTCTAGAATGTTTTTTAAATACGTCTCCTGAGCAATTTTCTTTTCTCGCTCTAATTCTTTCGAACAATTTCTAAAAATATGCATATGCTCGGTACTGCGTTTTCGGTTTTTAAATGCATTTCTCGTTATCCTCTTCATACGCCTAATTTTTGAATTATAATATTCTGGATCCGGATTATTTTTTAGAGTTTTGCATGGTACGAACTTTTGCAAAGCTTCGTCTATAATATCTTTAAATGCGCACCAAATCTCTTCCATACCTCCTTCTGTTCTCAGAAAGTTGTTGTATTTTTCTCTAAGAAACTCATGAAGCCCCTCTACGTTTGCTTTCTTGAACTGACGCACTTTCGTTCCTGTCGCAATACATTTCCTTGAAATATTTTCGTCTAAATCAAGAAGAACCGCTTTGTGATCACTAATTCCCTCAACGACTTCACAAGTTATGAAAAGATCTTTCGGCCTAATTAGGTAAACATCCAAAACCGCGTCCTGCCGCGTCGCGCACCGTACTACCTGGGCTAATCCCCTATCCCAAACTAGTCTGTTAACAAGTGTTTGGACTTTCGCCTCGCTCACGGCTCCCTCCCAGTTTGCGCTAGGAATATTCAAGTCTCCTCCGATAACAATAGGATGACCATTTTCATTTCCCGTTCTTTGTATGATATCTTCCAAAATTTCGTAGCCGTCACCCGGTGGCCTATAGCATGCAATAATTTCTAACACGGTTCCTGAAGTAGTAATTTCTATTCCCATCATTTCAAAATCTGTACTAACCCAATCTAATCTAATATTTATGTCTGCTTTGACGCAAATAAAGACACCGCCACTACTATTTCTATCCCTCCTAAAAATCTTGTAATCAGAATGAAAAATTTCCGAGGATTCGATTTCCTGAGTTAGCCACGACTCAGTCCCTATCACTATGTCGGGATCACAGGCATCAATTAGATTCCAAAACTCTATTTCTTTATTGATTATACTACGACAGTTCACCTGCAACAACCTAATGAATCCCTTCCTCACCTGAAAGTGTACTCGGGAATGCGCGGATCCCGAAGCTGCAACCGCCGTCGTCTCTGCCGCCGCCGTCGCCTCCGGCTCCGCCGCCGCCGCCGCCGTCGTCTCCGCCGCCGCCGTCAACTCCGCTGCCGTCGTCGTCATCGCCGCCGCCGCCGTCGTCGTCGTCTCCGCCGTCGTCGTCGTCTCCGCCGCCGCCGTCGTCGCCGCCGCCGCCGCCGCCGCCGCCGTCGTCGTCTCCTCCTCTGCCGCCACTGTCACCGCCTCCACCTCCGCCAGCACCAATGCCTCAGCCTTCCTCGCGCGCAGTCACTTAGCTCGCAAGCATGACTGAATGACCTCGTCATGCAGGCGACCCAACTTCCATGCACCGCGGAAATTTAGATGCAGACCGTCCCGTGCGAGGTCCTCTTGTCCCAGCCAGTGGTTTGGATCTACGAAAATACCATCGATCTTTCCGCAGGCCCACCGTAACCCTTGATTAATTTGCCATGTCCTGCCGATGTGCACATCTCGGCGTTGCATCACACCTGACAGAACAATTCGCGCCTTTTTAAATTTGCTTTTCAGAGCACGGCCTAATTCTACGCACTGGTTCACAGTGTCGAAGATAGGTTGCCTCTTCGATACATTTGTGCCCACATGCACAAGGATGACTTCCACGGCTTCGTTAACTTCCGCTCTTTCCACGACGGATTTCATTTGTACAACGTTTATCCCTGGAAAGAACGAAACGTCGGCTCCTTTCCTCTTGCAAACGCCTCCGCTGTGACGCAGCATCGAATCTCCGAGCACTTTGACCTTGTTCTTGTAAGGCTCTTCATCAATTATGGTGTTATTTCCTTCAGTGTTCGGATGCGTTGATTGCTCCCGAACACTTTGCTTTTCCAACTCCTGGATCTTGAAGCTCAGTTTCCTAATGCACTGCTGTGCTTCTGTCAATTCCGCTTCAAGTCTCCGCAGTCTTCTCTCGCTTCGATCACATTACATTAATATTATTACATTACAGTCAATTGTTCCTGCCAGTGCTTCAGTTGTGCGTTTGGATCGACTAGGGTTGCAAAAGTGAAAACAGTGAGTAAGCATTAAAGCGTTTGGAATAAAAGTAATAATTTTGTAAAATATGTAACTTAATATTTCAGATGTGTCTCAAATTATAAAATTCCTGCCACTGTAAAGCAACCACCAAGTCAAGTTAAGAAAATATTTGGTTACACTGTGCCCCAGAAAAGGTATTGCTTGAATTACTTGATTATAGGTGTGTGATTATTGCAGGTTATAAATTAATATTTTTAAATTAAAGTCAATTGTTCCTGCCAGTGCTTTAGTCAGTCTGTTTGGTCTGAGAACAGTTGCAATGTGAAAGAAGTGAGTGTGCATTAATAGTTTTAATGAGTGTGAGATCCTGAGTGAACTCCTGCCTTCTCAATTCAACTAAAGACACTAGTTAAGAGCACCATTTCATTAACATTAATTAACCCCAATGAATTAACAGTTAATCAATTTCCTTTACATTATCCCTGTAATACAATTAATCATTAGTGCCAATGCCTCTGAGTTTGTGTTCAGTTTAAGTACGGATGCTAAGTGATATAAATGAATACACTTCAAAGATTTGACATGTGTGTGAAACATACATTACATTTATAAATGTTCCAGATATGCAATAATGGAGTTCAGAACATACATCATTTTATTTAGATGTTTTGTTCAAATGGTAATCAGTTGTTAAGTGAAATTAGAAGTACTTTTTTCATGATATTATTTGGCATGATATAGAGTAAAATTTAATGTTTACTACTGATGCGCTATATTACTTTTTGGTTATTAACATTTCATTTAAAGTTATTTTTCAATGATTTTCTATTTATGTTTGTAAATTTTATTGGTTTTGTAGGTAATTTTTTTTTTTGGTTACATATTATATTGAATACTGTAATGTGAAGCAAAAATTCTTGGGCCAATTTTTCTTCTGGACAATTTTGTTTTTCATATGTTGCAGGAGTTTGAAGTAATATAAAAGTTAAGTAGCAATTTTTTTTATTTAAATGTGATAATTCCTTTTTTAATTTTTTTGTTTTTCATTGCAAGAACATAATTTCCTAGGAATAATTTTTGATCTTATAACAATAACATGTCTGTTTATTGAATTTATCATGATTGGACAATAGATACTGCATTGATTGTTCTATGTTGCAGGGTTGCTGTGTTTACCAGATTATTCATTTTCTAAATATGGAATTTTTTATGTATATTATTTTATGTATTGTAAATGTCTCCATTATTTTGACTTATGTTTCTGTATGCATGCTAGAAATCGGCCCTCAGTCGTCATCCTGATCGGGAGGATGGGTATGCTATCAATATATGTAAAATTTTCAAGTAGTTTATTAATTTGTAACGTCAGCCAAATTTCTTAATGTTGATTTTTAATGATACTATTTTTACAATCCAATTGAGGATTAATTCACTTTTTTATTCAATTTTTTTAATATATATGGTAGCATACTTACTCCTTTGTTTTCCCCGATCGCTTAAGGTAAATGCCGGGATGTTTTGTAATGTTTGTAAGCCCAGGGACATTAGGCTTTAAAATTGTTGTAAACATTCAATAATCTTTGTGAAAATAAATTGCTGTGGACCATCGGTGTTCAAGAAATTTTAATGACTGCTCCTTGCAATTTGTCATTAAAATTGACCACCCATGGTGCATCAGTTTATTCTTTACTGAACCTTCGTATTATATCAAATCATATTTCTGATCAATTCAATTTTCATGTGTCGATATTACGTGCATAAAACCATTATTATACAAATATTTCTAGTTCAGTAAAGAATAGTTTCATTTCACTTCATTGTGTACTGTTTGAAAATTAAAATTATTTTGAGTCTTGCATTTCATTTCATCTTTATTCTATAAATTCCCTGTTTATTACCTTTTTTTCCTATTGTATAATAAAATAACATTCTACTATTTCATTTATTCTTCAGTTTCAATAAGATTTTATTAATTCTGAGAGTTCAAATATTTTTAAATTTATAAGTAATTTAATTAAAAGTATTATATTTAATATTATAATTAATTAATAAAAACAAATTTCATATATAAATTATAAATTAAATTATTTTACCATATGCCTGTTGCGATTTATAAGTCGTACAACAACATTAACAAATCATTTCAGCATATCTGGATTTTTGAAGGCCACTACGTACATTTAAACAAGTCGCGTCGGCGCTTTCGCGTTTTATTTCGATGAGGTTGGCAGTGCCGAAACTCCGCCATCTTGAATTTTTAGGGTCTTTTCTTACGTGGAAACACCTATAGATAGTCAATTCGCGACCCTCCTCCAAGAAGATTAAGTGCACATCGATCCCGATAGCCGAGATTGCTAAAGCAGTAGTGCCGAGGCGGTCTCGGAGGGAAGAATGGCGAGTTCGAGTCCCACTTAGGGCACGGGTGTTTGTATACGTCTATATATGAGTGCTGGCCATTCATCCTTCATTATCATCGTTCCACATCTCATCTCCCCAGGGACAGCAACCCTGGGGGATAAAAATTGGATTCAGCATAACGCTGATCCTCCACAAAAAGGAGTTGCATACACTTGCCACGAGATAAATGTAACCGATCCTCGGTAAGTGCAGGTGTAAGTCTGCGTGAACCTAGACGGCCAATTCGCGACACAAAACGATTCATTGCGAACAATTCTTTCGATGAAATTTTCTTGCCCGTCCCCCCAAAACTTTGTTGCCCCCTCCCAACTGACTGCCGTGTGACATACTACAGTCAAATAGTGACGTTCAGAACTGATTGATTGATTGATTGATTTTTTCGTGTTTCCGGGCACGTCAACTGCTTTGGTCATTAGTCCCGTGAGTGTAGTGCATGTTTTTTTTCTCGGGAGATAACGGTGATCTTCCCCCGTTAGATGGCGAGATCCGGCGCCGACCTACCGTCGGCTAGTGGGGTTTCCCCTAACCAGGGCTCTCCCATCAGCGGGGCATCACCCCAGCCCGGACAAGCTCTAAGATCCCGACCGGCCTCCCGGAATATGTGGTAGTGTAGTGCATGTTATTGCAAGTGTGTGTGTAAGGGGAGAGGATAGAACAAGGGAGAGGAAGGAAAGATCGCGCGCCGTCCGTGGCCCGTTTGGTAGGGTACTGCTCCGGCATTCGCCTGGTGTTGATCGGTGGAACCACGGATAACTACCGATCAGAGCAGCCGGCCGATAGAATTCTCCTCCAGACAGCGACTGAATTCGACATAGCTGAAAAGCTAGTGTCGAAAATCCTGCCGCCATGGGGAGTGGGAACCTAGGACCTCCCGGTCAGAGGCGCTGCAGTGACCTTAGTTGATGCACTGAGCTACCGCTCCCGGTACGGTCAGAACTGTCCCTAGTGTGTTTGTACCCCTTAGTGGATCTTTTGGGTCATTGTCCAGCGCGTGGCGGGCTATTTCCATGCCGAGCGCAAGGATTTCCACCCACGCGATTTCCGCGTGGCGCGTGCAAGCGGGAAAAGCGCCTTCGGCTTGGGCGTAGCGTTCGTTTCCATAATTCATGATGCACAATTATCGCGCCGATTAAGTTTCCCACGGTATCGAGGAGTATCAGGCGGCGAGATCGGAATGGTTGGTTAGGTAGATGATGGATTTTGGAGAATTGAATAAATAGATGAATTGTTCAATTGAATGTTTGAGTGCTGTATGACTATTATTAATACTGCCTGTCGCGACTACCTTTCTTACTGAAAGTATTTAGTGCATCACTTGCTTTCTTCTTATGGGATCTTTCACTACGTCACACACTTTTTCTTAGAACATCAGGACCCGATTTGTTTATTTTTTTCTACATTTGAATCCGAAGAGGAATTAATTGATTTGTTCTGTGAATTTAAATCTTAAGTAAATCCTTTTGAAATTACTTCCACATTTTTGTGTATCATTTTGGAGACTAGTATTACGAATATTAATTTCATTAATCGTATTTATATTATTACTTCTATTTTTATGTTATTGTTTATATTATTATTATTTATATTATCATTTATTATATTATTATTACTATAATTATTATTGAATGTTTTTCTAAATGTTGGCTTTCACGAACATTTCACACATTCCAAGGATTGATGAAGAATGAAGGAAAAGGAAATTCTTCATTAAAAGTAGACATAGCACATAACTATGATATAATGCGAAATACATTCTTAATTAAATTAATGTTAATCCCATAAATTATTGTCTTTGGCATTTGAATGGTTGCATACAAAGAAAAATGTAAATAGCGTGCCGATTCGAATTCTCTCTGTATCACAAGTCATCTATCTACAAAATCGGAGAAAACAATTAGACAAATATTGGAATTTAGATTACCTATGTAAATATACATTGTAAAATACACTATTCGCTAACTGTTCCACATTCCACCATGACCACATTCCAATCCATAGAGTTACCACAATGTCCACAAAATAGAGCCACATTCATCCAAACTACGGCTAAAGGAACATTGATACAAAAATACGCGACCCTTTGTTACTTCAGTGAAAATTGCTAAACTGGCAAGTTTCTCTCATAGTAAACGCCTTTGGTAATGCAATGTGTCACGTTTTGCGGCTGAATGTATATTACACATACAAATTAATCAATAAACCAAACTGCTCTTAAATGGTCAAAATGAATAATGGACATAATAAATAGCTAATTTAGTGACAGATCACAACATCAATAGCAAGCTTTTCAGGAAGGTAGACATCTTACTCAACAGGCGTTACTGAAAATTGGGCCGAGAATTACTTGCCACATACAAAGAAAATCGGAGAGATGACGGAATATGGAGACACATAATTTGACCCGCTCTGCAAGTCGGGGATACTAAATTGTAAAGAATCCAAAGGATCCAATCAGCTCCAGCACCACCCCCACGGAATTGATATCCCGCCGCGGCGCTAGCCTTCTGTCCCGCGCGGTGGGCCAAGTCTCCCGCCGCGCTCTCCGCGCCCCGCCCCCAAAACGACCCACAAAAACGGCGCGCGCGCGCTTCGGGATGAAAGATCACGACCGCCGCGGGCGTCGGCGACGGTGGTGGTGGCGGTGGCGGCGGTGGTCGCGGTGGCGGAGGTGGTGGCGGTGGTGGCGGTGGTGGCGGTGGTGGCGGCAGTGGTGGCGGCGGCGTCGGTGGTGTCGGCGGCGGCGGTGGCAGCGGTGGTGGTGGCAGCGGTGGTGGTGGCGGCGGTGGTGGCGGCGGTGGCGGTGGTGGCGGCGGCGGTGGCGGCGGTGGCTGCGGTGGCGGCGGCGGCGGCGGTGGTGGTGGCGGCGCGGTGCAGGCGGGCGGCTGGCAGGTGGCGGCGGCGCGGCGGTGTGGTGGTGGCGGCGGCGGTGGTGGCGGCGGTGGTGGGCGGCGGCGGTGGCGGTGGCGGTGGTGGTGTGGCGGCGCGGAGGTGTTGGCGGCGGCGGTGGTGGGGGCGGCGGCGGTGGTGGTGGCGGCGGCGGAGGTGGTGGCGGCGGCGGTGGTGGGGGCGGCGGCGGTGGTGGTGGGGGCGGCGGCGGAGGTGTTGGCGGCGGCGGTGGTGGTGGCGGTGGCGGCGCACTTTCGTCCCGGTAAACAACGGCGTCAACGCGGTCGGCTCGAAGGGGCCTCGCGGGCTGTTTACACGCGTGTGAATGTACAAGTAAACGAACAACACTCGGCCGCTGAGAGGCCGCCCGGAGACGCCGTGATGCCCGCGGATTCGTTACACGGCGCCGGCGGCGGCAACAGAGAGAGGGCGGAGGCTGCGACGGTGGCGGAGACGGCCGTGGCGATGGGCGTTGAGGCGGTTACAACGGCGGCGACGGTGACAGTGACGGTGGCGGGTCCGGGTTGGGGGAGGGTCCGCGGGCGTGGGCAGGGGGTGGGTCGAGGAGGTAAAATTGGAGGCGATTGTTGGACTGGGATTTGACGCATTGACCGGGAGTTGAACTCCGCTACCCGGAGGTGGAAAGATAGCTCTGGGCCGATCATGATCCCCGGACCGTGAGACCGAAGTATGCGCACAATGACGTGTGTATGCGTTAACTTTTTCTCCTGATCAGCAAACAAGGCCAGTGCCATTGTTTAGGGCCAAGAATATATGCAACACTGTGTTAAAACTGCCACAGGGCAATTATCTCGTTACTCTCCTTACTCCTCGTGCCAACATAGTCTAATAATATCGTTATGTCTCGAGAGAGGTATGAGCGTGTTACCGACGTATTTCATGAGAAAACCGTAGTAACCGACATCTATCATCCGAGAATGCGTTGCAGTTTGTTATCGCTCTGTGAACGTTGCTGAAGGGTTTCAAGAGTCGTCCAAAATTACCTATCTGCGTGATCTGCGATTACGAAACATTGTATTGGAATGAGTAGGCGGGCCATAATCTCTTGGAGACAGGGTCGTTTTCAAATTAACAAGTGATGCTGCAATAGTACATATCTTCTTGAGGATAGAACCTTGGACCTGTAGGG
This sequence comes from Teleogryllus occipitalis, assembly GCA_011170035.1. NCBI lineage: Eukaryota > Metazoa > Arthropoda > Insecta > Orthoptera > Gryllidae > Teleogryllus > Teleogryllus occipitalis. The sequence goes on from BLKR01009011.1 coordinate 145,365, forward strand.
TGTGCTAGTGAACCTGGTGTTCCCCGAGTTGGGATTCATCATGGCTTGCACTTCTTTTACTAAGAGGAAAATTCGACTGACTGCCGAATGCCAAATAGCTTGCAACTGATCATTTTGTACATTCTTTGGCTAAACATCTAAGAAGATGATGAAACGTATTAGGGACATTTTCCTGATATCAGCGTTCCATCAAACGACAAAACCTGCCTTCTGAGTATCCTAGGTATACGAAAAACTAATTTACTACGTATAGAAGAAATAAAAATCTACTTTTTGTCACGTGTCCTAATACACGTGATTTTCTATAGAAAATTTGCAAACTTTTCCTGTTGCGTTCACAACATTTTCAATTCTACGGGTGAATTACACAAGAAAGTGATACAACGTAGTAGATAAAGCGTAAAAACATGCCTTTACAGAGGGTTTAGAAATATGTTAAATAAAATGGTCTTATATCACTCAAAATTCCATCAAATAGTGTCACTTGATAAAGCAAGTTACCTAATTATTCTAACCAGAGCTTGATTTATAAAAGTTTAGATCACGGAACGCGCCCCAAATGAATTATTAATTTAATAGAAATAGTTACATATTTATAATATAATTGATTAACTATTCCCGATGTACCGGAACGCCGTTTAGTCGCATTCCGCCAGAAATCAAGCCCTGGTTGTAACTATACGTACATCCTTTTAATTCCGCTCCAATACATCCTTAACAGGTGTGTTATCCTTTTTTCCTTGTCACCCAAAACCTTGCGCACTAGAAAGTTTGTACACGCCATAGCGGACGGCACGATTGATTTCTGCGCATGCGTAGATGCACAAAAGTGATGCAAAACTTGAATTACACATCCGTAAACGATCGATAGTGCTTTAACGATCGCGAGTGCACAAACTCTCTATTATTCTCATCCTTAACGCTACCACCTGCCCCGCCGACTGCCTTCCTTGCCACCACCTTTCCGGATCCACGATCTCCCCACTGACTCCGTACTATTGTTGGTGATTTCTGGGCCTGCTTTGTATCTCCTCCCAGTTTGAGTGAGTAACGTATGTGCGGGGGTTGTTGCTGAGAGGGAGGGAGGTGGAAGGAGTCTCTTGCTACCCCGGTACATGACGGTGTTCCGAGAGGAAGGAAGGGAAGGATAGAAGAGGGGGATTGGACAAAAAATTTAGAGTTGTATTCTGTTAGGGGTGAATTTTTCTAGGTTCATTTGAGGCCGGTGTCGCTGGGTGGGTGGTGTTGTTATGAGTTGGGCAGTGGAATTTTGAGAATGTCGAAAGTAGTCAAAAATTCTTAAGTAGTGTAGTGGTTGTGGAAGTACATTCTGGTGTTGTGGAGTTTGCAGGAAGGCGTATTTTGTAGTGTTTTGTGGACGTCGTTGCGTGTCTTGTCGTCTACGTACTTGTCAATGGGATTCACGATCTCCCCACTGCCCGCTCCCGAGATGCGCGCACACTGCAACAAGAACGCCCTTAACGAATCGGCTCCACGACACGACTGCCCGGTCGTGAACACAGGTAGCAGCGGTGGCTGTGGGATGCCGCAGGCGCCGCTTGCAACGCAACGAGGGAAGGCGGAAAGGGAGGGGAGGCCCAGGTAGAAACGGTGCGAGAGGGGAAGTGGGAGTCTCGCAGCAGGCGAGGTCAATGATATGTGGTTGATTGATTGATTGTTAGTTGTTCTGGGAGCGTCAAATACTATGGTCATTAGTCTCATAAGTGTAGTGCGTATCTTTGTTCGGGGGAGGAGGAGGTGGTGGTGGTCTTACCCCGTTGGAGGTGAGATCCAGCACAGACTATCGGGGTTTTCCCTAACCAAGGTATCTCCCACCAGCGGGGTACCACCGCTGCCGGGACACGCTCTAAGGTCCCGACCGGTCTGATAGTGTAGTGCATGTTAGTGTAGGTAAAGAACATGTTAATATGTGTCTATGGAGTGAGGATAGGACACGAAAGAGGACGGAAAGATCGCGCGCGGTCCGTGGCGCGGTCCGTGTTGGGTAAGGTACTGCTCCAGCATTCGCCTGATGTTGATCGGAGAAACCACGGAAAACTACCGATCAGTGCAGCCGGCCGCTAGAATTCTCTTCCAGACAGCGACTGAATTCGACCTGACTGACAAGCTGGTGTCGAAAATCTTGCCACTGTCGGGACTCGAACCTAGGACATCCCGGTCAGAGGCGCTGCAGTGACATCACTTGGTACACTGACCGCTCCCGGTCAATGATATGTGGGATCGGGTTCATAGTGTGGTGGGAAAAATGTGGGGCGGGCCGGTGAGGACACCAGATGAGAAGGTGAGGAAAGGACGGTGTGGCGGTGGGGCCGGGCGGTAGGCACTGGGGTTGAGGGGGAAGGCGGGAGGGGGTGGGGAAGGAGAAAGGCACCGAGTGGGCGAGTCCAAGGAACGACGGGGGCGCAGGTGGAGACTAATTCAGGAACGGGGGGGGTGCGAGTGGGGCAGGAAGGGAGGTGTAGGTGGTAGCGGAGAAGTTTAGTTAGTTAATGCCTTATTTTACGTGGCGAGACTTCCGTCTAACCACGCAAATTTCGCTACGCTCCTTTCACCACCTAATGGAGAAAGGAGTTATTATCTTGGGGGACGAAACAGGAGAATCTCAATTTTGCTCAGAGGCTTCTTTTAGGCTTGAGAATCTTTTACATGCAGTAAATCTACTACATGGGACAGCCGGCTTTACTTCCCCTCCGAAGGATGGCGTACGAAGGATTTTTTCGCTCTTAAAAATCCACGGATTCGATCGGGTTTGAACCCGCAAATTTACGCTGACCGTTATACTACCGAAGGTGTTGCGGGGGCAAGGTCAAAGGTAAACACGAGAGAAGGGCGGGACCAAGAGTGAGCTTTTCTTTTTTTTTAATTTTTTTTTATTGCTTGTTGGGTTGTACATAGTTCAGTATTACACTCTTTCATATGCAAGGATGACTTACTACTAACTTAATACTATACTTAACCTAATTCTACTATTGCTACTACATTGGGGTAGATTACTCATGAGAGTATCCACTGTTCACAAATGTTTGAGAATATTTTTAGGAATGAATCGAATAAGTATCTAATTTTTTATTCTGGTCTGTGTGTTGTTCGTTGAGGCTAGATTGTATTGTTTTAGTTGGTCTATTGAGTTTATGTTGGAGTAGAAATAATTGGATATGCGTGCTATTTGATAGGTGATTGGGTTCATGTTTAATTCTCTGTGGAGTTGTTGATTTGAAATGAACCATGGGGCGTTGGTGATTGTTCTGAGGAATCTGTTCTGTATTATTTGTATTTTTTTGAAATGAAAAAATTAAAGTTTGGATTTTTTATTCAGTAATGGTTTGAGTTGGATTAATTTCACTTTGGCCTGTTGTATTTTAATGTTTATGTGGTTTTTCCAGTTGAGTTTTTTATCGAGGTTTAGTCCTAAGTATTTGATAGGTTGATTCAATGGTGTCCAGTTTATTATGCTATTGTTTAATAGTAATGGGTGGGGAGCAGAGAATGGTCTTAATGAAAACATTTTTGATTTTGATTTGTTCGGGTTTAGTTTGATTTTCCATTTTGTTGCCCATTCATCAATTTTGTTTAAATGTTGAATTTTTGTACTGCTATATGACAACGTGCGACTTGATATGAATATTGCCGTATCGTCGGCAAACTTTGTAAGTTGCGTGTAACGTGTGATGGGGAAAGAGCGAGCTCTGGACTGATTGTATGAGTTCTATTCATCCCTGTGCTGCATCGTGGGTTAAGAAATGGCTGTGTTCTAGCCTGAGGAAGGGGAAAAACAAGTTCCCCGAAACTTCGCTCCGTAATTTCCAAACAAACTCTGTATAGATGTATATAAATTAGTAATAGGATTTTTGTATTAAGCTATCTGTCAAAATCTTGGACAAATGGACAAATACATAGAAACTGAATTGATAGAGTGCGTACCGTTAATTGATAGATTATTTATTCCCGGAGCGACACTGCCAAGTTTATTAGTCCTGAAAGTTCATGTTTTATTGGGAGAGGTGATGGTGATATTGCCTACTGGATAGCGAAATCCAACGCCGACATATCCGGCTTGTGAGGTTTTCCCCTAACAATGTATTTCCCACCAGCGGGCCACCGTCCCCGTCAGCACAAGCTCTAAGCTCCCGACTGGTCTCCCGGTGGTATAGAACGATTTTCCTGAGGATGAGCCAAAGTGACAGTTCGCGAAAACAAGTGAACTTCACATGCATCGCTTCGCCGCGACAGCTGTTCAGTCACACCCCTTCGTAAAGTGCTAATGGCTCCTGGTAAAACTTCCCTATGCAGAAGTCTAAGAGTTTCGCACGTACACGACTTCGGGAAATATTTAAATTTAATTACGTATGTGGAAAATCTCGTAACATGCTCTCACAATCAGTAAAAGAAAACTGCCAAGAATTTAAATAGAAAGCTCTCAATCAGAGCTCGCCACACAACAGCACAAAGACCGGAACTACGTGCATCGGTACGCATCTGGCTTTCAAGTCTCGGTTTTAAAATAAACATAATATTTATCACACAAGAAGTAAATTCAGTGTAATGTTGATAGAATTTTTTTACAAAAGGGCACATAACACTACACTTCCTAATTTCAATTATTTCTCGTGGCGCACTATATTTTTATCGGACGATAACATCACAAAGAGAAGAGTCGAAGCCATTTACAAGTTAGCCAACTGCAAACAAACGAATGCGGGAAGGGATTCTAATGGGCTCAAGGGTACGACGACCACAGAACCTTCAGATATGTTGCCAGCACTAGCTCTCACATTGGCTCATCCTTAGGAAAATCGCTCTATAGTGTAGAGCATGAAAGTGCAAATGTGTGTTAAATAAACGGTGAGGATAGTGCAAGGAAGAAGAAAGAAGGATCCCGCGCGGTTCGTGTTCCGTTTGTTGGGGTACGGCTGCGGTCTTCGCCTGGTATTCACTGGAGAAACCACGGTAAACTACCAATCAGTGCAGCTGGCAGGTAGAATTCCCCTCCAAACATCTGTTGAATTCGACCTAGTGACGTAGCTAGTATCGAAAATCCTGTCATTGCCGAGACGGAAACCTTAGGACTTCCCGGTCAGAGGTACTGCAGTGACATCAATTATGCCCTGAGCCACAACAACCGGTGGTTCAGTGTGGTGACGGAAGCGAGACAGAATAGAGCGTGGCGCCGAACCCGTTGATGAGGCCAACGGCAGGACGGGCAGAGGCGGGGTAATTCCCAGAATTCGCGACGCTGCAATTCAGGTTCGGCGACTGCGGCGGAGGGGTGGAGCCGTGTTGGCAGTTCCGGAGAAGAGTGAATTGGAGTGCAGAAGAAAGTGCCGTTCGGTGGGTGAATGAGTGCGGGTCGGAGGATGGCATTCATGGAAAAGGGGAGAATGAGATCCGAGAAATGGCAACGCGGAAATATTTCGAGTAACCAAAGCAAGAAGCTGGTGAGACCAGCATTTGAAAGAAATCAGAATGTGATTTGAAAGACGGGCAGGAACATTTTAATAATTTTTACAGATATTTGCGTGCAAAAGTTTGTGATTTTTCAGGCAACGCATTACTTGATAATAGGGGAACCTGCGGAATAAATACTCTTGAACATGATATCCGTTATTGAATCTATTTAGCATCGAATGTTGTTGGCATTTTTAACAACACATTATTAGCAGGGACAAAATAAACGCCTCAATTTTGAATAATAATAATAATAATAATAATAATAATAATAATAATAATAATAATAATAATAACCATAAATTACCTTTATGGTTAATAATAATAATTTAAATCCAGTGAGTGTAGTCACAGAATTCGGTCTCTCAGGGTGTTAATAAAAGCAAGGCAATAAACGTGTGTTGCTATATTAGAATATTTACACTCGCACAGTACCGGTGATACATATGAAACACCCAATTCAGAGTATGTCCATTAGAAATTGTGATCCAGTTGAAGTTATATTCAATTTAAATAAACAGTCTATGAAGAACGCACTATTCGCACGTAACATTTCGCAAGTACTACATATGTCTCTACGTATTTGAGTACTGCATATTTAACATAACACATATTCAGTGGTGTGTGCGTTAAATTTACATCACATACGCATAGTTGTGCTTGCATGTTACGACAGCGGTAGTTTCTTCGCTCCTGAAAAATGTAGGAACAATGTTCCAAGGTATGACGAGACTCCGAGCATTGGGAGTCACCGTAACGATACTTTACGGTCGCAAGAGGAATAAATTGTGAGCTGGCGCTGGAAAGGTTCTTGCCCAAAGGAGTTGTGAACACAGGCAAGAATACAACTTGGTGACTTGCAACAACCACCATGCCAGAGGGTGGGGAGCATGAAATTGATTGATTGTTAGTGATTCCGGGCGCATCAACAACCAAGGTCATTAGTACCGTAAGTGTAGTGCGTGTTTTTCATCGGGAGGTGGCGGTGATCGTTCCCCACTGGATGGCGATGTCCGGCGCCGACCTACCGTCGACTAATGGAGCTTTCCCCAAACAGGTATCCCCCACCAGCGGGGCACCGCCCCAGCCGGAACACGTCCGATCTCCCCGACCGGTCTCCCAGCATGTGTGGTTGTGTAGTGTATGTCAGTGTAAGTGTGGGTAAAGGGAGAGGAAAGGGCAAGGAAGAGGAAGGAAAGATCGCGCGCGGTCCGTTGGAGAAACCACGGAAAACTACCGGCCGCTAGGTATCTCCTCCAGACATCGACTGAATTCGACTAGCTGTAAAGCTCGTCGAAAATCCTGCCGCCGTCAGGACTCGAAACTAAGACCTTCCGGTCAGATACACTGCAGTGACATCAGTTGATGCACTGAGCCACCGCTTCCGGTAGGGGAGCATGAGGGACGTTGGCGTCGAGAGAATCGTTAGTCGTAGAGACAGCGGAGGCTGCAGAACGATGCGTTTACTGACTCAGATGTGAGCGGGGAAAGCTGAGGCGAAATGACGCAGAAAAGAAGACACTGGGATCGGGAGAGAAAGGATGGGCTGAAGTTTGAAGCGGGGAGAGACGTGGTGGGGTAAAGCAATGACAGATGGAATAGGTCAGGGAAGTACGAGTAGAAGTGGTGAGTCCGCTGTCTGTCGGCAGAGAGGGGAATTATCGACTTCTGAATGTAAACAAGCGTCAGGGCGTGTCTTACCTCGAGGCTAAGTATCAGAAGAGTACCTCTCTCAGTCTACAAGCGGGAGAAACTCCCCGGGATTTTATGTGGGTTGATGCCACGCAATGAGAGCTGTGAGTACATCAGGTGATTTTTTTCGACAAGCATGGTTTCTGAAGGCGTGGCTGCATTTGTACGTAGAAGAGGCTGCGATAGTTCAGTACAACAACTTTTCCCGATACAGCATCTAAGACCGGGAGGTCCAAGGGTTCGGGTTCCTGCGGTGGCGGATTTTCCATACTAGCTACATAGCTCGGTGGATTCGCTGTCTGGAGGAGAATATAAACCTTCGTGTCATATCTGTTTCATCAAATACTATACCTAAAGGCTTTTTAGACCCCAAGCTTTACTGAAAATTGGAAGTGATAAACACGAATGGGCACGGCAATATGCTGGGTGTAAATATTTGATTTCATACAAGAATACCTTTGTTATTTACAAGAACATAAAAAAAATAATTTATTCTTTTTAAGCTATTTTGTACATTGTCTTTTTAATTGTAAAATCAGATTTATTTATTACACCTCTTTCATTTTGACAGAGTAAACTTTAGAAATAAATTAATTCGATTTAAAGTAATACATGATCTTAAATTATGTTTTTTATTAAAACTGGTAATGTACAACGTTTCGAGACACGGTGTTGCCTCATTATCAGGTACACCTGTAAAGATGAATTATATAATTATATTTACTATAATGCAAACAGGTATTAAAATTTATTACCCATTTAAAACACTTAAAATTATCTGACAATCAATTGTGACGTACTAGGGTGAAAAACACAGACGACTGTTCTGATTGATATATACAATATATTCACAGAATATTTACAATTAATGTACAATGATTATAATACAAAAATCTAACCCCTTGGCAACCTTTCAGTTCTCTTAGCCGCGAAACCCCGCGACCGTCCCTAGGCCTCGCCCAGAACCACTGCTTCGGAAGCAGCAAAAAGCAACGCGAGGTGCGAAGCTGTCGGACATAGAGTCCCGTAACTACACCAGTTACATGGCTTGTCGCCAAACCGATCTTCGACCCGAAGATCACGTGCAATGATAGCACTGGAGATACCTCTCGTCTTTCGACACCCAGCGTATCCCGCGAGGCTCCTGTCGGCGCGGCCTTAAATATCCGACGGCTCGCCCCCACCCTACAAGCAGCGGGCGTCATACGGCTCGCTGGCCAGCCTTTCCAGAGCTGCAACCGACATCTCTTAAACTCGCCCCCGCGCGCGTCCTTCCCAAGGAAATTCCAGCCGGGATTCCTAAGGGCTTTTCCAACCGGCGCGGCGTGGCGCCGCCGCTCTCCACCCCATCCACATCCGGCTTAGCGCGGGTTTCCCCGAAGCGGCCCGACGCACCGGCGCCGGACCAGGCGACGCTACACAAGGTCAGATAATGTAAAGTGCATTCTTGTATGAAATCAATATGATTGTCAGATAATTGCCCTGTGGACCAATTGTCCCGATATCCGATGCTCACCCGCACGTCGAGCTCCGTAAGATTTTTGACCTGAAGGTATTTCCCTGCTGACCTGGATGGCCGAGGTGGCTAAGAGCGAGTACCGACTCAGCGCTTCGGTCCGAAGGGTCGCGGGTTCGAGTGCCGCCTTGGGCATGGCTGTTTGTCCCTTGACTTTGTGTGTGTTGTCGCGGAGGGCCTCGCGTTCTGCTGACCCCAGATCAGAGGAGCCCGCAAGTGTTTGTCTAGTGTATGGTCGAATATGCGTCCCTTCGGGACGTAAAGGGCAACCGGCTGTCGGCTGGATAAAAGACCTAGGGAAAAAAAAGGTATTTCCCCACAACGAGGACTGCCTCAGTTGACAGAAACTGTAATGTAAGCTCTCGAATGATCTCCAAACATGTGTAGTTGTGTTGTTTATATAAATGTGCTTGTGAGTAAGGAACAGGATAGCCCAGGGGTATGGAAGAAATATCGCGCGCAATCCATGGCCCTTTCGGCAGGTTACTACTCCGACATTCAGCTGGTATAGCTCGAAAAAACCAAAAATCCTACTAATACCAATTCCAGCTGCCGCACGCTGGAATTATTTTCCAGACATTAGCTGACTTGAACCTAGCCATCTAACTAGTGTCGGCAAATCACCTCCGTCGAGATTCGAAACCAAACACATCGCTACAGCATCACAGTTGCTGCACTGGATCTTCTCATCCGCTTCTGGCTTTTATGCTGACTCTTTAAGGTTGACGAGATTAAGGAGCACTGTAACATGAACCTTAGGACGAACCGGTTAGAAGATATTTCCAAAGCAGACGTGGTATTCCCTATTAGAATCTCCAGCCATTCGGATGAACACGTGCTGCCTGGGTCCAGGTAGAACCGCGTGCGTGCGTGCGTGCGTGCGGGCGGGCGGTGCGTCGACGGCGGCGGCGACGCTCATCTCGCACGCGCGTGGATTAATGCCGCCCGCCGCCGCCGCCGCCGCCAGCGCCACCGCTAGCGCTGCCGCATGTTTCGCGCGCGCCCTAACGCCGTTACCTGCTCCACTAGCTTCGTCAAAGAGACACAAGGCGAAGAGCCGAGGCGATGCGTGGCGAGGTGAGGCGAGGCGGGGCGCGGCGCGGCGCGCCAAGGCGTGGAGCGGTGCGTGGGAGGAGGCGCGCTCCGCCGCCGCCTCCGCTCTTTCACGGCGCCTCTGTTTACCGCCGCCGCCGCACGCTCCCGCCCTCTCCCGCCAATTCCACGCCGCCGCCCAACCACTGGTCCGTTGTTATCATCCCACGAGTCGGCGGCCTGCCGCCTCCACTCCCACTGCCCGCCACTGCCATTCAACCTCCATCTCCCCATCCCCGCCGCCGCAGCTCGCCCCGTCATCTCGATGGCACCCACCGCCCTGCTGGCCCAACCCCGCCGCCATGCTGGCCCCACCCCGCTTTTGATACTCCGCGCCCCGTGCCGTCGTTGCTACCGCAATGTCCGCTGACACAAGTGACATTCCTCCGTAGCCGACCACCTCCATCGCCCCACCGCTACATCCCCTTCGTCACCGGCCCCTCGTCACCGGCCCCTCGTCACCGGCCCCTCGTCACCGGCCCCTCGTCACCGGCCCCTCGTCACCGGCCCCTCGTCACCGGCCCCTCGTCACCGGCCCCTCGTCACCGGCCCCTCGTCACCGGCCCCTCGTCACCGGCCCCTCGTCACCGACCCCTCGTCACCGGCCCCTCGTCACCGACCCCTCGTCACCGACCCCTCGTCACCGACCCCTCGTCACCAACTCCTCATCACTGGCCCCTCGTCACCGGCCCCTCATCATCGGCTCCTCTCATAGGCCCCTCGTCATTGGCCCCTCGTTATAAGCCCTTCGTCATCACCCCCTCGTCATCACCTGCTTATTACCACCCCACCACCCCCACCACCAGCACTACCACCACCACAGCCATTCCGCCAAGACTGCGCCGCCATGCCGTTCCCACCCCGTCGTCGCGACCTCACGACCGCTGTATATGTCTGTGGCATTTCTCCGCAGTCGCCCTATCTTCCCCGCCCCACAGTTCTCCACCCCTCGCCCACGTCTGCCCGTAGCGATGGTCCCTCGGTCCAACGAAGCCTCGCGCTCCACAATCTCCACGCATGGAGTCACCTCCACATACCATGTGGACAATCTCAAGGTCCTTTTTCCACTCATCCCTGCCACTCCTGATACCGCTACCCTGACGAATAATTTTTTGTTGATATGCCGTTGCCGCCCCTGACGATCTTGCCGAGTCTGCCTATCAATTCTCGCTTGTTAATTTTCTATCTTCCCCACAATCCTCTCGACCTCCGTTCCACTCTCGATTCACGACCTCGCTCCCAATCCCCGCCGCTGAACCTATGGCCCAGTCTCCCTCATGCGCCTGTGCCCCCACTTGCGCCTCTCCACGCTCTCGCCTTTCCTGCCACCGCCTCCGACCCTAACCCCCGCTCTCGCACTTCCATTCCAACTTCCGTTCTCAATTCCGCCACCGGTCCTTTCTCCACGATCTCGATCTCTTCCCCTCTCATCCGCACCCACCTCGCTGCATCAACGACGTCCGCCACTGCTTCCACCAGGCGCACTGTCACACCGCCAACTCCGCCCCCGCCCCCGCCCCGCACCACGCCCCCGCTCGACCCCCGCCGCAGCGCGTCGCCGGGTCGCTGGCGCCGTCTTTGCTCGCCGGCTTTGCGCTGCTCGCCGCAGTCGCAGCGGCCACCGCACGCTGTTTCCCCATCGCAGACGACGAACTCCGGCCCCATTCCCCCACCGCGCCCTCTGCTGCTGCGCACAGCGTCTATTAGCCTCTTCATGCTGGGCTTCGAATAATGTGCCTTTCCACATTCACTACACGCTCGCCCAAATCTAAACCGACAACCAACACACATTCACAATAATCAAATTTCGTTTAGAAATACCCGTGGCTTTGTAGCGAACGGGCGGACACATGCACAACGTTTTGAAAACATTCTTTTGGAATATACAGCTACGAATTTCCGCGATCATACGGTTTATTGTCGATGATGAACAATGCCCTATGTGAAAAAAACGACAGCATTTAAATGTAATACGTATGTTGTGGTCTTGCTGCTTTGATATGTCGGTCGAATGATTTTTTCGACAATTCTCTGTATTTTACACCTGGGATATTTTCATCACAAAAAAATCACGCAACAATCTATTGATTCGAACACGTAAAATCAGGTTAATAGGCACACGTTTCACAAATGTAGAAGCCTTGTAACCCTCCCAAAATATCTTCTTTATTAAACATTTTAAAACATTACACATTTTATGTTTGTTTCAGAATTCTTCCGGAATATCCCAAAAGCTAAAGCTAATGCCAATCGATTCGGCTTGTCTAGGTAATCCAATAAGCTATTAAAAATCTCTATAGACTTGTTATATCATCCAATCCGCCAATCCTCTTTATTTTCACCCCTTCATATTTGTCTCCGATTCGTCCTTCCTCTATGTAGCGAGCACCTCTCCACGAGCTAAACTACACATGTTGGAGATTCCGTGGTACGTGGAGAATTTCTTGAATGTTAGGTAACCAGAACTATGTAATTGTTTACTTTATTGCATAGTTGAGTCTAACGAAAATATATAATCCACTTAATCGTTTGATGCAGAATATTCTAAACTATTGAATATGTTTTGTATTATTCGCCTATATTTAGCAGCCCTTAACTTTACAAGTGACATCATTGTACTACCCCGCTACGCCTCTCCTCCGCTTAAAAGACGGTGAATAGTGGCTTTTACGAAAATATGTTTTGCCAGATTTTTTCTATCAAATAACCGAGAATTGTATTATGTTTATATTCTTCACTACTTATAACTATTTGATGATTATTTTCTTACCAAATTCTCCATGATATAAATATCTTTGCTAAGTGACAGGAATATGTTTGAGTGGGGAATTATTTTTTCGTTTTTGTTTTGTGTTGTGTTATTAAATCATTCAGTTATTTATTGTATTTAGCAATAATGTGAAATAAATTAGGAAATTTCTATAAGTTAACTATTCTCGCTTAATGACGGACAAGATTTTAACAGACAAGAATATTTGCCTGTTAAATCTTCTAACTTAAACGTAGATATTTCATGCTTTTAAAATGACTTTTAAGTAATTAGGATCACAAAATCAAAATACTTTTGATTTAATTTTTTTAAATTTTACTTTCAATTAAGAATTTGATATCGGACTGGTGTATTTTAGCGTTTTAATGCATAATTTTTTGGTTTCAAGAGAAAATGGGGATTAATGTAGCTAAATTTGTGACCAAAACGCTCAACTAACTTGTCCCAAAGACTGTCATAACCCAGGAATCCAGTGACGTACAGCCACTCCGGGACAATTTGTACAACCGTTTCTTTTAAATCCCGCGCCAATTTCTCTAGACGCACTGCCCGCGAGCTCTAGTAAGCATGGTACCTTGCCTGCGTCCTCCACATGCCTGTCCTACACTCTTCTCCGCTCCGCCCCAAACTGCTCTCTCCCCCTCGTCCGTCTTTCCCACACTTGTATCCTCGTCTTTCTCCCTTTTGTGTCTTCCCCTCAGCTCCTGCTTTTCTCCGTCTCAATAGGACACATTCTCCTTAACTGCACTAAGGGGGAATCTCTGAGGCTCAAATTGCTAGAAATAGAAATTCCACAATGTAAGAAAAAGTTACTAATCCAAGGATTCGACTGTAGTTTTCACATATTTTAGAGTAGTCTTTAGGAAACTGCTGAGTAAGTATTTAAAAAACCCTACCTCTCATAAAAATATAAAATGAAAGCGAAAGCATATCTTTCACCTACCGAACATCTCGAGATACCACATCAATTAATATCACAATCTGCGATGATGTCAGTTCATCAAAAATGCGTGTATTCACGATGAAATAAAAATAATAATTATTTAGAACTTCAGAGAAGCAAAGAAGTTAAAAGATAAAAAATCTCCGTTGCTACTCGTCTATCTGAGTTTTAACATTTTTATTTGTGACATACATCTGCATATAAATATGCTTATGTGTAGAATTAGGTATTAATAAAATGTTTAAAAAATATTTTAATTATTTCATTTGATATACCGTTTTTTCTTTACAAATGTTATGATTTGAAACATCGTAATTCATGAACCGTTAATCATTTTTGATGATTTCCTTTTACAATCGTTATTTGGATTACACTTTAGTGCCTGGACTTACAATAGATTATTGGTAAGGGACTTCACAGGGAATTGAATTAAATGTTTTAAAAATCACTGATTACAATAATGATTAACAAATAAATAAATCATTGCTAAAATGCTGTTATAACTATTTCAGGTTTAGGCAAGAGAATTGACTTCCTGCTATTGAATAAAAATCAATTATTAAGATATCTTCGAAATTAGATTTGAAAAGAAATGAGAGGATTTTAATGAAGTGACATTTTTTCTTTTCACTTTACAACAATGCCTTTCAGTTCGGACATTCATTTTGTGTTAAGACGAAAGGAAATGACCCATATTTATAAGGCAATTTTTTGCATTTTCCATCCATTTCGATTAATAAATCATTTTTTACATTTTCCTGTCAGTTTTAAAGCGTTGTTTGCCGATTTAATCGATTTTAATATCAATTTAATATTTCTTGCTTTCAATAATATTTAAGAGTTGCAACAACAGTACTCCAAAGAATTACAGAGGAGCCTAATCGATTTCTTCCTTCAGAAATAAATATGTTACTGTTAAAAGTGATCCCCTGGAAGGATCACAGGTACAGGTATCGCTGTATCTTAAAACTAGTGGTGTTAAAACAGCACATACTTTCTCGCCTGTACTTTCACAAAAAGTAGGAGAAAAGTACTCAAATTTTCGAAAAATGGTCCATGTCATTATTTCAAAATTTATCTTTAAGAAACGGATTTCATTAAAGGAAAATCTCTATCTTCATAATTGTAGTTGTAGGAAGTAGCGGCAAAAATTTTGAATTTTTGCAACATTCACAAAATCAGAGTTCTCAACGAAAATGAAACCTCCACCACCTCCACCAAACGTCCTTCTCATTATCGAACAAGAAAATTTAATTAAAAAAATGGAGCCATTTTTTGAAAATTTGGAAAATATCCCAGGGACTTTATGTAAAGTACCCCCAAATTTAAAATACCCGTTTCAAATTCAAGAGGCCGTTATATCAACCAGACTGTCTCATGAATTTCGACTCGGGAGAAAATCGACTGAACGGTATAGCCGCTAACGTTATTCACACACGGACAGTCGGTCGGACGGACGGACGGACGGACGGACTGATGGACTGACAAACATTTACCGTCATTCAATTTTTCGGTATCAAGGCCCCAAAAACACGGATTATGGCTACACCACGTGTTAGAGGATTTTTCTCTAAATTTAGCAACTGAATTGATTCACTTTGTGGTTACCTGGCCCCTCTAATGAGTTTTTGTGATAAACTTTCACCGTTTTTTCGCTCAGCATTTCATAACTTCCTCTCTACTGCCTAAGCGGTAGCAAAGAAGTAAACACTGACAATATTTTAATACAAAACTTGCCGCAAATGATTGAAATATATTGTACTATATAATGTATTATATAAAATGTGTGCAATATAAATGTACGCGTAGTATTAGTTTTCAAGTACATAATTTTCATACAAGTATACCTCGGATCCACCTTTGCCCTCCTCCCCATTCGTTTTCTCCAGGTACGGAATGGTCTGGTACGCGATAACTAGGAGCCCACGACACACGATTTCAGAGTTGTGTGCGATGGAGCATCGCATGGCCGCTGTTCACGAGAGTCGGAGCGGAAGTCATGGCAACAGTTCTTTGTTTAGGGAATGTCATCGGGTAGCACAATTTCATTTGTTACGTGAAAGAAATTTGCAGTAGGGTGTGTTCATATCTACAGATGGCTCTGCGAGTGTCTGTATTAACAGATACGAGCACAGAGCAACGTGAATCAGTTGTCCGACTACCGCTGCGCGAGATTAATGCAACTTGTTTCCAACAGCGCTCATATTCCAAGACAGCCGTTTTCTTTGGGCGAAATGCGTGTGAATGTCACAGGGCATTGGTGGAAGCTCTTGGAATGAACGCCCTTTCAGACGGGACAGTCGCGAAATGCGCAGGGAAGTTCTGCGAGGACACGTAGCAACCAGTGATCAGCAACGCACGTATGGTCCTGTGAGTGTGCCGACTGATGTGGCACGTGCGGTAATTGAGCATCTGCCTAATAGGTCCTTTAGGACGGGTATACAATACTTTTGGAATGTTGTGAACATGTATATGCTGAAATGCTTTGGAATATGAAACCAGTACGTTATTTCAAAAACTTTAATAAATATGAGGAATACAATTTTGGGGTTAAATGTCCATGCGTTTAGTTTATACATTGTCCTTTCATGAGAACTCGTATATTTCAATATTTTCGACCCATGCTTGTATTCTCATCAAAAAAATAGTTGCCATAACTTAGGCTCCAACACTCGTATTTTACATTCTACATTATTTGCCTTCCTTTTATTGAATTCTGGGGGGTCATTTTCTATCCAGGGCATTGACAGTGTTCCTATCGATGACGTGTCGTACAGTATGCAAATCCATCAACTTTACTCAGCGTTAGCATTCCTATTAATAGAAAACATTTGTAATAAAAATAATTTCATTTTCATTTGTTCGATTCATTCGGAAATAATATCAGTACGGTCGATCTCGTACCCATCTACACGCAATGTCTACGGTAAACCTTTCAAGAGGCACGTACACGCAAATTTTGATTTCTAGTGAATTTCATCAGGAATGAATTGTCAGAAATAATTGTGTATATGTTTACCCTTGTGCATGAGAAATAAGCTTAAGTAACTATTCCCCGTTCAGAAACCTCTACTATAAAAAACATTGTTTCTTGTGGAATGCTTTTATCTCTTTAAAAAAATTCATCGCATCGCAGAGAACTTATTAATGTTTCGTAATTTAAATCTCGTTTTACTTTGCACTCACTTTGCGTTATTTTTTTATTTCTCTGTACTCACTTGTTTTTCTTCTCCCTCCTGTCTTTAAATATTCTTCAGCAATAATCTCCAGAGACAAGCATTGCATGGATCTAGTCTTTTACTTATTGTGCACTATTTTTCGTTTGACCTCTGTACATGTATTGTTTTGCTGACTTCCTTTTATATTCATGCCCAAAAACTTAAAGAATGGGACCAATTACCGATTTCCGCTTTTTACACACTTTTCCCCTAGTCTTAGTCTTTCTCTCTTGCAAACATACCTGAAATAACATCGAATTTAATCAGTGGCACCTTAAATCCCAATGTTTCACCTCACGCCTCATGAGCATTATCATCTCTTATTCTTAGCACTAGATTTCATCTTTCTACCGACACTTCTCTCTCCCTTTCATTTTAGCAATCGTTTTAGAATATCGTGGCATGGAATTACTCACTGTTTTCTTATTTAAACTGCAATGTTTAAACTAAAACGCATTGTCAGATATATTGGGTCTCCAATAGTTCGTCTTTGTCTGTCTTCTCTTCCTCCTCTCTTGTCTCTCTTCTCGGTCGTCTCTTTCTCTCTCATCTCAAAAATAATTGCATGGTATCAATGAGTGATCTCTACTTTAACCCGTTACGTATTTCCTTTCCTTGGTGCACCACCTTCTTTTCTTTCCTTCTCTCCTGCTCCGCTTTTTCCCTTCCACCAGCCGAGCACTTGGTTGCGCGATAATCTTGCTTCAGCAGAGAAGGGGTCGGTAGTCTGACCGGTGATTCCTTACTTGTGAAGGAGAGTCCAATAACTGGGAGCTCCCAGAACACGGGAGAAGTGATGGCGGCGGAAACTAGAAGCGAAGGCACTCATTACTTTGCTCCGAGTAAAGAGAATACGACGACATTTTGACATAATAATCTACCACTAATCCGTTTCGTTCTTTTGTCTGCACGTCTTTGCTATTAGAGCTGTTCCGTCTGTCCATGGAGAATGGGTTCCCAAGAATAATGTTGCCTCGTTCGATCGGGTGTTCCAGCCTAGTATTCGGTGGATTAAAAATATCCTTTAACGGCGAAATCCGCAACGGAGATGTTAGACTGTTAGCCTTTTAGATCTGAGGACGTTGTTTGAAACCCGGTGAGTCTGTATGGAATTAGTGGTAGGCGCAGTGTTTCTAATTTAGATTACCTCCGGGTTCGTTTCACCTGCCGTTGAGTTTTAATTATCCATACCAACATCGCTATCATTCGCCTATTTATTTCTCCTTCCAATATAAATGTAAGCGACTTGGTTTTGACAACGTTTCTGCAGTTTTAGATATATCTGGACATCTAAAACATTTTCATTAAATTGAACCGAGAACAAATTTTGAGAATAGTTTTTATTTAAATCACTGATTCCGTACTTTTTATTTATTTGTGTTTATTTATTTGTCTGCTGCCAAAGGTAAAGAAAGTTTGGAGACGTGTGGGAGAGAAGTGTAATCTGCTCACTTTTTCTTGATCTCCCGAATCTCTAGCTCGCTCTTTTGTTATACATAGTTGACTTATTCATAAAGGTACCAACAAGTCTGGTTTGCTACTTTTGGAAACTAGAAATTTTGGTTCTTGCGTAGTAAAAAAGATAACTGCATGGGTACACGAACTACACATTTGATATTACTGTGTTAACAAAACAAGAACTATTTTTTCCTATTTAAATATTGTATCAATTTTATAACTCAAATAAATGCAGTTCGTAAAATATATGCACCACTCTGGGATAAGTATTACATCCAGTAAACTAATCCTCATTCGTGTCCTTCAAATGAATTAACTCGTTACGCGAGAGAGAGAAACAACGTGGTTCAGTGCCTCTCTCAGATAAATTCTCGGAAGCGAGAACGGAATACCACTGTAATTTGTGTTAAAAGTTTTACTACCTGGATTGTTATGTTTTACAATTAAAATGAACTTTTTCAAAGGCATCATGGTAAACAAAAATTAGGCAAAGTTTGTTCTTCTGAATGACACGAGATCTGTTAAATTCTGAAACAGCGATACATTTGTGTGTTTCGCAACATATGGATGCAAATACCTGAATTTAGGGAACTATTTCAAATCACGTCTGCCTTGTAGTTTATGATTCTTTTGTCTACATTTGTAACATTTTCCCATTTAAAAACTCAACGGGAGTTTTAAACATGAAGAATGTATATATTTGCACCAGTACATACAGGATTGGAAAATGTTTTTGGTGTTGAGGGAACACAGAATGAGAGTCACTGATTACTTGAAGTGTTAGTGTGTACGTAATGGCATGTCCGCCACTACAGCTCCGTAGATCGGGAGGTCTTGCGTACAAGACCTGCGCTACAAGACTTGTAGGGTTACGTATTAGAATTATGTTATGGCTGGAGAAGCGTTTGCAGATATGAGTGCTTTTGGCAACGCTTCCATTCTTGATTACGTCACGTGTTCATGAACCGTCAGTTTTAGCATACTGGTATAATTTCCTTTTCATAAAATCTCGTGAAAACCTAACGTCATATACGGCTTTCTATTGTACTTTATTTCATTTCGTTAGTTTCATACAAGTTTGCGTTTGGTTTAATGTTTTTATTGTGTGTTTCTGTACAGGAAAGTTTCTCAAAGGAAATTAGATTTTCACTGACGAATTCACACAATCTCAATTTTTATGTTCTCTTTATTGTAGAAAGAAATATATTTATTATAGTTCACTTAGAGCTAATACTCGCTGGCAAACATGATTACAATTAGAACTAACACAATTACAAACCTATTACGAATATTTACGATTAAAGTAACAATTAAAAATGTAGGTTGATATCCTAGTTCTAATTAAGTTCTAGTTATCTCTAAATTGACTAATTATTAATAATAATAATAATAATAATAATAATAATAATAATAATAATAATAATAATAATAATAATAATAATAATCAAGATAGTAATATAAGCAATAATAACTTAAAAATTACATTAAAGCCAAAAATAGTGTTAAAATGATGATAATTATATCAATAATAATAATATTAATAATAATAACGATAAATGTCTCAGTATGATTATTAGTGATGATCTAGATGGAATTGGAATAGGATAGAATTGTATTATCAAGCAGCAACATTTCAGTATTAAGTAGTATTTTAATCCAAGATGGAGCACTTGCAAACACTAGAATGTACCTTTAAAGCAATTCGTCATACTGCATTGATAAAGTTCTTACAGGAACTTGCTATTGCAACAAACCATTTTATCTAACAAATAAAAATTCTGTGTTAATGTGTGAAGTGACAGTTACGTGAGAATTGAGAAAGAAGAATGAAGAAAGAATGAAAGCTTTTTGCCTTTCCGGTTCGTTTCACAAGTGAGCTGAAGTATCTTCTTTGTTCTACCTCCTTTTATTGTGTTATTTGTTGCTACACGTGCTTTCTTTGTAACTAATGACGTAAGTAAATTAATACACTGAGGTATATCAGACCAGCTCCAATTAAAGAACAAGCACATTTTCTAACGGAAGAAGCAAATTTTCAACTGTAGGAAAGAGTCCTGATACGCTTCATAGGGCATGTGAAGTTCTTTTCTCGCTGTCAAATGGGTCATGCCATGTGAAGTTGTCTAGAGTTTTCCCGCGATCATTTTGGACTTCGACGAAATTCTACAATATGGACACGCGTCTCAAAGGAACACAAGTGAAGTTACAGCTCTATAAGTGAAGTAGATTTTTTCAGAAAGCTGTTTGTTTCACTCCGTGCAGCGACATTGACGTAGAACTAAATTTTTATTTCAATATATGCATCAACTTCTCTGGGATATTAGCGACACTATTGACACATACAGAAAGAAATTGTTTGGCCATTCAACTATCATACAGATTATTGCAGCTACAAGAATTGTCTCTAAATATGAGTGTGAAAAGAAATAAATCATTTACATTTATAGTCTTCTTCTATTACGATACGAATAAACTTCAATGTGACTTCATTAGACATGCAACTCACTTGAATATTTTAAGCATGCTTTTAATATTACGTTTTTACTTTACAAGTTTAAAATTACCTAGATAGGTGTTGATAACACTTCTATAGAAGTTTCAAGGTTTAATTGGTACGCTAGTCATTTGTTTCTTACGCCTGCATCATTTAATTAATTTGCAAATATCTAGGTCTTCAAAAATGCCCTTAAAAATATTTGTGATAGGAAGAAAAAGGAGGGCCAGTTGTGTTAAGGGCTTTACCAAAGTGCTACATTATTGTAAGTTATATATAAAAAGAGTTTATAAACATTTTCAGTTAGTTTATTACTGGGCACTAATTCTATTCCTTTTCAGCCAAGCTGTAAGTTCTTCTTAACGTTCTCTCTCTCTGGAGACTCATTCGCATTAGAAAGATGACAATGTTGTGTATCTTCCCCGTTCTCGCATTTTATTTAAATCATTTTCTGCATGAAATACGGAGGGAGCTGTGGTAGTATTCTCTGATAATGCCGTTATTATCACTGGAATCAGAATTATTAGTCCATGAGGAACGGGTCCCATTGCTGATATGAGATTTGGATATATGACGGCTGTCTCTTTTCTTTATGAAATTTAGATTTCTCTCGATTATGTAGATCATCAGTTAAAAAGAAGAATTATTTTAATAATCTTATTTAAGGCAAACCATAGGAATACGAAATGGCATAGATGGATGAACCCCATGCATCTAAGGGTTGTCTACATCTTTCATATTTTCAAATAATCGAGATAAAAAACTTTTAGATTTTCTACTTCTTGATCCCTCTATTCTCATGTGTGACAGAAAAACAAAACAATTCAGATTGTCCAAACAACCTATTTAGGATAGGGTACACCACGTATACTCGACATTTTTTAACCAAGAATAAATTGCAACCACACCAACTTCGATACAGCTTAGGCCGGTTTATAAACCACGTAGGGTAAAGACCAGAAACTCCATATCCATATGAAGCCTGTAATATTTTTTTTCTTCAAGGCCCTGTTATCCTCCATCACTTGTTCTATAAGTCTCGTTGTGATTGATAATACAATGCACCCTTGTCAATATAAACTATTCTTATTTAGCGTTATTACCAAGCAGAGAGATACCCGTGTAATTCACTCGATTAAAATATAAAGTAATTAGTTTAATTTCACATAAGTTGAAGATTTTATAGGCTCTGAACGGGAATGGTAGTATTGAAACGCGTCGAACCAGCAAAGAATCAACGGACTGTTCAATGAAGTCTTTGGCCTCAACGTTTTAGTTTTTAAGGCCCTAAAACGCTTCGATTAGCAGTTATGAAACGATAAAGATAGAAAACCCCGAGTTTTGCGGGTTGCATTTGACATTTAGATGCGTTTTTTAAAACAAATCCTTCACATTTTTAAAGTCAAAGTGAAATTCGTCACGTCTCCGGGAAATTATCTTCCTTTATAGACCAGATTTATAAAGATTGGTTACGTTTGAGAGCCGTAAAAGGTTTGTATACTACTGACATAATATAGGAGGCGATAGTATTCACTCCAGTTAGTATGATCGAGGGATGGGATACGCAAGGATATTACAACGACGAGATAGATTTCTGAGTGTTGAACACAAATAACGCCCTCTAGATTATGTAGATCATCATTATCATTATCGTCATCATCGTCGTCAACAACGTCATGGATTAAGCTGTAGACCTATTCCGGAGAGATCTGGTAATCTCTCTATTAGCCATTGATTAATTTCGTTAAGCTCATTTCATAGTCCAAGGTGTGTGACATGGGAAGCCTGTCACCATAATGTAATCTGCACACAAACTAAGGAGGAATTACGATCATGGAAGTCTTGTTCAAATTCTGCTGATGGGTGTCTTTAAGGCTTCAAGATACAGCCGTAAATGAAAGACAAGTATCAGACTTATTTGCTTTCCTTCCAAAGGCAGAAAGGTGAATTTTATGGTTTGAAAGTCACACTTCAACCAGTCTTGAAACCACGAAGATCAGTTGCAAAGTCCAACGTGCGAACATCAGCGTGACCTATGCAACAACCGTTGTTTCACCCAAACAACTAAGTTGATTTTGACCTAATGTTAGTTATTTCAATCTACAGTCGACTCCGATAATAGTGAACTTCTGGGGACTAATACTTTTCGTTCACTATATATGATGATGTCAAAATTAAATTGAATTTCTCCATAACAATTGATTTTATTATTATAGATGTACATCAAAATACATGAACAGCACGATTAGAATATTTCAATCTCCTTATTTGTCGTTAGAAAGTCAATTATTTTATTGTATTGTTTGCTTCGAACATTTTACACTAGTAATTTCTTTAGATCCTTCTCCAGAGTTCGTGCTCTCTCCATACTTGATTCTGCATTGTCCTCTGTCTCTTGGTATCGCAATGCAGTCTTGACATCTTTGAATGCCTCTTGCACTGTTGGAACACCGTCTCACTCTCCGAAGATCCTTCTAATCGCCTAATAATATGCGAGATCCAATCAACTTCCAGGACGTATTTTCTACGTTCGCTATAGCCGAGGTTCAGGTTCACTATTACAGAATCTTCTTATGCTTATTTGTAATGTAAGTGGAACTGGATCAGTGACTTAAGTTCACTATAACCGAGTGTTTACTTCATCCGAATTCAGTATAACCCGAGATATTTATTTTCATGTATTTATGGTAAAAAGCGGATAAAAATTGAAAATGACGTATGGAGTGGATACATTCAATACGAAAACGTTTTCTTGAGCTCCAAAATCTCTGACCCCTTGGTTTGCTCTCCTAAATTGATTTATAAATAAAGATAGTAGGCAACATTTATGATTATATTTGATAAAATAAAATATTCGCTTCCTTGTAATGGAATCTATATGCACAGGGAAATAAACTATGGTTATCGTTTCTACCGCTTATCGTGCCCTGCATAAAAGATTCGACTGACCACGGCGAGAACTACAAGGTACTGCTAGCTAAATAAATAAATTGTCTACTAAAACTCCCGGGAAAACGTGTGCAGATGGTGAAACTACAGTAATATTCAGAATCAAAGCAACGGTTCATCTCAGCATGTGGTCAATGTATCACAGAAAACTGGACGAAAAATCTAAAACATCTGACAAACACTAAATAAATAAAATTCACTAATTACACGCGCCCATCTGTGACTTATGTGAGGATGAACTAACGCTGTCTTATGTAGTGAACGTTTGCCCTAAGTTCCAAAAAGAAAGAGAACGCCTATCACCAGAACAACAATTTAAAGCAGTCATCAACAGGAAAGAGTAAGATTTTGCCAGAATACTAACATATTTAATAAAATATAAGTAACTCCCTAAGCATGATTGGGTGTCAAGGTTTTGTACTATTAAAATAATCTCCTTGCTATTGTAAAAGCTGTAATATATATATATATATATATATATATATATATATATATATATATATATATATAATGTAAAATCAAATATCGAATATATAAAATACTGAAAAGTCGTTACGAATCTTGGGTTGATGCGACTATAATAAATAAAATAAATTAAATGCACATCCCTTTTAATATACATTAAGTATTTTTTTGAGCAGACCTTTCCAAGATAAATAGGCTGGCAGAGGCTTGAGAGGGACATGGCCCGCGCCCGCGTCTAACGGAAAGGTGAAAAATGCGGCAAGGCCCCCACGCGGCACGTGACAAAAAAACGCCATCTCGTAAGCAGGCAGGGGGCGACGAATAAGAAGCGCCGATTAACAAGATGATGTCGGAGGCGACCGACCAACGCGTCGGCGACAGTTCCAGCGTCCCTGCTACCGACGCATTACTATGTATCAGAGGGCACTGGCATGGTTCCCGGGAAAGTGGGAGAGACTCTGGCCCTCACAGTGAGTGAAGTATAACATCAATGCCAACTTGGACGACAAAACCAGGCGAATCCCGGAGCAGTACCCTACCAAACGGGCACTGTGCTTCCTCTTCCTTGTCCTATCTTCTCCCCTTACACACACACTAACATGCACTACACTAGTACATATTCCGGGAGACCGGTCGGGAGCTTAGAGCTTGTCCCGGCTGGGGTGGTGCCCCGCTGGTGGGAGAGTCCTGGTTAGGGGGAAACCCCACTAGCCGACGGTAGGTCGGCTCCGGATCTCGCCATCCAGCGGGGGAAAATCACCGCCATCTCCCGAGAAAAACATGCACTACACTAACGGGACTAATGACCGAAGCAGTTGACACGCCCGGAAACACGAAAAAATCAATCAATCAATCGAGCGGACGAAGTGGTCTCTACCATGCTATGGTTGGATATTCGCAGAGAGTACTAGAGACTAGCGGCAATAATAATACTGCTGAACAAAACCTCACAAAATGTGTTTCCAAAACATAGCTGCTCATTGCTTCATAACGCCACACGTGAATAGAAATATGGGGGGAGTCTATATTCTATTCTTAAAGATGAGATGAGATAGAGATACTATTTACCATTCTTAAAATCAATAGTCCTATATTCGCCCAAAATGTTAGTTGCCATCATTTTTACACGAAGTGCCTTAGCTGTGACCAATTAACAGAACAAGGTTATATTTTACACTTACGCCTGTGTTGCAAGATTGGGGATCATCCCAACATACGCCTTAAGCGAAGGAGTTAATCCAGAAAAATCCCACTCAGGATGGCGGCCCTAAGGCCTCGTTCATGGCATTGTTCATGGTGTAGAAAATAAAAGTGTTATGAATTAGTTCACTCTCTCTCTGAGTATACAGTAAAATGTATATTCTCTATTCTTGAAGTTCGATATTTCTCTACGTCCATATGGTTATATATTTCATTTTCCGACCATTTTCCTTAGCAATTCGTTATATGGATGTTTCATTGCATATATTTAGTTCCTTAATTACAAACAATTGTTACATGAATAAAAATAGCGAGAGGCCTCTTCTTTGTAGCCTTGCTGTCTTCATCACCTCCACTGTAAGCAGTGATGAAATGATTATGAGGATTTAGCTGGCTTGCGAAGTTTTAGCCTAACACAATCAAATGTTTGCATTTTCAATCAAAATTGACACTGTTTCACTTTTTGTTTTCCTGAGTGTTCGTGGGTATCCATAACTTGACCTGAAAAGTCCCTTCTACTTTCAAAGCAGTAGATTGTCAGATAGCGGTCTAGTAAACTGTGAGGATATTTTGTCAATGACCTCGTATGACTTATGGTTGTGACCCGACTCAGTTCTGATAGCCAAGAAATATTACATAATATATCTGATGATTTAACACTCATTTAATATTGAATCTGAATAACTGAACACCTTGATAACTGAAAATACACACATACACATTAAAAAATATAGTGTGCATTCCTTGTTTAGTTAACAAATAATACAGTTTAATAGTTAAATCTTACAAAGAATGACAATTTTACATTTCTCGCTTTCTGCAAGATTAAATACGTACAATATAATATTGAAACGGCTGACAGAGTAAAATAAAATAAATACCTAATTTTTAAATAAGATAAGAAAGTATTCTCATTGATTATCATAATAATAATAATAATAATAATAATAATAATAATAATAATAATAATAATAATAACAATAATTATTATTATTATTATTATTATTATTATTATTATTATTATGTTTTAATATTTTAATTTTTGATATCAAAAATGCAGAATATAATCCGCATTATTATTTTGCAGTTTGGTCCTACAATGAGAGAATGAATCACAAATAATTTAACATAACTTATAATTATTTTTCTGCCTCAGAATTTTGATAGCGATTCGTGTAGCAATTTTGCAAACTACGAGACTTTTCGTTGAGTAAGACCTTGCATAATGAAACAAATAATAACTGGATCCGCACACCAGCTGTGGTGTACGAATCGCGTCGGGGATTTAACTAGTGTGTTTTTCATTGCATCAGCTACTAATAGTAAATATAAATTTAAAAAATAGCAATTCAATAAATGAAAATCAAAATGGAAAAATTCCGAGTAAACACAAATGATGTTACACTGTATTCATACCGAGAGGCGTTTTTCCTTCTAAAAGAAGATTTAATCTCGAATTTCACTTATAACGGCACTAAGTCACCTTTCATATCTCACATGGCGGTTTCTCCGATATAACCTATAAAAGGAACAGAATCTGAAAGCGTCTAGACTATTACTATTGGTTGTATACTGTTAAAATTGTGTGGTATGTCAGGACAACTATCGAAATTAACGGAAAAACACCAATTTCCAAAACGAGAGGCAATATGCAGCATTTCATGATCTTTTTCAGTACTTTTTCCTCCCTTTCTTAATGTTTTTCTCCATCGTCTTTTTTTCGGGGGGGGGGGGGGTTCCTTTGCATTTTTATGAAACGTCCGCGGGCCTCCTCATTGCGGGGTTCACGGAGTGACGGCTGCATTCTTAATCCTGGCCTGACTGCATTTTTCCTCTCATGGTTCGTCACATTTTATTCATTTTCGTTTTCGTCATTAAATAAATAAAAAATGTATTTTACTGCTCATATAATTTTTTGAAGCGGTATTGCATCCATCTTTCAGATATGTGGCGACACCGTTGGAACCATAGAAATAAAAATGAATCGCCGAAATGTATGTAAGTGCATTATTTTCTAACGAATCCACCAAATTGGATAATTCTTTTGTTTGTGTATGTTATTGTCAGGATAAAGTTTGTATAGAAGAAAATTTTTAAAAGAACCGAACAGAAAATTTAAAAAAATACAATTATATGAAAAGTGAGTGAATGAGACAGATGACTCAGGGAGATGTTTTAATCATTACTTTAACTTAAATTATTAAAAGAGGAAAAGAAAGGAGAAAAAAGAGAGGAGAAAAGAGAGAGGGGAAAAGGGAAAGAGGGGAAAAGTGAGAAAGGTGAAAAGAGAGACAGAGAAAGAGAGAAAGGAGGAAAGAGAGAGAATGTGAAAGAGAGAGGTGGAAAGAAAGTAAAAGAGTAAGCGATAAAGACGGTAAAAGTGAGAGCAGAAAAATAGAAGGGAAAAGAGAGCGAAATGTTAGGGGGAAAGTCAGAAAAGGAAATAGAGAGGGAAAGAAAGAGACATGGAGAGAGAGAAGGAAATAATGAGAGATAATGGAAAAGAGAGAGAAGGGGGAAATAGAAAGAAGGAAAAGAAGAGGAGGGGGAAAAGAGAAAGGAAGAGATGGAGGACAATGCCTCCCGGGTTCGGCTAGTTTCCAATAAATAATTATAGAAATTATATGAAACATTAAAAAATAAAATTATACGGAATACAACATAATATCACATTTAATTCCAAAAACTAATATCGAAATTATTAAGAAGAGGAGATTCCGGAACAATACCAGCTTTGATATCTCGAACCTTCTGAGGGATTCGAGAAATCGACTGGTCCCAAAATCTCCCGCCCTCCCCTCACGCCATTCCTCCGGCGCCACGCCCACGTCGCGTCGAGGACGTTCATTAAAACTGAAATTCGAAA
Organism: Teleogryllus occipitalis; assembly: GCA_011170035.1. Lineage (NCBI taxonomy): Eukaryota > Metazoa > Arthropoda > Insecta > Orthoptera > Gryllidae > Teleogryllus > Teleogryllus occipitalis. The sequence goes on from BLKR01009011.1 coordinate 173,494, forward strand.
TAATTCGTGTCCGAGATAGCGCACGACGCGACGGCAGAGGGCCGAGCAGGCGGCGAGCGGCCGGCGGTCGGTCGGTGTCCGACCGCGGAGGGAGTGGGGCAGAGGGGCGGGGTGGGGGCTATTCTGGGGCTGAAAAGAAGCGGCTGTCAACGGTGGCCGATGACGGCTGCGCGCGTCTTTGTCTCCCGCCGACTGCCGCGCTCCGTTTATTATTCCGTGCCCTGTTGCATGCTGTTAATCACCGCTGCAGCGCGCCAGGCTAGGCCCGCCCAACCCACAGCGCCCAGGAGATACACGTTACGAGGGCGGCTTGCTGTAGGGCGTCGTCCCAGAAAAGCCATACCGCTAAGGCGATAGTGGGGCAGTGATATAGGATAGGCAAGATGGGTTCGAATCGTTTGGGCAAGGATGAATTCCCTTGTGTTGTGGCATGGTGGGCACTTTCATCCAGCGTGAAACCGGTAGCGGTAGCTCAGTGCATCAACTGATGTCACTGCAGCGCCTCTGACTGGGAGGTCTTAGGTTACACTCCCCACGGCAGCAGGATTTTCGACACTAGCTTTTCAGCTAGGTCGAATTCAGCTGCTGTCTGGAGGAGAATTCTCGCGGCCGGCTGCTCTGATCGGTAGTTTTCCGTGGTTTCTCCGATCAACTCCAGGCGAATGCCGGAGCAGTACCCTAACATACTGACCACGGACCGCGCGCGATCTTTCCTTCCTCTTCTTTGTCCTATCCTCTCCCCTTACACACACACTTACACTAACATGTACTACACTACCACATGTTCCTGGAGACCGGTCTGGAGCTTAGAGCTTGTCCGGGCTGGGGCGGTGCCCCGCTGGTGGGAGAGTCCTGGTTAGGGAGAAACCCCACTAGCCGACGGTAGGTCGGCGTCGGATCTCGCCATCCAGCGGGGGAAGATCAACGCCATCTCCCGAGAAAAAAACATGCAATACACTAACGGGACTAATGACCAAAGCAGTTGACGTGCCCGGAAACACGAAAAAGTCAATCAATCAATCGAATCGTTTGGGCAAGGATGAATTCCCTTGAGTTGTGGCATGGTGGGCACTTTCATCCAGCGTGAATCACCTTTCCAAGCTTATCCTGTCTTTCTTGGCCTGTCCGGCAGATGTAGGAGCACGTTATTCAAGACAGGTTCCTTCAAGACCGTACTCCCCAGTAAGAGATTGGGGCCGCTGCCACTCAGTACGTGCCTTCATGGCACAGCTGGCGCTACCTAGCTGGGACCATGAGACCTCCTATGCCGCTAACACCGGACAAAACCGACAGCTTCTATGAGCGTACTGATGTGAGTATAAGGATCCACAGGCTCCATCAGGTGAAGGATTGATTAGTATTTTCAGGCGTGTCAACTGCTATGGACATTCGTCCCGTAAGTGAACTGCACGTTTTTGTATCGGTAGTTGTTTTTTCTTTGGGGGGGAGTTCCTTTGCATTTCCATGAAATGTCCGTGGGTCTCCTCATTGCGAGGTCCACGGGCGGCCACTGCATTCCTAATCCTGGCCTGACTGCATCTTTCTCCCATAGTTCACCACATTTTTCAACTGTTTTCGTCATTAAATAAATGAAAAACTTATTTTACTGATCATATCATTTTTTGCAGTGTTATTGCAACCTATTTCAGGTATGTGGCGACACCGTTGGAGCCATTTCCAATAAATAATTATTGAAATTATGCGAAACATTAAAACGTTCTCCCTGCTGGATGGTGCGATCCGGGTACGCCCTACATAGCGGCAAGCGGGGTTTTCCCGAACCAGGAATATTTCACCAGCGGGTCACCGCCCACGCCGGCATAAGCTCTGAGCTTCCGACATGTGCGGTAGTGTAGGGCATGTGAAAATAAGTGTGTAAGTAGGCGGAAGGAAAGGACAAGGAACAGGTAGGAAAGATCGCGCGCGGTCCGTGGCCCGTTTGTTAGGGTACTGCAGCGGCATTCGCCTAATGTGGATCGGAGAAACTACGGAAAACTACAGAGCCGGAAAACTACCTCAAAACAGCCGGGCGTTAGAATTTTCCCCCAGACAACGGTTGAATTCGACCTAGCTATTTAGCTAGTGTGGAAAATCCTACCACCGTCGGACTGGAATGCAAGGACATCCCGGTCAGAGGCACTGCAATGACATCAATTGATGCCCTGAGCCACCAAAGACAGCCACCAGATGATGGAATGGGAGTGCTTGGTAATTACCCTGGTGGCAGCATCTGCAGGACAAACTTATCTCAGCTGTCGAGGAAAGAGTCTAGAAATCTGGCAGAACGAAGACGTGGCTAGTGATGGCAAATTTTACAAAAACATCGATACATCGATGTTTCGATACATCGCTAAAGGGTTTTCGATGTCGATAAAAACATCGACGAGAAAACACTCATGTTTTAATTATAGACTTATAAACGTACTATTTTTCTATCCATTTTTAATTACAATACGTAAAAGGGATGTATTTTATTGTTTGTTTGCCAGAATGCTAGTAGTATGTAAAAATTATTATCGAAAGTGAAGAATGAAATTAACAATTAAGAACATCGTGTTTTGCTATCGATTTTGTTTTACTGTCGATTCAGGGAATGACACGCCTGGCAATAACATACATTCATAACCCGAGCAGCTCCCAAACTTCCTCAGATTGCACAGCTGAAATGTGCAGCGTGATAAAGAGGATGACGCAAATCAACGATATTGCTAAAGATTGCTGCTACATGGACAACGTGCTTTAACCCCTTTCTTTTAAAATTTAAAAAATCCATGTTTTTGCAACAAATATCAACGTGAAGAAAACATGGAAAGCAAAATATTCAAGTTAATATATGATGTTTTTGTGGTGGAATATATCGATGTTTTAAAAACATCGATTTTTTGCCAATTCTAGACGTGGCAGGAGACAGACTCCAAAGGCCCTCAGATGCTCGAGATGTGGCAAACAATGATTCATATAGGAGCAGCGTTACATATACAAGCGGCAGAGACAGGCTTGTCAAGCGAGGCTTGGCCGTGGATAGCTAGCTTTACTGGAGATAACGCAATGAACAATGGCTCCCCGTTTAAGAGCGCCAGCGATTGCAAAAGCGAGTCGTGTCGCTGACAAGTCCCGAGAGATTGACTGCACTGGCTACCTTGAATTATAGATGTACCACTTCGTATTCCTTGAGATTCTAATTTTTAAATGGTCGTGATAATGCTAGCATCCCATATTTTTCACGGTCCATTATGTGTTAGTTCCTCTCTGCTTTCTATTTCTTTGGTCACTTTACAATAATTCTTCACTCCGACAGAATTCACTGGAATTTAAGCAGTGAAAGACTCAGAGACACATGTGTACACATACAGTTCTAATTCAGCGTAATCTTGTCAAGTTGCTCCAGTATCAAATAATTGAGACGGAAGAGAAATACGTTTGGTACAGTACACAGGATGATAGTATATGGTAGCCTAGATGTGTGTACGTCATTTTGTGCATAAAGTTGCAGAAAGTTAATTGGAAACCACCTAACAATGCATAGATATACCAGCTTCATATCCTTCATCCAGGTACCGAAAGTCATATTGTGATAAACTGTCCGACTGATTTAGTAATTTTTGTTATTTGTCTCAAGTATCGAAGATACGTCGATCACTTTATTTATAAAGTGTGTGAATATCACAAACAATTTTGGTAAGGCGCAACAAAATTGAAAGTATTTTTAATAGCTTGTTTGTCAGGACAAAAACTAAATACAAATTATGAAATTACAATATTTTAAGGACTGGTTAGACTAGTGAATATATTTCACTGTGATTCCATATGATATATGATATTCACAATTCATATTGTTGTCTTTCCACTGATGACTCTAGCATATCGTATTGTTGCTCTATTGTAGTCTCTATTTGAAATGGATCTAGGTTATTGTAGTCTAAAATATAACGCACTCTAATTAGTTACAGTGTATATTTCTTCTAAATGACAAATGACCTCAGAGAAAAAAAGTTTGATTCTGATAAATCAAGGAGTAAGAAATCTGTCACGTAGGCCAGAGAGAAATCTACGATAAAAAAGAACACATGAGGGGATAATGCAAAACAAATACGTTTCTAGAAAATATTCGGAAGGACGCAATGTGAAACATGCTACAGAGAAATCACATCATCAGCAACAACATTTCCTCGTTTTCGTTCGCTAAACCCGTAAACACGAAACCAACCCGGCCCTGATATTCTATCATAACACATGTAACCACTCCATCTTCAATGTAAACACATCCTGGCGACCATCACAACACTACCCCGTTCGGCCACCAGACAAAGACTTCGAGTTTCCAATGCTACCTTTCACCCGATTAATTTGGTTACAAGAGACTGCCTGACAGCGGGGAATGTCGACAGATTGGAGACAGCGACGAAGGTGTCAACAGCAACGGGACTTGGCGCCTGTTTCGTATGCGGTCTTAAAAGCGCCATTTGACAGACGAGAATAACAAATGAAGGAAACGTGTCTGTGATGTCATAAGTGATAACCATTATGCTTCGTCCTCGGCTGTTGTCATTTCGTTTTTCGTTGTTTTCTATGCGCTCACATCGGCGTGATTATTCTGTTTTAATTCGAAAATATTCATTATATTATTGCGATGAAAGTAAACGCATTTAATATTATCTTAAAAACACCGGGTGGTTCAACAAAGTCTTTTCACCCTTTTTATCTTCTCAACCTTCCTAGGGACCACTCACCAGGGAGAGCCCAACATTATCACTGATGGTACATAAGATATCTTTCGCTCGCCAAATAATATTAATATTAATAATAATAATATTAATAATAATAAAAATTATAACAAGAACAACAACAACAGTCTTTATTGGAGGCCAGAATAATACCATAAGCTCTTCCACTTGGCCACGTTCATGAATTTACATAATCGAAAATTGCACTTGCAATCGTACGTAAATAATATTAACTGATATTTCGCTTTACCGAGGAAAATGCAATCTGATAATTCCAATTTTATCAAATTATACATGTAATTCATAACTTACAAGTAAATTTTATTGTCATTTGTTGTCTTAACTTCAAATTTCTTCCGAAATGAGTGAGAGAGAGCGAGGAAGAGAGGAAGAGAGAAAGAAAGAGAGAAAGAGAAAGGGAGAAAGAGAGAAAGAGAGAAAGAGAGAAAGAGAGAAAGAGAGAAAGAGAGAAAGAGAGAAAGAGAGAAAGAGAGAAAGAGAGAAAGAGAGAAAGAGAGACAGAGAGACAGAGAGACAGAGAGACAGAGAGACAGAGAGACAGAGAGACAGAGAGACAGAGAGACAGAGAGACAGAGAGACAGAGTGAAAGAGTGAAAGAGTGAAAGAGTGAAAGAGAGAAAGAGAGAAAGAGAAAGAGAGAAAATGAGAAAAAGGGAGAATGAGAGAATGAGGGAAACAGAATGAGAGAAAGAGAAAGAAAGATAGAAAAAGAAAGAAAGATAGAAAGAGACACACATATACATTAACACTTTCCTCAGTCTATTTCGCCCTGAGAACTTTGAGGGCCCCTCGATGTTGCAACCATTTTCCTTTGCACTTCGTTATACGGATGCTTCATTGCATATATTTAGTTCCTTAATTACAAACAATAGTTAAATGAATAAAATTGCAATAATATTTATGCCTGAAATAAATAATGAACAAACTGACTGGGTCAACCATCTTCTGAGTTCTATTTTCTTCGTGTAGATTTACAGCAAAATATAATAGAAATTTGGATTCTTTATTTTGCCCCGGTGCATTAATACTTTCACACTGTCACAATTTTTTCACGTTTTTGAAGATGAATGAATTGAATTTAAGGGTACTTGGATTAAATTTGTTCATTTATTCAACCGAATATACACGACCGCAAAATTAAATATGAAAATATTCGAAGTGGATTAAAATGGCTTGTGAATGGACACTGTGTAGAACTGAACTAGTTTGAATTCAATACGCGAAACAGAATGGGTAGTGAAGCTTTTCTGTGAAAATGTAATGAAAGAGATGAGAATGGGAGATTTCAAGTATTCAATGAGAATTAGTGCAAATGGGAGTAAATGTGTCCGTGTTTAACGGAGATTATTTTGAGGTTAACATAAAAGACTCTCAACGTGTTATAAATTTGATGTGAGTATTTGTTTCCCTTCTCATGATCAATTACGAAAATCACGAATCAAATTTAATTGGTGGAAAATCGAAGAGAAAATGAATTATATGGAACCAGGCTTCTAATTTCATCTTAAGTTAATTTTAGTTTTAAGTTTGAATATTATCTATTTTGAAGAGTTTGAATAAAAATTTAGTGAAAGATTAATGTAAAATTATATTCAATACATTTATTTCGTTCGGCATAATGCACTTTCCAACAAGAACAAACCAACAAAATGCAAATAATTATTTATTACAATAATACATTAATATATTAATCAGTAACATTCCTATAGGAATTAATCTATTTTATGATAATGTAGTACTTAGTAATTCTATGAGGTAATAACACAATAGCCTACTGGGTAATTGCCACCCTGAACAGTATGAATTAATTAGTATATTACATGAGCACATCCCGCAGAAAAAAATGGCTTTGTTCGTACACGTCAATATACGAATTATCTATTTACGACCGAAAATTCTTCTTACTTTTTCATGCATGTGAAATAATTTAGTATTGACACAGGAATCAAGTAAAAACGTATGAACCAACCAGAACAGAACACTGGATTATTTACAATGTCCACAACGGACCGTTGAGTGAAGATACGTTGTTCCCCAGGCGTATAAAACATAACTGAATTGAAGGGCTTGGCAAATGAAAACTTTTGTACGGGGTCTCAGCCCAAAAAGTACTTTCAAACTGCTGCACTAGGTCCGTACAGTGATGAAAGAACACAGTACGCACCAACCTACACGCTGAGAGAACATTTAAACATTTCATTCTCTTGTATTCGTACTTGTAGTTTTTTTTAATAACAATGTATTCTGGGTGCAACTGAAAAATACAGGATTTTCGACACTAGCTAGATAGCTGGGTCGAGTTCTGACGATACCGGAGAATTTTAGTGGCCGGCGGCTCTGATCGGTAGTTTTCCGTGCTTTCTCCGATCCATACTAGGCGAATGCAGCAGCAGTACTCTAACAAGCGGGTCACGCACTAAGCGCGATCTTTCATTCCTCTTCCGGGTCCTATCCTCACACTTTACACATACTTACACTTACATTCACTACACTACCACACATGACGGGAGACTAATTCGGGTGCTAAGAGAGTGTCCTGGCTGGGGCGGTGTCCTGCGCCTCGGTGATACCTGGTTAGGGAAAACCCCGCTAGCCGACGGTAGGTCGTCACCAGATTTCACCATCCAGTGGGGGAGATAATCGCCGATTCCCGAGGAAAGAAATGCTCTACACTTCTGACACTAATGTCTTCAGTAGCCCGAAATCATCAATCAATAAAAAAACATTGGTGTGCGAATAGTGGTGACCAAGGGGACTTGAAAAATTCAAATGGGTCTCGTGGCCTCAAAAAATAATGCATTTTATTTCCGTAAATACGTAAATCACTGGAAAATAACGTATGGAATGAATGGAATATTAAAAAAATATTATGATGACAAACGGATGAGCACATTAATCTATTTGTTTATTATTACCATGTTTAATTACTTTTATTTACTTAAGATAAAAATTTGGAAAATTTGGATGTTCTATTGCTGTAAAAGTGAACCCTAGTGCTGTAGTCATTAACTGTTGGCCTGCCTATTTTTCAATAATGTATTATTTATTGTTTAGTTTACGTCAAAACAGAAATATTTATCCCAAGAAATTTTTAAATACTGCTTTCAGTTACGGTCAAATAATTAATCGTGGGTTATGGCCTCGCAGATCACCTGATCTGGGAGGTATTTGGGGTACTCTAAAGATCAGAAATAAACAATAAACCCGTGTCGGAGGAAGTGCTACGGTGGCCTATTAAGGAGAAAATCGCAGAAATTCCTCGAGACTTACTTCCAAAGGTAAATCAAAAGGTTCCGGCAGTGGCTAGAATGCATTAAAGCCGAAAGACACCATTTTCTATTTATTTTTTCCGTCAAAAACAGTGTGACGTGCCACGGAAAGAAGTGAGTTCTGTGCACGTTTCCATAATTTTGTGATCCATACTCGAAACCATACGCTACTTTACTTTTGATGACAGAAAGAAATGAACTTTTTTGTATGGATTGTTACAAAACATTCGTTCCGATGTTATAAAATCTATTTGCAATGGTAAATCAGCTACAAATATGGGCTCTTATCACTCATGTTCTTCGTCAAGGAATAATACTTTCTGCCGTGACAACATGGAGAACAATAATTTGAATAACTATATTTTCCACTGAATTCTAGAAGTCGTACACAGATAATGAAGTTACGTTTATGTCCAGAAGCAAAACAAGGGGCCATATCAGCATTTGCTCAAAGGATTAAGGAAACTAGACAAAAACTTGATCGAGATGGGGGTCATTGACCCAGAAGCTGCGATACAATACTTGTTAGACGTTGTTTAGAAATACACAGTCCAAATGGTAAATAATACATTATATATCACTTATTCTACATATTATAATATTTCCGTACTTCTGAATTCTCATACTTTGTACGTCATTGCTTACGGCGCAGCTGACGCCAAGTGTCAGCAAAGGTCCAAGGAAAAGGCCGCCGCCATTCAATATTTGCTATTGTGACGTCGTGGGAATACACAGTAATCACAGACACGAGCTTCAATGATAAATATGTACAGGTTTATTCACAATATGTACAGTAAATAATTAAGTTACTCTTAGCTCTGGTAGACGTTTACTCTGATCGCAGGAGCGATCCTTAGCAATGCAGTCTGACTCGTGGCCCGTGCCACTCCTCAGCGAGCCTTATGCCCACAGCATACAGCTCCGGCGACCTTGGTCACCCGTGGAAATAGTGTCTACAACGGCGTCCCAACACATGGGTTGCCGTACGAGCCTAGCTCGGCTCCGCACCGCCCTGGGTGCAAGTTTTGTGCGTTCGCACGAGGGTTCCACTCAGCTCGACAAACCCCGCCCCCGCGCTCTGCGTTTGCTCTTATATAGCTCCCACCCACGTGACCTGAAACGTCACTGGATTTTGCACACGGCCCGCGCTAGTCGCTTTGCCAGGCATTTTGGACATCCATTTTCCTGGATTCTAAGAATTTTGCACGCAGCACGCGGCAAAAATGCGCTATCACGCATTTTGGGCATCCCTTTCCCTAGCTCTTAGAATTCTCAAAACACCTCGGCGTGTCTCCGCTTCTGCCAATTGTTCTCACATCCTGCCTGGCCCCTGGCGTCTAGTCCCTTGACGCAGCGACCTTGTGACGCCCCGCCGGTCGCTCTGTGGCCCAACAATACGTTACACTATTAATGTTTGCGCTATGGAACAGCAAGTTTTGCATATTCTTTACATGTAAAGAACATTTTACTGTGTATCCTCAAATACTATGTTATTGCAGTAGGGAGGACTAGTTTGTTAAAATGTTTAATTTGTTACATTGTGCGAGAATTTCATATTTGCTGGTCTTGATCAGCGTGCGTGTACCGTTTTGGAGAACCATTTTGTTGGCACATAGGCGGGCAAAATTAATTCAAATTTGGCGCCGTACCTGGAATTGAATCATTTATAACAATTTCTTGGCACTAATTAACAGCAAAGGGCATACATTTTAAACGTCCCGCGTTGGACGTGTAATGTTTTCAGTAAAAACCGCGGGCTGGCTTCCAGAGAAAAAGGCAAAGATATTTTTCGTGTGAAACTCTTAGGAAGGACGAGCTGCTTTGAAAGTTTGAATTGCTTTCAAAGACGCTCGCGAGATTGCGTCAGCTACTGGGAACCAGCGAGAGAAAACGTCTTGTATTGTTGACAACTTCTGAGAATGCATTTCCAAATAAGATGCCACGAGAGTCAATTGTTTGAAAACCTTCAGCCGAGCGGTTTCACTCAGGACTTCCTCGTCCGTAAAAAGCAAAGAAATTCACATCTTAGCTGCACTGAAAAATTAGATTTGATGACTAGTAACGGCAGTGCAGACCCCGTGCACAGAGGTGTTTTGTCGTGAGTCTTGCGGGACATTGTATTACGCACGAATTACGATAGAAAACGCTCTTCTTTTCGCCTAGACGAGGTAACCGACAACTTCTTCAATAATCAATAAATTTTACGCTGAGGGAAACTTATAGTTCTTAAATAATTGTCTTGCATAATTACCACTAAATACATTTTTTCACTACATTTCGTATGGGTTTTGTTTTTTACAGTATATTTCAATATATCAGTAGTGTTGAAAGAGATCCGGACGCATCGCACACACGGAGATATTTTTTTCTCTATCCACATAATTAGAACTGTGCGTTTTGTTGTTGTGCGTCTATTTACGTGTAATTTGTTTTATTTCTGAGAGAGAACAGAGGAACACGTGCCCCTAGATTTCGTCGACGACAGTTCTCATCTAGCCGATATATTTACAAAGCTACGAAAGAGTGTATCGGAGGTAGGTGTGTCGCGAGTTCAATCTCCACTCCGACAGAAATTTCTTATGTGCGTCTTAAGTGAGTTTGTCGCAATGCAATTCTTAGACTGACCGCTCTGACCAGAAAATCCTTTACCTACAGGTAACACTTTCAGGCCGATGCTCTGACAGCACACAATAGAACAGAGGCCATGTTATCTTCTCAATTCCCTTTGCATGTCCACCATAACAGTTCAAGCCCTCTATAACCACATTCAATCATTCAATTTGAAAGACATAAGACTTTCCTTGCAAAAAGCGTCAGAACTTTTTAGATCAGCATAATATCCATAAGACATTGGTGAGAAGTTGAGGAGGGTGAACCAATTCAAGGTACATTCACACGAACCGTTTGTAACCTCCCGAAAGAAAGAGCCCTGAGTGTTTGGAAGGTCCTTAGCGAATCGACTTCTGCGGGGCGAGGCGCGGGAGCGTCGAAGCGACCGCAGAGCAAACGCCGCCGCCGCCGAGGGCTACTCGAAAAAACGCGGCACAACGTGGGGCGGCACGGCGTGTGGAAAAACGCTCGGCGGTGCGGCGGCGGGGGCTCTGGCGGCCGGCCGGAAACGCGGAACGCGCCGCCCAATAAGCGGAACGGAGGCAGCGTCCGGTAAAAACGCGGCGTGGGAGGCGGCGGGGGCCGAAGTGGAGGTATTTGCGCTGGCAGTAGCGGACAAGTCAGTGGCGGCGGTGGGGACGGAGGCTGCTTGGGCGGAGATGGCGGGAGAGGAGACGGGGTGCGGAGACATGACGGTGGAGGCGTGGGGAGGAGATGTGGGGAGAAGGCGTGGGGGAGAAGGCGTGGGGGAGGAGGCGTGGGGGAGGAGGCGTGGGGGAGGAGGCGTGGGGGAGGAGGCGTGGGGGAGGAGGCGGGGAGGAGGCGTGGGGAGGAGGCGGGGAGGAGGCGTGGGGAGGAGGGCGTGGGGAGGAGGCGGGGGAGGAGGCGGGGGAGGAGGCGTGGGGAGGATGCGTGGGGAGGATGCGTGGGGGAGGATGTGGAGGATGCGTGGGGGAGGATGCGTGGGGAGGGATGCGGGGAGGATGCGTGGGGAGGATGCGGGGGAGGATGCGTGGGGAGGATGCGGGGAGGATGCGGGGAGAATGCGTGGGGAGGATGCGTGGGGGAGGATGGGGAGAAGGCGTGGGGGAGGAGGCGGGGGGGGAGGAGGCGGCGGGGGAGGAGGCGTGGGGGAGGACGAGTGGGGAGGATGCGTGGGGAGGATGCGGGGAGGAGGCGTGAGGGAGGAGGCGTGTGGAAGGAGGAGTGCGGGAGGAGGCGTGGAGGAGGATGCATGGGGGAGGATGCACGGGGGAGGAGGCGTGAGGGGGGAGGCGTGGGGGAGGACGCGTGGGGGAGAAGGCGTGGGGCGGAGGCGTGAGGATGGAGGCAGTGGGCGGAGGTGGTGAGCGGAGGCGGGTGGCGGAGGCGAGGTGCGGAGGTGGTGTGCGCAACCGAGGTGCAGAGGCGGGGGGCGGAGGCCCGGGGCGGGGACGAGGGGCGGAGGGGGGGCGGAGGCGAGGAGCGGAAGCGAGGTGCGGAGGTGGTGTGCGCAGGCGAGATGCGGAGGCGGGGGCGGCGGTCCGTGGCGGAGGCGTGGGGCGGAGGCGGGGCGGAGGCGAGGGGCGGAGACGAGGGGTGGAGGCGGGGCGGCGGGCAGAGGCGTGGTCATCGGAGGTGGCGGCGGGGGAAAGCGGCAACGCAGGTGGAGGTGGCTGGGGCTGGAGCGGAGACGGCGTGCGGTAGCAGACGCTGGGACTGACGGTGGCTGAGGCAATGGAGTTCGCAGCGGCGACGAAGATCCCGGTGGCGGTGGCGGTGGCGGTGTCGGATGCTCATGAGGACGCGGATACGGAAGTGGCGGTGGAGGCTGTGGTTGTGGAGGCATTGGCAATGGTGACGTCGGAGATGGTTGAGAAGGGAGATGGTTTTGAGAACAGTGATTTCTGCTGCTTTTGTGCTGCTGGTTTTGTGCAAAATGTCCCAGTATCTGTTGCTGTGTGACGATGAGAAAGCTCACTTCTCTGGTTGAGATGCCCAGAATACGGCGTAGGGGATGTCTATGTGCTATGTCCACACGTAGCCCTTAAGCTATGGCCGCAAGACCGCGATGGCAAAGGTCTTGGGTCTATCAAAGGCTCTTGTGCCAGTACAGACAGACGTAATTTTTTGCAATGCAGGTAATTACAGTGGATGATGTTGGAAAATCAACATATTAATAGTTTATATATTAAAACTAATAGAATGTTATATACGAACAGTATAGCTTATGTCAAATTAGTAAATAACGTATCAAAATAAATTAAGATAAGTATAGGGATAAGACAGGGGGGATGTATTGAACCAACCTAGGAGAAGCTCTAAAAATGATGATGTGTGGTGGCCCTGCTTGGTCGCAGACTTCCCGCTGTCAGCGCTGTTCTCGACATGTTGTTTACGTGCCGCACTCGCCGCCACGCTGTCGTCCTCTTGATCAGCAGTAGTCTCGTCGTCGTCGTCGTCTCCATTCGGCGCTGCCGACTTCGCGCCCCTTGCCGCCGCCGCCGGCGTCACCACCTCTGCTCCAATGGCGACCTCTGATAGCGGTGGCGGGAAAAAAGGCAAGACAATCGTAGGAGAAGGTGCTAATACCAAAGGGGGAAGATTTGTGAAATGGTTACGGAAATGTCTGCAGTGGAAAAGGGGAGTTAAATGGTTGTGGGAACATGATGAAGCAGATGAGGGGGATGACAATAGGTACATGACAAAAAAGCCATGAACGGGATAAAAGTAAAAGTGGTGAAGTGGAAGCGGAGAGCGGCGGAAGTGGAGACGGGGAAGTGGAGGTAGTGGAGACGGAACTGATTTCTTAAGTACACTGGAGTCAAAAGAGAGTAGAGATAAAGGAACAGTGGACTAGGCGACCGATGAAAGGTTGTGCAGATGGACTAATTTGCGGAAGCTGGGGTAGAGGGGAGTGGAGATCGTGAGATGGAGTTAGAAACATAAATTTCGTCTCGTCGGAAGCGTACGATTGGAAGAGATGGCTTACTATGCGGAGATGGGGCCACGGAGATGGAAGCGACGGACATGAGAGCGACGGAAGGAGCCACAAAAATAGAGGCGGCGGAGGTGGAGGCGGCGGAGCTGTCGAAGGTGGAGGTGAGGAAGGTGGAGGCAGCGGAGGTGGAGCTGGAGGCGGCGGAACTGGAGGCGGCAGAGGTGGAGGTGACGGAATAATATATTGTTTAATATAATGTGCCACACTATAATGTGTTATAATATAATATACTATAATAATATAATATGGTATATTCGACTACAATACATATTGCCAAGTGGTCTACAAAAGTCTACAAATTTACAATAAAACACAATATAGGAAACTACAACTACATCAAACGATGGCAACAATACAAAAGCTGACTTTAGAGACCTATCTAAACGAAACCATTAATTTTAATAATTTTTAATAATAATTTGAACACATGCCATTATATATATATATATATATATATATATATATATATATATATATATATATATATATATATATATAATATGGCATGTGGAGCAAGTATACACAATGGAATATACACAATGGCATGTGGAGCAAGTATATTGTATCTGAACTGTAACTATGCGTAGGTATGTGTTACACACACACACAAACCAAAGTAGATACATACTCATACACGTTTTTATACTGAATCACAATATGGATTTTTAAATTAGCTATTCAAACATCCGAATTCGTTTCCCACTCACTCTGTTATTTCACTTCATTATACTACTATTTTATCTTAATTTTCTTCGGTTATGTCGTATAGCTAAGTGACGGCTTATTGAAATAGCTTTTCACTGCTTGCACTGCACTACACTTCACTTGAATTGTTGACGATCAACTGCTGCAGGGATTTCACTGCAAATTTTATTGTACGAGTACGATTTACACATGAATAATCCCTATGTGGGATCTTTGAGCCCAACTTGTCATTTCGTATTGGAGGCGGGGAGTGGAGCATTACGGAGGGGAAGAGGCGGTGTGTACGGCTCGTTGGAGTCATGCGGGGGAGGCGGGGTGCTGAGCGTGTGAGGCCGGCGACGACAGCGGCAGCAGATGGGGCGTTGACAGCCCCGGCGTCGTCGCTGGGTGGCCCATGGTTTACTCGTTATCGGAGAAGTAGAGTGGTTTTCAATGTTTGGAATCTCGTGGGCAACTCTCACACGCTGAGGACTGCGCGGTTTTTCCAACGAATATTACATTATTTCTGGGTACTGCCTTCCGTCTGTTTTCTTATCTTACATTTCCGGACGAGTCTAAAATATGGGTGTGATATGACGCACTCATGAGTGACTGCCACTTTACATTTAGTTGAATTCAAATTCACACAAAAACTGCAAACATCTTTTTATAACGATAAAATATAGTTTTAGGTTATCAGCGTATGCAGTGTGGTTTCTGAATATTTGACAAGTCAAAAATCTGTTCAGTCCATCGTATCCTAATATTTGGCATATTTTTCCAGTTAATAATAAGTGTAGAAATTGGTTCAAATCCATTAAATAAATTAATTCTTTTCAATTATACATTTTAGAATAGTGTAAGAAAAATACGATGAATACTCGAACATTTTGTTGATGCTCGATTACATTTTAATGCTCAAAATCAACTTTAACTTACTTTTGTTACTGACTTTTTATTACTTACACATTAACTTACATTTTAATGCTCGATATTTTTTCTAATATTGCATGTATTTTCTTTCCCTTTCCTTCTTTCTCCTTCTCTCTCTTCCTACGTCTCTCTCTCTCTCTCTCTCTCTCTCTCTCTCTCTCCCTCTCTATCTATCTATCTCTGTTTCTCTCTCTCTCTCTCTCTCTCTCTCTCTCTCTCTCTCTCTCTCTCTCTTCTCGGTAGTGGTACAGCGCAGGTCAGACCTTGTCATTAGTGCACTTTCAAGATACTTTTGGACTTTTGGGAGACCATAAGGATATATCACAAGGGCAAAGCTGACCCAACAATCACGTGGCCCTACGGGTGTGTGGGACAAAATGAAGGAAGGAAGGAAGGAAGGAAGGAAGGAAGGAAGGAAGGAAAGTAGGAAGGAAGGAAGGAAGGAATCATTGCGCATTGTTCTTTAAGATACTGAAGACTGAAGGTGAAAAACCATGCCGATCAGATTCAGTTATTTAGTTGTCGTCAAAAATCAGCCGCCGTTAGTTAATATTTACTCCGAGTGTGTCAGCCACATTATGCCATTAGTCCCTGTTGTGCATAGTATAACGGGGGAAGTGGCAGTGTTCCTTCCTCGCTGGAACATCTGATTTGGCGCCGCCCTGCTCGTGGATTTACTTTACGGGGATTTTCCTTCCAGGTCCCCTAGCGGGCTACCACCCCAGCTCGGACAAGGTCTAACTTTTGACGATCTACATTCTAGTGTAGTCAAAGTAAGATTAAATTTAATTGGGTGTTTGTAAAGAAAGAGGCGGATTGAAGGACGAGGAAGAAATAATCGCGTGA
The DNA here is from genome assembly GCA_011170035.1 of Teleogryllus occipitalis. Taxonomy (NCBI): domain Eukaryota; kingdom Metazoa; phylum Arthropoda; class Insecta; order Orthoptera; family Gryllidae; genus Teleogryllus; species Teleogryllus occipitalis. Next base: position 189,561 of record BLKR01009011.1, read on the forward strand.
AGTGAGTGACCCCTTTGTTAGGTATATTTCCGTCCACGTTCAAAGTTCATTCGGTAGTCATCGGAGAAACAAAGAAAAACTACTGTAAGTCTAGCCAACCTCTAGAATTCTCTAGACAGTGTTTGAATTCGACGCAACTATGTTGTCGAAAATCTGTAGCAGCTATAGTGGCGAAAATCAGCCAGCTTCGGGACTTAAAGCCTAATACCTCCTTCAACAATGTTGTCACTGAGCTCTCATCACCGTAAGATTCAAACGTAGAAACCGCCGGTTTGCGAAACTTATTGAGGAAAGAAAAATACGTCAACTCAACCGTTAAAAGTAATCATAAACGGTTACTACTATTTTTGAAGCGCACAATACAACCTCTCTGAACAACGCCGTGACTCCCTCATATTCATTATAAGTGTTGCGTCGTCCTTTACCAATGAAAGTGTCTACGTCACGCGCAAATGGCGTGAGATAAAATAAGCGAAAAATCTGGTCGCAACACTACGAATCGTTTGCTCGTTTATGTTGTATTGAACGGGTCTGAAATGCGTGACGTGGCATATTGTAAGTCAGAATTACTGAGCGAAAATTCTTAGGAATTCGCCGTATCTGCCGAGAAAAGTAGTCAGATACCGACGAACATACGATCCCAATAAGTCGACACACCCGAAAACAATTCAACAAAATTTTTAATCGTATAATATTAAAAAGGAAAAGAACACGAATAGAATAACAATAGTTATGAATCATGAATTTCTGGTTTATGTTACTAAAATAAAAAAGAAAAGACGCATATCGTGTCTGGGTCTCGGATAACAGTAATAAAAATCTTCCATGGAGTCAACTGGCTGAATATATTTTTATAATACAGGACTTATTTACTTTGTTTAATATTGATTGGCACTCCGCGTACAATTGTTGAAATGTGTGTCAATGAACGCGTAAAAATAGAGTATACTACTGTCTACAGCCTTCAAATGGTGCTTTGCTTCCCATAGGAAGCTCAATACAGCAGCATTGGTACCGGCTTGCCAGAAATATGAGGGACATCGGTAAGACAACATGGAACCAGACAACCAAAGGAAACGGTGGACATTGCGGTTTCTCTGAAAGGGAGGAGTGTCTGCTTCAGACATCCACCAGAGAGTAGTAGCCACATGAAGGGAGTTATCACCAAGTCGCATATCCATGTTTCGTTGGCAATCAGAGTTCAGAGACAAACAGTTCTGAAAAACGCAAAAGCACTGAGCGTGCAGCAATTGTACGCCAATCAAACAATGCCGAACTCTTCAATGACTGGATAATGACGAACAGGCGAACAGACGAGAAGGCAAAAGGTCCATCACGGAGAACCATCCGAATCATCATCATCACCATCAACATCATCCACAACATCAGGATTTGAAGATGAAAGTATTTGCACAAAGGGTAACCCATACACTCACCATTTGCGCAGAAACAGAAGCGTGTGGAGATGTGCCAACAGTTCGTTGAACAGAACAGTGCAGATCCCGTGGATTACTTTCGGCGTCTCGTCACCACGAGACTCCAGATTCTCCATAATTCATGGATCTAATTCCTAGCGAATATGCTCTATTCGACACAATGAAAGAGGTCATACGGGGTGAATGATGAACATCATGCAGTTGTCCAACAGTGGCGGTGGGGAACACCCAAAGAAAAGTTTCCCACACAAATACAGAACCTGCCAGATGCTAGGCAATACAACACGTATTCATTCGTTCAGTGTAGTGAACTGCTGTACTCCTACCTAGCATTTGTACTTTACCAGGGAGAATTCACTCCGGTATGGGAACCTAGGCGTTAGCTCCTCTACGCGCCCTTCACAAGCGTGCACCCTTGGGCTGGTATCTGGGTCCCGCCAGAACGCAGTTGACCCTCTCAGTAACCTCTCCAAACAGTGCCTGCGTCGGGCTGCCCTGCCAGCTCAGAGCTCCTAGTTATCTACCCTGAGTCAAAACAATGCACTACACTCATGTGCCGGGACAAGTACCTCCTCTTTTCACGAGTACGGTTTTGGGGCCACTGCCTTGACGAAGCCAATAGCCCATCAGGGAGCCACCCGAACTAAGGTCCGGGTGGCTCGGGGCCCCCTTCGAGTCTCCTCACTGCCTCCACCTTGAAGCTATCGACGTGAGTACCGTCGAAATCAAAGCAACCTGGCGAGTGTCCGTTGTCTCCGCCTGTATATCTATATGTTGGATCCGGAACATTCCGAAGAGTGTCCTTCGCCCAATCCTGCCCAAAGGCCGATGCGCCAGGGACCCAACTGTCGGGTTGCCGGCCATTACCCGCAGCTTAGCATCGCCTACACACAGCCTCCATCTTAAAGGTAACGACCTTGCGTACCGCCGTGAAACTCAAGAGTCCGGGTGGTCGTCTGCAGATTTCCATCACTGATCGTGACAGCCTCGGCGGTCATGATCCCCCGCCCGTGGATTAGTTCGTTCAATAAATGGTTCCTGTGAATAGAAAAAAAAGTTCAGACAAATAGTTTTGAACATCCCAAGTACAATCCCAGTCTTACAAATTTTTCTAAGATTTGTTAACCTTTTTATTACGACTTTTTCGCCTATTGTAAAATAACATAATTTTCATACATAAATTTGGAGAGCACGACCAACTGTAGTGCAGAACGTCCGACTTTCAGTATCCAAACGGAATTCTCGTCGCGAATATACATTATGACAATTAACCCACAAGAGGTGGTCTAATTTAAACCGTGACCTGCAGAGCCAATAGGAAGATTGAAAGCAGAGAAATAACTGAACGTTCCCATCGCGCCAAACGTTTTAGATCGATTAGAGCAACACCATTTCCAATAGTACAGTTCTAGTATTGAGAGTTCAAGGTCCCAGTTCAATATTCACGGTTAAAACAGGCGCACTGCAATAAGAACAATTTCACCAGAGTCAGAGTATTAAAAGTGCTGCAGAAAATAATCTTGCGCCCAGTCAGCCAAGTGTTTTTAAACGCCTATTGCATTTTATATGGAGCATTTACCAAATCATTAGTACTAACAATTAATAGGTTATAGGGAAAACAAGGAGTGGAATACGTGCTCCGTCCTCGACGAAAAATTGACGATCGATTTGCAGCAACCCCATTCGCTGCGTTTACTAGTGAAAGGTTAAGGCAGCGACGATGCGGCACGGCAACCGCCAACAGAGTATTGAAAGTGACAGGGAACGAAGCCTGTGCACAATCCTAGCCTCCAGGTAGTGCTGCCTCTGGCACCTCGAGGCGTCGAAGACGTCTGCCGACGCCGGCCCCACGGGGGGCCCGCGGGCGGTGGGGGGTCGCGCCCCCCTCCTCGGACACCGCAGCGACCGCGGGGAGCTTCCGTTTCGCGTGCAACGATCCATCACGAGCGACAGCCCCGCCCCTCCACCGCCCCCACCCCCACCTTACCCCTCCGTCCCCGCCGCCTCCACCGCCTGCGCCGCCACCGCCGCCGCTTACCACATCATCATTCACGCAATAAAGAGGGATTTAATTTGTGGATTACGAGCCTTTTGTCTGCGTGATACCCCCTCCTCCCATACTGTACACGCCTCTCAATCGCTATTATTTTCTACATAAAATATTTCCATACCCATACACTTGTGACACGCCGCCCCATTATTTACACGGCACTGCGGCAGCCGACACCGCCCGCCCGCCCCTGCATTGCTCGTCGACGGGCACGTCGCCCAACGCCCCGCCCGGCGGCCGTAAAGCAAAAATCTGCATTTTTGACAGTTTTTAGATTTCAACATTCTCTAAATATTTTGAGTTTTGTGAATGAAATAGTACATCCACCATCAAAAAGTACGAATTTTTTTTAAGAATTTCACCTTTCTCCATATGCTAAATCGCTGTCATTTTGGTTAAGGTCTTCCATTATTTGATTTTATATTTTGAAAGAATCCGTTTATATAGCTGTGGTTTTCACTAGATGGATTTTTTAAAAATTTCTGGCGTATATACTGACGAAACGCGTCTCCCAGCCCTTTAAACGAACGTCGAGCACTTGTACTATGGAGTAATCCTCCCTTAACATTTATTTTTTTGTCTAGTATCCAGTCTCGTCGCAGCCAGTTGTCAAGAGGACCGCGAGATAGCATCTCCGTGTACGCGCCTCATACCACGCGCTCCTGCGTCACTGCCCAGCGGCCAGAATTGGGAAGGAAATAGGATTGGGATGGGGTTTAGGACGCTTCACAGGGGTTGGACGAGCCTCTGTGAAGTAGGAAAACTCGTTTTCTTGGAATAAATTTCACATGAGCTTGTACAAGAATCGACGGGAATCGAACCCAGACCTCCTTGGTGAAAGGTAAGTGACTTTGCTCTGAGCCACAAGCTATCCCACTTGCTAGGAGAAAATCACCAACTGTAGCATTTCCTTCTGCGGCCATTGAAAGAAAAAAATCTTTTGTTGTTGCCTTTTCAGGTTAACTGGTTTTAATTCACGTGTGTCAAGAAACTAAATGAATAGTGAAAACGACATTTTGTTATAGCTTTCTCCCATTATCTCTAAAACGTCTGTATAAATATATATCAACTTTTCAGATGATTTAAATAAAGTATAAATTATTCCTGTTGTGCTGTTGCCACTGCACATACCACACAGACACAAATTGCAATTACATTTGTTACAAATTGCAAATCATTTACTGAGACTATGAAACAAATTTCCTCGCATTGCTGATCTCAACCACCCGCCCCTATCACCGACCAATTCACACAAATCCAACGCAAACAGGTTATGTGGCACGTCGAAGCAAAAACACGTAAAGATGCGCATTCTAGCCCGCTAGAAAACAGACAATCCTTCTGAGCCTAAAAAAGGTACTGATTTTAAAGGCAGCCATTGCCGCCATGTTTCCTCCATCCTCAATACGAAGTTACCTTCCTGATACTCAGTTTCATCTGTTTTAAATCTCACGGAAGGTTTGGGGAGCGTAACTGGAAATTTGGACACACACGAAGACACTCACCAAGCGAAACATTTATCATAGGAGAGTGGAATGACAAATGTGGGCGGTCACTTTACGCCTGAAGAACATGTAAACAAATTAGAATATGCCACCAAAAACTCTAACATAGTAGTGGCGACTCTGCCTTTTTGGTACACCAGACCACCACTCTGCACAGAGATTAAGTAAGCAAAGTAAACTGAGTATTAAAACTGTATCAGAGAGAAACAAGTGTCATACTTTTGAATTTAATTTCCTCAAAACGCCCAACGAAATCGAGAGGGAATGTAGTTTCTGACCGCTCTTAGCTGCATGCACACGAACGTCAGAGTGAGGCTCGGCACACCGACAAGTGTAAATGTGAAACGAAGTTTTTCCTGCTTCAAACATATTAGTTGATAGAAGATATAATAGTTTCTCAGAAAATAATTTGGAAATATTCATAATTGCAAATTAAAATGCAAAAAATTAAGAACATTTCTTCTGTAACATTATTTTTGATTTCTGAAGTTATACTCGTATTTTTCAGTTTGTATACTTACTTTTTTGTATTTATATGCTAATTTAATTTTTTGTGCGAATAATATGTAAAATATAGATTTTTTAAACAACATGTACAAAATTAATTATAATAAAAAAACCCTAAAATCATTCGCATACTTTTCATATTTTTATTGCATGTTTGTGCACGTTTTGATGTTATTACTGCACATTTTTTTAGAGTTTTACTGCACGAAAATTCGGTTTTTACTTATAAAATACGTGAAATCAGAACATGTAAAACGAAACAAAACCGTTATTTCATTTCTAACCGTCATAGTCTGAAAAATATGTGGAGTGAAATTGTAAAATATGTACCCTTTCCCTCACAAAAATTGGGTACCTTAGGAAACAGAGACCTTGTTGTTCCTGCTGATAAAGGAGAAGCAGTTGTGCTCCTAACCAAACACCAATATAAAGAGAAATTAATGAGTAATTTTATGACCACGGATGACTACCAGGTTGTAAATAAAGACACATCACGTAAAACCCTAGGAATAATTCAAGAGATATTGAAAAGATGACGCGTCAACGATTATATTGATACCAAAATATATAGGTCGATTTATGCAAATGTGGCACAAATGGCCCGTGCATACGGTTTTGTCAAGGTGTACAAAAGTAATTTTCCGATTCGGCCAATAGATTTTTTGTATAAATACATCTGAATACACGTTTTCCAGATACGTTGGCTCCATTCTGAAAGATATGCTCACTCCTTCACCTTTGGTTTTTAAAATTACGGATGAAGTGGTACAGAAATTGAAAGATATTCAACTCGATCCGGATAATTTCATTGTATCTCGATGTCGTGAAGATGTTTCCATCTATGCCTCATGAACTCATTTATGAAGGCATTGAACAAATGTTAAATGAGAATCAAATTGCACAAAAATTCCCGCAACCGAGATAATGAGGGCCGTTAGACTTATTCTCAATAATATGTATTTTCAGAACGTATTCAGATATGTATTTTCAGATCCTTGAGCAACTTAGCGGTTGTTCGATAGGCGGTACAAGTACTGCACTATTTGCTGAAATTGTCATGCGTAAATTAGAACAACACGTGCTACATAATATTAAATGTAAGATGCATCTTAGATACGTTGATGACACAGTCTTGATCATAAACAAATAGGATTCTGAGTGCGTGTTAAATGAATTTAATTGTTACCATCGGTGTATTAAATTTACTATAAAAAAGAATGCCAGGGTACAATCAACTTCTAATACTTAACCCTGTATAGATGTCATAATAGGATAATTACTAACTGGTACACCAAACCTATATGTTCTGGTACCATACTTAATTTCCATTCCTGCCACCCATTTCCTGTGAAAATTTCATTAATTATTGGAACCTTAAGCAAGGTACTAAGAATTTCTAACCGCATCTTTTGGCCCGCTAACTTATTTAAGTTATTTTTTTGGTTATTAGAAACGGTTACCCAGTGGAAGGGTAGGCTGCCGGAGATTACTTGAGATACGAATGAAAGGTTTTGACTCATCATAGATAATGACAAACACCTTGATGAAAAAAACAGAACAATTGTGTTACCTTATCGTACAGGTACAGGTCGATATGCATTTAAAACACACTCTAAAACGAAGATGTGGACTACGAGTTTATAACAAGATTAATAATAAGAATATGTTTATTTGTCATAAGAAACACACCATACCGAGATAACTGAAGTCCAAGGTAGTCTACAAACTCAATAGCAAACAATGCTCGTATGTGTATGTTAGACAAACATCACGTAAGGAGAAGGTGTGTAGAATGTGGGAGCACGTGAACGATACATTTTCAATAATTATAGGAAGAAATGTTTACTGTATAATACAATAAGATGTAATTTTGATAAAATAAGTATAAAACGCAAGTAACGCTCATAAATTCAATTTTAATATTATGTAGTTGTAATTTTAAATTTAATATGACTACTTTTATATGACAGTGTACTACCATACAAGTTGATTTTAATAATTTTGCAACTCTAAGAGTAACGAATTTTATTTGTATTTTATTTTTTGTAGACAATGTAGACCACCACATATTCCAAGTGGAGTAGATGTTAACTTTAGCGGTTTCTACCACTATCATTTTATACTACAATAATGGGCATTGCGTCCAACCGAGACTGTGAAGGTTAACTACTATAATGTATTATGTATGTATGTGCTTTAGATAATAGTTGTAACAGTACAACGTATAACGTTTTAATTGTAAAATGTGTTTTGATTGGTCGGGAGCTTAGAGCTTGTCCCGGCTGGGGCGGTGCCCCGCTGGTGGGAGAGTCTTGGTTAGGGGGAAACCCACTAGCCGACGGTAGGTCGGCGCCGGATCTCGCCATCCAGCGGAGGAAGATCACCGCCATCTCCCGGGAAAACATGCACTACACTAACGGGACTAATGACCACAGTAGTTGACGCGCCCGGAAAAACGAAAAAATCAATCAATCAATCAATCAATGTACTGCACGGTTTTTATCGGGATGTGGCGTGATCTTCCCCAGCGGCTAGCGAGGTTTGCCTCAAGCAGGTATCTCCAACCAGCGGGACACCGCCCCAGCCCGGACAAGCTCTAAATTCCCGACCGGTCTCCCGGTATGTATGGTAGTGTAGTGCATGTTAGAGTGTGTGTGTGTAAGGGATGAGGATAGGACAAGGAAGAGGAAGGAAAGATCACGCGCGGTCTGTGGCTCGTTTGTTAGAGTACTGCTCTGGCATTCGCCTGTTATTGATCGCATAAACCATGGAAAACTACAGATCAAAGCAGCCGGGCTCTATAATTCTCCTACATACAGCGACTCAATTCGACAATCTTGCCACTGTTGGGACTCGTGCCCAGGACCTCCCGGTCAGAGGCACTGCAGTGACATCAATTGATGCATTGAGCCACCTCTCCCGGATCCGCGTTCGGAATCCAGCTACCCGCTCCCGGGTCTCTGCGCGCTGCCTGCTGGGTCCAGCGTCCTCGTCCCGGCCTCTGGCGGCCCTGCAGAGACGCGGTTTCCGGGGCGCCGTTCTCGTCCTTCCGGTCGGCGGGAGCTCCTTCCGCGTCCCTGCGCTCCTCCTCCGCTTCCGGTGTCCGTTCGCGGTCCGGTCGACCGCCACCGCGTGGCACTTCCGGTCGCGCTCCGCCTCCGCCTCCCCGCCGCGGCCCCCGCCTCGCCGCCGCCGCTTCGCCGCTTCCACGATCGCTCGCCGCCTTCGCCCAACGCGCTCATCTGCACTGCCTGACGCGTCGCCCAGCGCCGCCCAGCGTCGCCCAGCGTCGCCCAGCGTCGCCCAGCGTCGCCCAGCGTCGCCCCGCCTTTTCGGTGCCTCCGTTGACGCCTTAGAGGTCATCCTCGTGCTCTCCCTCTCCGGCTACTCGTTCTCTCTTTTTCTGCAATTCTCTCCAGGAAGTCCTATGGTTCGATTCACGACGGTGGCAGATTTTTCACACAACACAGATAGCTACGTTGAAGGCAGCCACAGTCTAAAAGGAGAAATCAGAAAAGCCGGTCGCTAGATTGGTAGTGTTCTGTGGTTTCTCCGATCAACTTCAGCTGGGCGAACGCCGTAACAGTTTCCTAACAAACTGCGGACCGCGCGCGATCTTCCCTTACGTATACCGGTCCCGTCCTCTCTCACTTCTCACACGCACGTGTATGCACTACCCAATCACACGTATGGGGAGAACAATCCCGAGCTCAGAACTAGTTCCAGCTGAGAGGAGATAACTGGAGGTAGAAATATAGTGAGTCAAAATGTAGGTCGGCACCGAATCGCAAGTTCTAGAGGGGAAAACAACGTCAAACCCGGGATACAACGTGCAACGTTACATTATCGAGACTAATAACCAGCTGACGCGCTCGGAAACAGCAATGAATGTGGACGCGGCTGTTGCCGTTGCTGTAGTGGACTGTATAATTAATTGTTGGACAGGCAACGAGCTCGGTCCCATCGATGGCTCAGGGATTGCATGATGTAGGTTATCACAAAAAACACAGTTTTACCTTGCAGGATGATGTTTAATGAGTTTGTTGAAAACAAGTTAAATCCTTTTAACACCATACACCATACATGAGTACACTTACTGAGTACATTACACTTTCTGTACAACACCTTTACGTAAGTACAACACGGAGTCGCGACGTCTTTCTAGCAAGGCGTCCTGCCTGCGACTAAATTTAAGCACAGTTTAAATGAATTGGCACCTTTTGCCATGCCAATACACAATTGCAGAACTTAGCACTTTCTGCCATGCTGAGTTCATAATGCAAAGGTTGCCTTTACAAGTTTTACCTGAGATTTACACGGAGCCGATACGTCCTTCTCGCAAGGCTGCTCGTGAACGACTAAATTTACTTTGTTAGCGAAAGCTCGAAGAGGGGATTTTGAGTTTGTTTAAATGGGCCAATAGGCGACTGCTTTGTTAGCGGTCGCGAGTTGGCGGAGTGGGGTGATTTTGAATGGGCCAATTGGCGGACGTTGGAGTTTGAAATATTCTAGAACATATTCGAAGGTTTCTGTGGCGTGACGCCGAGATTGCACAACCGCGCGCGCAGCACTGCCACTTTGGGCCGGGCGGTTGGGATATCTACACGGCACGTGCGAAGGGTGTCGCAACGGCGTGTGGAGATTTTCCATACTGCGCTTCCGGTTGCAGCTGGGCAGGAAGTATTGTATTTCTACCTCTTTTCCTGCCTTTGCGTGTGGGCCCGAACAGAATGAATGAATAGTTCTCTTTTACATTCCGCAAAGGCTATATGCTATGTTATGTTTTGGGGTGATGTTACACTTTCTTCGTGAACAGATCTCGTGATACGATCCAATCTGTTTGTTACGGATGAAGTGCAAATCTGACTATATATCGAATTAGAACGTTCACGTTTTACAAAATGAGTGGATGAAGTACGAAATAGGATAAGCATACTTCGGACTTTAGGGGAATGAAGTTGACATTAGTCATTTCAAAGGGGTTAGGGTAGATGAAGTACAGTGGCGAGGTATAACAGATATGTAAGAGGGTTAATACTGTCAGTGGGAAGTTTCTGAAGGTACTCCAAGACAAAGTGTGTGGTCAAATTTTACTGTGCGAGTTGTTAATTTCTATTTACACGATATCACAAAACCTAACCTCACAATCTACCTCGGTTGACGCTTTGCTACGCATGTTCGCATGTTGTCGTCGAGGCTCCGGATGATGTACGGAATGACTCTTTCAACATCATTCTTCCGTCTTCATGAACACCGTGAGGGATTTAACTGTGCTCTGTTAGCATTAGTCACTTAACATAAGCCCAATTTCGAGTTTTTCGAAGTATGTATTCTACTATTGTGGCGTCATACGGGTGTAATCAGTTCACAGACGAGGGTGGGTTGTAATAACAGCAGGTTTATTCACAATTTAGGCACAAAAACAATGCACTGTATACAACTATATAGACCTCACTGTTAGGAGAGATATTTACAACGGCTACCACAGCGCAACATACTACCAAATGTTTGGCCGCGCGTAGTACCGCCTGCCCTGAGACCGATTACATGTCTCACTAGTCACGACAATAACTGCCGGCTTCTTGCGCCGCGTGCACGTTCGCACCTCTCACGGACGACCTACGCTGCTGCTGCAAGGATACAAGAAGAAGGAGCTAATGTTCTCACGGCCCTTAAATAGCCCTCGCGACGCTGCCCACCGCCTCCATTGCCTCCGCCCTAACGCCCGCACACCCTGTCGGAAAAGCCCCGTGCGTCATAGCTTCTGCCTTGGTCTACGCATCCGGTGCACACCTCGCGCCACGTGCCCACGCTGTTTTAGCGATACGACGCTACACTATGCTCTATGGGCAACATGCCTTCCAATGAGTTCGAGTCGTTTGAATTTTCTCGTTTGATAACAGGATAACAAATTTGCTTCGCCATCCGTTGATTATTCATGAATCTCTCCCTCTCCAACATTAGACGAGCTGTGCTGGTATGGCTTGCGATTCTTTATTATTTCATCGGATTTTTCATGTGAACATCTTTGAGTCTGACAACCACCCCCGAAAACAAAAACAAAAACAAATATCACGGTGGCTTATGGCGATATAAAAATGGAGGGTGGTGGCGCAATTCTGACTTCAGATTCAGATTCAGCGCGTTGACATACACAGAGAAACATGTGTCAAGTCTTTTGAGTCTGACAATTTTTTTGTGTGGCTGTGTTATCATCAAATTGACATATAGTGGTCACCAAAAGTAGGAATTGTTTTTGCACAGTGATGTAGCTTAAAGAAAGCTTCAAAAGCTAATATAAAGCAACTTTGCAATACAATACATTCTCGTATGCACAAATATCAAAAGATTTCACATGAATTTTCGGGCAAATAAGAATTCTAAATGCCTAGTATTTCACATATCAGAGTTAGATAATGTTTACTCTGGAGAAATGTCAGTAAAAATATTTTGAGAAATCTGTACTTCGAAAGAGTGACTGGGACAAAATACCCTTGGTTGAACTGTTATCAAATCTGCGTATTCTTCGTGGCAATGTACCACAAATGTGTACGATTTTGGGATGCCGAGGAGAAGTGCTTATTAAAAAGTAGAGCTTATGTCCTGAAATAAGCAAACTCAATTATTTCGGAACTAAAGCTGATAGCGAAAACTCATTCAAAAATTCCACCGGCCTCTATTTCAACTATACTGACGGTTTAAATATAACGTATTGTTTATCCGAATAATTTGATTTACATTTTAACCCGACTGAGTAAGCAAACGAAGGTCAGGTCAGTTTTCACCGTGAGAACTCGTAGGATGAGTTTCATCCTACCCGCTTAACGTTTTGTAGGAATTTTTCGTACGAACTTGTAAAATCAGTTTCATGAAGCCTCCGATCATGTGCGGTGTCTATGGTTTTGATTTTGACTGAAAAATGCAAAATATCAAATTTTGATTGTGTTATTACTTCCTATCACACAGTGACTGTACAGACAGAATTCTCATACTCAATTCGTCTCAACGTACAACTACGTCAGGCTCCAACGAGATCTCCCAATATTAAACATGTGCTATTCATGTGTTTCGTAACGGAACATAAACTGCTTATATATAATTGGTATGGAAGTAACTACATATACTATACTATGCTATTGAACTAATCGAGATTGCTATTACTATTGATAAAATTGTTATTTTTTTAATGTTATTCGGTAATATTTTATTTGTTGTTTGGAATAATGTGCTTGCCACGTTTTGGAAAATTATTTTGTGTAGTTTTGATCAGAAGAATTTTGATGCTGCAGCAGGTCACTATTAACACCTTATCACACATGACGGATTGTCGTGAATATTCGAAAGGTTCGCAACGGCATCTAAGTGATCTTCAGTTATTACAACGTGGCGGTAAACCACAGAGATGAATTGCGGGATACGGGGGGATGATTATGAAAAATAAATTGAAAAGAACTCATATTTAATGACGCCCAAACCCACATTTCGAATCTGACAAGTTATGACGCTCACCACTGGTCCTAGACTGGAGAAATCTACTTCCTACGAAATCTACTTCCTACTGATTTTCATCAGTCATGCTGTGTGTTGGTGTGGTGAGGGTGATGTTGTGTCCCTCATTTCATGTGAGGTGCCGGAGATGGAGGATGGTGCAGTGAATGGGTTGAGTTGTTCTTGATGTTGTAAGCCCTCAGGATGGAAATAAAAGTTTCCGAAACGTTGGCAAACAACTAGTGTACATTTTTCTGACCAAGCCCCGTTAACCTGCTTTTCAAATATTAATTTATGGTCGTTATGAACTCTTCATAATTCCAGTACAACAGTTTGAAGTTAGTTTGTTCTTCCCGACAAGTTTCCCTGCGCTTCCCAATAATACTGCGCAATGCCTCCGCAATGCTTCCGGTAAACGGAATTGTTGAGGAATGGCTCAAGGAATTTGACAGTGAATGTGTATTATCACAGTCGCCAAATATGCGAATACAAACACGATCGAATATCTGTGGTTGGGGTGGGAGAACAGTGCTTCAACACCACCTCGCACAGATCTGGAGGGATTGCTGTTACACTTGGAGCGAGAGGGGACTCAGCGTTGTTTTCGCGATCTTGTTGGGTCGATATCTCGCCCAGTTCCGGCAATTATGTGGGCTAAAGTGGTCCTTCAGCGTATTCTGTCATAACGCAAAGACTAATCGGAGTAAGGATTGTCAGGGAAGTTACAACATCCCTAGAGAAAGTTCATATTACCGCTAATTATTTTTGTTAATAACAATGATTTTCTACCTAAGAACATTTAAATCCAAACCCAATCTTGGTACAGCATCTACGTTTCTACCCGATGATCTGGGCTAACGCGACCGTCTGTGCACTACGTCTGTTGACCGCGGCCGTCGGACCTGTTAATAAACCCCTTCACGGTAACAATTTAATTTAAAGGATGTGACACAAAAAATATGAAAATTTTGACACTTTAAAAATGAAAGCTAGTTAAATTATTTAGACTTTTCTGAACACAGTGGTATGACTTTTATTGCAAACTTGAATATAGAAGTGGGCTTCTGCATGCAAGAAGGTAACGGTTAAGAACATAAGAGCGGCTTTAGCTAATAATGAAGAAAAGGAAGGTGTTCCTATGTAATGTGCAAGTTACCACTAGAAAAAATGTATTTAATACTTAAATTCAACTTTTACACTTGTTCCTAGAAAAAGTCTTTTTCAGCATAGTTTCCATTTTCAGCATAGTTTTATGTAACCATGACTTAGCTACTTAACCAAAATAATGAGGTAGATTTGAAAATTATTTATTGTTGATGTTGATTAGAATTGTGGATTAAATTAAATAAACAGAGGTTGTCTGGTATCAAGTTTCTATTTCGCTTAAGATCTTTTCGATCGCGTAGCGATCATCGTCAGAGCTTGTAGCTGCTGGGCGGAAAACGAAGTCCGGCAGAACTTCGTTTTCCGCCCAGCAGCTACAAGCTCTGACGATGATCGCTACGCGATCGAAAAGATCTTAAGCGAAATAGAAACTTGGTACCAGACAACCTCTGTTTACTTAATTTGAATTAATAAGGTATCTACATTACCAACAGTCTAATTAATAATTGTGGATTAATTTGTGGCTAATTTTTAAAATTATTTTTAATTCTTTTTAAAATTCTTTAAAACGATTTTATGATATCCCATCCAAATAAGTATGATTATATAATAACGAATAGTTACAAAATATACTGTGAAAATTTCAAAATTCAAAATAATGTAATTTTTGAGATAAAGGGTCAGAACTGTAGTAAATTTAATATAGGGTAGATAGGCCCGCCAGACGAGCCCCTTAAAACGAGTAGTAGTGTACAGAGGAGGTTCAAAAGCCGTTACATATTCATTACTACAAAATATTCACATTTTCTGACATTAAATTATATATAATGATAATGTTTCATTATTACAGCACCGTTGCTCACAGTACCTATATTGAGGTTGTGAAGGTATACAAACGCTACCGATATTTAAC
Source organism: Teleogryllus occipitalis (assembly GCA_011170035.1). NCBI lineage: Eukaryota > Metazoa > Arthropoda > Insecta > Orthoptera > Gryllidae > Teleogryllus > Teleogryllus occipitalis. The sequence goes on from BLKR01009011.1 coordinate 204,564, forward strand.
CACATTTGATAAATGTGTGTAGTTTCGGAAACATACTATGAATCAGCTCACTGTAACTCAAGGGGCCGCTGAATATGTACCCCAACCAGGGATGGTTGATCTTCATTGATACTTTTTCTCTGATTGTGGAATACGTAATGAAAAGGAAACGGATTCCACCTAAGCAAGAATATAAAAATTACTAACACTTCTTTATGTCACTTTTAGTCGGAATAAAGTTAAGTAAGCTACTATTCTTCCTAAAAAGAATAAATATCTCACAATAATCTCCAACATTTCAAGGAAATGCAACTGAATTTTATGTGAACTGTGAACATTGTTGCCTGTGGAAACTTATTGGGGACATCGGTGGTTCCATTTAACTAGAGAGGTTATTATGGAGTCCAATACTCAAGTAAATATGTTGAATTACGCTTCAATATTGTTACGTTTATTACACAACTAACCTTTCTCTTAGATTAATGGAACTGAGAAATTCCTACAAATTACTCACGATCCTACTATAATATTCTGCAAATGGGCAAAACTACTTTTGTCTCGACGACAAATCTGTGATATTATTGGAAGCAAACAGCTTAGTTCTCTACAATTGCCGCCCATTCTAATTCAGAACAATTATGGAAGTATTATTATACGGAACAATTATGTATGGTATCCATTTTCGACTCCTACTAACATTAATTGCAATTCATAATAATTCAGAACAAGGTACTAGCTAAAGCAACATTTGAACACAGAAGTTCCTTTATGTAAATGTAGAGTGCAGAATACAATCATAAAAGAAGTATATCTCGTAATCAGGAAAACTTGACATTTTTACGAAATAAGGTAAATAATGCAGAAACATTTTTTTAATTTGTTTGGAATCTTTAAGAATACTTGCTCATTAGCAATCCCATATACAAATAAGAAAGATGTTCAAATTATTCATTTAGTAGTGTTATATTTAGAAAAACAAACTTTTAGTTATAGAAGATGTCCGGGAAAGAAACGTAGAAAATTCGAAAATAAGTTCTGAAGAAAATGTTAAGCATATTTTGTCTAATAATCTCATTGGACTGACTCTTTTAGACTGAGCTGTAATAAGCATTCAAACGTCAGTTTTAAAAAATGCTTTCTACGCAAAAAATTGCAACGCAGAAACATAGAAACACTCCAGAAACATGAAAATTGTTTAATATTTACAAAAGAAATGACTATATTTGTTCAGAAATAAAAATTAATCCGATAAGAAAGAAGCAGTCTAATTGTGTAAGTTGGGTGCTTCTTAATTTCTGTGTTTGCAATTCAGAAGAGCTTATTTTGCAATTTTCAACGTTTCCTCCTCGGACATCCTGTATATTTTTTCAGTTCAATAATTTTTTATAAGATCATTTTTTTGTTTGATGGGAAGTAGAATAATTTTGGTACATATTATGAAAAGTTGAAATCATTAAATAATTTTAATGATTTCATAATTTCATAATGATTTCATTTCATAATTTCATAATCATTTCATAATGATTTAATAATAATTTAATAATTTTTCTTTGCTATGAAAATTAATTTCTGGAGATCCAACATGTTCACTGGTCTTATTTACTTAAGTAAGCCTTCTGCTGTTTCATAAAGTTTCATTTAGTTCTTTGTACAAGTTTTATCCACGAGGGAGACATTTCATAACATAATAATCTGTGTGGATAGTTTAATGCAGTATTGTACACAATATTTCATGATTCGTGTTTCGTAAATTTCCTAATAAAACTGGATTAGTACACGGAAAGACAAAACAAGCGTTAAAAATCTACTTTTCCTTTCACTATTAATTTTGAATGTAGTACGTTCTTCGCGTAGTTTTTTAAAATAGCAATTGTAAGATTATGACGTGTTTGCCGTTTATGACACAAATTATTCCCCCACCAGACATTCAGCCAATCGCAACCAGAGAATAGGGGGAGGGCAGAGGTAAACGGAACAGGCAAACACTGTTTTTTTTCGCGCAGAAATCAAATACCCGCGACGTCACAGTAATTTTCTATCCAAAAATTAACTCTGATTATCTTATAAATTCATAATAATGTTGTTTAGAAACAAAATAATGTATACAACGCGTTTATAATGTTTCTTCATTGTATTCGTACATTTTAGAAAACTCGCTCCTAACGTCGGTTTCAAATCATGCACTCATGTAATAACGCTGAACTTTATAAACTAGTAGCATAAATGACCACACCGTTTTTTGAGCCCCCGCTGGGAAAACGAATAACCTGTCACACAGGGAAGACTATTAACCCAGATAATATGATAGAAGTAATGCTTAAAGGCCAAAGAACTGGCAAAATGTACAACAATTCTGAAAATCGGTGATGGTAAAAGAAGAGGAACGCCAAGACAGAGTAGTCCCTCATACCGAGACAGCACTATCCTGACGATATACGTCCAGCAGTTCCGGGATGGACGGCCGCAATCAGGTTTTGTTTTAGTTGGTAGAAATCCAGCTCTTACATGGAGTGGTCTTTGAAATACTTTTTTTAAATTGGTTATTTAAGGTCTCATCAACATCTAGGTCATTAGCGACCGCCACCGGTGTTAACGGTACTGTAACTATGAAGATGAAACGACATGGTGATGATAAGGGGTGAAAGGACGAACACATATACAACCATGCCCGAGGCGGGAATCGAACCCGCGACCCTTCGGTCCGAGATACGACTACGACACTACTGCCTTAGCTATCTCGGCCACCGGGCCGACCTTCGAAAGATTTCTTCCCCGGAAAAAAGTTGTATGCAGTTCTTAATGTCCCTTAATTTTCCCCTTTAGTTTATTTTATTTAATTTTTTTATAGAGGTGGAGTTGGTGGGCGTCTGCCCCTCCCCCGGGCTATCAGAGGCAAGGTCACGGGACGCCGCAGAGAGTGGGCGTGCCTCGTCGGGGGCAAGGGCGCCAACGCAGCGCCAAGCGTCCCTTCGGCTTGCGCTTCCGGTCCCGCGCGGAGACTTCCGGTGTGCGCCAACGCCTGCTGCCTGCTCGGCGTCGCGCCGCACTCTCGCCTTCACCCCGCCCCCGCCCCGCCCCCGCCCTCGCCCCCCTCCCTCGCTGCCGCCGCCGCTGCCACGTGAAATTCGGAGGAGACATTTAAGGCAGTGATTTAAATGCATCCAAGGAATTTTTGTTTAAGGTACACGTTTTATTGATTTATTAAAATTAACAAGCGTGCATGCGGTAGTTTCAAGAAAGATAAAGTTATTCATAAATTAAATAATGTACTCGGATATGAAGTTTAGGAAAAAGCTTACGGTGGGGATGACGCCACGCGAGAGCAAGACTCAAAAGAAGAGACCGCCTGCCGTTAGTGATGGCTCGTGTTGCGTTACAGAAAAACATTTTTTTAAGAAGAATCTTGGTATGCAAGGAATTGTTGTAATCCATGTATTCTATTCTAATTACTGCGGTATCTGTGAATCGGATTGTTTTTGTTAAAATATTGAATTTACGGCAGTGTTATATGAGAGTATTTTATTACTTGTTTTTGAGGACTGTGCGTTCGTACTCTCTGAAAAATCATTTTGTATTGTTTTGTTCAACAGCGTTTGTGTTCCTACAGGCTACTAGTTCCTACAGGCTTTCTTGAGCAACAGGGCCTAAACCCGTGGGCGAAAATGCAACTCGGAAAACATGGGCGAATTAACGGTGTATTTCGTGACTAAAGCAGAGCGTTCTGGGACCTAAAATATTGATTTCCGATACTAAAGTTCTCGAGTTAGTTTTCAGACCGTAATCTACAAAATGAAATCCTGTTTTTAGGACTTAGGGTCTCATCGATTACTAAGGCTCTTAAAACCCATGAGGTGATCTCATTAGTTGATGATAGCGATAAAGATATGAGGCGAATAATGATGCAATAACAATGGAACGAGAGACACGGGTTACAAGGGTTAACCAGCGCGAATGCGTTTTCTCCTAGGAGAAAACTACAAGAAGAGCTCCCGAGCGCTCACTTTGTTTGTAACGGAGTTTGCAAATACGCATTCGCGCTGGTTAACCCTTGTTACATTAGACAGTTTTACTTCTTACCTAATCAATTCTTATGACTTACATATCGGCTGAATTATTTTTCCCAGTAAGATTCAATGTTACATATACATTTTTTCTAGCTTCATTATGATACACACTCACTCGTAAGTGTATTCAAGGTTTGACCCAAATGTACAACGTCATTTTTTTTCTGATGCTAGAGAGCGTTAAATTGTGAAACGCGGGTGTGACAGCCACTATGCTACTAGCCCCTTCAACATACACACACACACTCCCTCAATAGGTCACACCCACTTCTCACTTTCGTAATCCGAACGATCCTTCACTTCTCATGCGCGGAGCATTCTATGGAGAGATCTAGAAAGCGGACACGATGTGAGCTGTGTCTCCAGATGAACCATCCTGCGCAGCTGCTGCCCGAGGCATTACGCATTCAATACGGCGTCCAAAACATTACGGCGTCAATAAAAGCGGGGCACTGTCCGCCTCATGACGTGCGTCCCGGCGTGGCGGGGGAGGAGGCGCCGGGCGAACGCATTCGCGCGTAAAAAAATTTGACTCCATTACTCCGCGGCGTTTTAGAGGTCTCGTAACGCGGAAAACAATTTCGCTACGCCATCTGTTTGTCATTCGTTCTCTGTAGTAGATGAAGCCTATTGATTGCAGGAGGGGGGTTGTGCTCCAACAAAAATACGAAAAAAAAGAAGAAAGGAGAAAAATGTGGCGGCTGGACGAATGGATTACGGGTCGCAATTTTGAACTTTGCCAACTACACATTTGACAGAAATTTTTCCGTGTCGTGTGTCCGGCCCGTGGCCGGTACACACAGCATTCCAAGCTGACATGTGGGCGGACGGGCGGGCTACAGGTAGCTATGCAAAACGTGCGTGTGTGTGTGGAACGCACGCGAAAAGCGGACTCCGTTGCTGGAAGCTGGCTTGAAAGACGCAAAAAAGCGGACAAAATTAATTTCTACAGAGCTCTTTAATTTACATGATTCAGGCACATATCAAAAGAAATTGTTCAGTGCTTCGTGTTTTATCTATCTTTTCATATTTTTGCTCGATTGTGTGTTTAGATGGCCGGTAAAGTTGGAGTATTTATATGTTGGGGTATTCATAAACATAAAGTTCGGGTATTCATTGAATGAATATATTTGAACTAGTTAATACTCATTACGTTAGTTTCGAATAGTACTTCTTATTAACTCAATTTTTATTAGTTATATATTGGTTTAAAGGTATAAGCAGCGATATATTTACTGTTTATGGCATTATGAAAATATATGAATAGGTGTATACGTACTGTGGCGTCATACGGGTGTTATCAGTACACAGACGAGAGTGGGTTGTAATAACAGCAAGTTCATTTACAATTAAGACCGTAGTCACAAATAACCAATGCACTGTATACAATTAACTAAATAGACCCAACTGCTAAGAGAGATATTTACAACGGCTACCACACCGAACATACTACCTAATGTTTCGCCGTGCGTAGTACCGCTTGCCCTGAGACCGACTACATGTCTCACTAGTCACGACAATAACTGCCGGCTCCTTCCAGCGCGCACGCACGCACCTCTCACCGAAGACCTACGCTGCCGATGCCGCTGTCTCAAAGAAGGAAGAGCTATCGTTCCACAGCCCTTAAATAGCCCTCGCGACGCTGCCCGCCGCCTCCATTGTCTCCGCCCTACGCCCGCACAGCCCGTCGGAAAAAGTCCGTGCGTCATAGCTTCTGCCATTGTCTAGCATCCGGTGGGCATCACGCTGCGTGCTCGCGTTGGTTTTAGCGACACGACGCTACAGTACGAACATAACGAAACTTATAACGTTACTCGTACACATTACGAAACTTGTACAGTAAAACTTGCTTTAAGCGGAACCTCAAGGCACTAGAAGTTTTTTTCCGTATTAGACAACATTCCGCTTTATGCAATGTAATACTGTAGAATTTGTGATTGGCAAGACCTGGACTAATGTTACAAAGATGATTAGAAAACATTTAAAGTTCTGCCAACTAAGGAACAATTACATTTTAATGCAGAATTCTAGATTCATATAAAGTTAAAGGCAGGATTGTGTGCAACACGTTTTGAATGTACAACTCCAGTATTCATCCAAAATTGATCAGATAAAAACCAGGGAAACAACGAATCTGAGGAGCCGGTCTCAAGAACTCCCATATAAATTGTAATCGCCCAGTTAGTATACTATGTCGTGGAGGGGGAGATGGATGGGTGGATGAGTCTGGCACCATGTGCGGGGAAGTGGAAGGACAGAAGGACAGAAGGGCAGAAGGTGCTCTCTGGGCCGTTCCCTATTCTCTTAATGGCCTAAGGCGGATGAGTGGGAGTAATCAAAACATTAACATATTAACATCTGGCATTAACATATTAAAATGTTAAAGCCAGATATTTAGCTACTTTTGAATATATTTCATCGTCGTGACTCAAACATTACCTGGAATGATGATACTGAAGGATGAAGGACGACACACACCCATGCCCGTGGACTCGAACCCGCGATACTTCCGTCAGAGATCGCCACGGCACTACTGCCTTTGCGATCTCAACTACATGGACCAGCAAAATTCATTTTATTGAAGAAGTATAATTTTGTTCGCTTTGTTCCTCACTCCGATCCATTGGGTGTCGCTTGAACGGAGCAAAGGTAGCGTTTTGGGATGTTGTGACGGTTTAATTCTTTCCGCGTGGAAAGAAAGTAAAAAGGGCACCACGAAAACTGTAAGTTATTGGCCTGATATGTTCCGGGGAAACGAAATGTTGCGAGTGAATAGATTCGCGGACTTATTTTCAACCTTTGGCCCAGCTTGGCTCGCATCATATATTTGTGCACAGGCGGACGGACAAAAATAGAAGAGAAGGTCAATTTTTAAAAACTTATGATTAATTACATTATTACATTAATGAGATCAAAGAAACAATAGCAGCTAGGAATAGGGAAAATTTTTCACTCAGAAAGTTTCAGTTCTAAATTCGTGTCTAACATAACTAGTCATGTTAGTCAAGTGAATGTCAGCTAGATTCTAGAGAAATGATAGACAATATTGATATTCGCAGGGGAAACATGAATTCTTAAAAAAGCGTTTGCTTTCTCCATATGAGAGTAGAAGCCTCATGAACGATCCTTCGATAACTGACAAAGAAAATAGTGTGGGGAAGGTTATGAGTAGGATTGTAGGGTGGTGAGTAGAATTGGATGTCATAATTTGGTCATTGTTTTTGCTGGAAAATGTACACAAGCCCTGCACTAGTCTAATAGGTTGTGAATTGATCCACAGAATGTGACGGGACTTGGCAGGAGAAGTTGCAGTCATCCTAATCGGGTAGTTTTTAGGAAACAGTTTCTAGCTGATTGTACTATTGCTATTAATTAGATGATCTTAAATTCTGCATTTTTGTACAGTCTCCCCCTTACACTATTGTACACAGTTCTTCACACATAAAGAAAATTGCAATCTGTTTACACGCCCCTTTTTTCTTTTATTACAACTTTTATCAAAAATGATTTGTATATTTACAACTCGATGATACGTTCATACATCATAAGTCTGTATTATTCGTTATGGTGTAACGTCATTCAATTGCAGTCAAGATTTGTGGGGAATTTTCCACTACAACTGTTCATCAACGAGTGACGTCACTCAATTGTGTACAAGATCGTGTACAAGATGTGGAAGATGAAATTGAATGTACACTTCATGTTTATTTGAACGCGACTGAAAACTTGAGTAAAAGAAGTTATAATGTTAAGACATCAATTTGTAACGTGTAAAACACGCATTCCGCCTACTGGAAAATTTGTCGAAGTTCTTGAACATGAAAGGAGAGAATAAACGGCAGCCGTAAAATGGTATGCTAATCCGACATATCCATTTACGTAAACTACAACGAATACTTCTAGAGCAACGAATGGACCACCGGTTAGAATTGCAGCGTTCCGGTTCGTAATAAGGAAGTACTTAGGTTCCATGCGTTATAAAAGGCTTGTTGCATTGCCAATGGCGAAAGTGTTATGTTTCCACCTAGTTTTTCGTATGGCCTCCGTCGTTCTGCATCGACACTCTTCCTGCATTTTCCTCATTTTCATTTCCAACGTCGCCGACTTGGCCACGAGACCACGGTTGCTCCGATTACGGTTCGACTTTTTCGTGTGGTGTGCTGCATCTCATTCAACCTGTAGCTCAACAAGGGGCCGCAGAACATTTGAACCAAACTAAAGTAAGGGCGACTTCCATGGAGAAATGACACAGAGGTCATGCCTTTCTTAATGTATACACAATTAAATTAATTTTTTGAAAGATTTTGATATACGCGTAAAATCATAAATATAGTTTCCTATTTCACTGTGACTGAAATGCGAATAACAATAAAACGCATTTTTAAATTGAATGTTTGGAACGCGGACATCGAATTTGGATTTTAACTATTTCTTCAAAACATGAAACGATGCCCGAAGCGCTTTTACAATCAATATTGAGTTCTTGGTATTCGATGCTTGTTCTCTTATAAAGACATAAAATTGTTCATATTAGTCTATATGAAGTCTATATCTTCATGGAAACTAATACTCAGCATTCAACAACCTTTTTGGTGTAATCAGTTCTACGTGGTGTAATCGACTAGTTGTCCGGGTGTCCATACATTACTTCCAGTACGCTTCTGCTGGTCCACCATTCGGAGTGGGCGAGGAGACATTGGACGCGTCTCGGACTACTGGTGGGAACCTTACCATTTTCTCGATTTCTTCACAATATTCTAAAAGGATTGTAAAAAACCTGTTTTGCGGAGGTTTAACCACCGAAAACGCTTCTTGGGACAGTTGAAGGCACCTACACAAGTGATCAATAGCCTATTTAATTCTTCTTGTGGAATATTATAATAGAATCCTTCTTGTAGAATATTTGACAAATCAAGGTTTTTTTAGGAAAGCATTAGTTCAGAAGTCAAATTTGTGGGAAATGAGAAACAACCGTCCACCTTCCTAATTCAGCAAGATATGAGGAATTTTATATTATGCAGGAATACTTTAACACAGCATGAAACATAAAATATAGTTGCGAGTAAATAAAACAATACATTTCACATGTTACAAGAAAAAGTGTAAATGTGTTACTATTTTTTGAAAATTGCAGATTACATAAAAATAACATTTGATGTTATGCATATATCAGTACACATGGTACCAGAAACTTGCAAAAATAAAATTACTTGTTTTTTACTTATTGCATTGCATATTGCATACAATGAAAACCATTGAACTAACAAACACTTACCACAGCGTTTTTAATATATTCTACAGTAAACATAACATGCAATAAAAGCAATTAAAATACTAGAAACAACTGCTTGAAGCTGATTATTCATCACAATTAATGCTGTTAACATCATTTGCTCCTGACTGGTGTTTTTGCTAGAAACTCTTAAACATATGATGTACTTTCAGAAACACCTATAGTTCTTCGCTCGATTTCTTTGGGACTAATGCACTTTAGGCAAACATCCTCTGAAGCATAAAGGTTCACACTAAAAGATGGCATCTGAATAATTAATCACCATAAAGTCGGATCACTATAGGTGCAAAGGCGGATCACTGTAGAGCGGAGAAGATGAAAATGTAAGTAATAGACGTAGGTCTTGCCCAAGTGCTTGAAGATACATGATCGGAAGCAATGCAAATTTAGGAAGACGCTGTGTTAGGAACGAGATAAACAAGGTTACATTCGACAGGGGAGAAACGGAGAAGGCCATCGTTTAAAAAAAGAACCGCGATTCGCAAACAGGCAGCATGCAGATAGAAACGATGTTGCAAAACAAAGGCTGTAACATGATTATAACTGGCTGATAACATAAGCACTCTAATCAGCGGAATTCCGGTGAAATCCGTCGAGAGCACAAGAACCCCGGATTCTTTCGTCAACCTTCGTCTGCAGGAACAACTCGGCTCCTCCAGTTGCAACAAGAGGAAAAAAACAAAACCATTTCAAACATTTGAAAACTAAGTCATAATAATCAGAGACTATTTTCATGCCGAGCAGGTAAACCGAGCCGGTAAACCCTCTGCAGCTGATCCAGCCGGGAGCAACTGTAGAGCATGTGGTACAGCAGACCTCTTCTCGGGTTTGGGTGAGTACAGACATATCGAGGCCAACATCAGGTTGAAAGAAAGCGCTAACTCACTTTTTTTAAGTCACGGCCACAGCTACTAGCATTCAAGAAAAAGACAAGTCGGGAGTTGATAGTCTTGTGGATATGAGCGTCATATCCCCCGTCAGGGCCAGCAAATGGACTACACCGCTAGTCATGGTTATGAAACTCAGAAGCTCAATCTAATTACGTGGCGATTTCAAAGGTATGGTCAACAATTAACTGGAAGTAAATCAGTATCATTTCCCCCAAACAGAAGAAGTATTACCCAAAATTGACGGGGGGAGGAAATTTACGAAGATAGATCTAATATCTAGAGAAGCTTTTGCCAACACAACCGCAGCAGCCGCCACGATCCGAGCAGAAGCCGCCACCTCTTCCGGAAGCTGAACAATGACTAAAGCTACCGCCGGGGAACGTGGAACCTATCTCGAGGATGGATTGATTGTTTAGTGATTCCAGGCGCGTCAACAGCTAAGGTCATTACTCTCGTAACTGTAGTGCTTGTTTCCCCCCCGGGGGTGGCGGCGGTCTCCCCCCGCTGGATGGTGAGATCTGGCGCCAATCCACCGCCAACTACCGGGGTTTTCCACAACCACGTATCTCTCACCAGCGGGACATCACCCCAGCCGGGACAAACTCTAAGCCCCCGACCGGTTTCTCGGCATGTGCGGTAGTGTAGTGCATGTTAGTGTGTGTTTGTAATGGGTGAGGAAAAGACAAGGAAGAGGAAGAAAAGATCGCGCGCGGTATGTGGCCCATTTGTAAGGGTACTACTCCGGCATTCGTCTGGTGTTGATCGAAGGAACCACGGAAAACTACCGATCAGAGCAGGCCGACGTAGAATTCTCCTCCAGACTGCGACTAAAATTCGACTTAGTTGACTGTTATTGTGTATTGTTATTGATCCCGCGATCATTCTGTTTACTTACAATACCTTCGTGCTTTGGATCGCATAATTGGATTATTCGCCCGAACTTTGGTTGGCCTTATTGGAATTTGATTCTGGAAGTTGGCTGGTAAATAAGAAATGTATCTTTTGGTTGACGCCCTGGCTGTCTAATTAAGTTGTGATTAAAATTGCATTGTTCAGTTTTCGAATTTCAATTTCAATTCAAACTATTTCATTAATAATATCAATAGGTCATTTTAAACCGAAATCATTTTGGTGGTTCTAAAAGCATCTTACAATTAGCTCACATACATTAGGAGGTGAATCGTATCATGTTGAAGCTACATCGCTCTACGTATCTCAAAGACAATTTCCGCAATGGAACTCGCAAACAGTGTCTCCATGAAGCTCAAAAGCATTACATGTTCTCTCGCCGACCGTCGCTCGGCTTTCCGAGTTGGTAACGAAGCAACTTACTGCGTATTACATGAAAGGATAAGTTGCATAATAACCAAACAGAGGACTCCATGGGTTCACGCAACGTTGGGAGGGTGGCTCAATAGAGAAACAAACACAATAATACAAACCATGATTTTTAGCAAATGAATGAAGTAACCTAACATCTTATTAATCAGAAACTCTATCATGCCAGTAAGTTCGAGGCTTACATTTGTACAATATATATTATACTAGCTTACTTGTGCGAAAATTCTCGCATGTTAAACTCCACCCTCATCCCTAGTTTTCCTTTTCCATATTAAGCATGTAACATATCATTTTCTTCACGACTCTCTCATCCTCCATCAGTTATTCTATTATGTCTCCTTGTAATTGATAGCATTGTAATACATGCTTGTCAATATAAACTATTCATATTTAATTTTATCACCGATCAAGAGGTACCCGTGTAATTCAGTCGTGTAGAATATCAAGTAATTAGTTTAATTTCACTTACAGTTGCAGATTCTATAGGATCAGAACAGATGGAGTAGAATCGAAAAGCATCGAACCAGCAAAAACTTAATAGATTGTTCAAGAAGAGTTCATCCTTTAGATTACAGCATGAGAAACGTTTCTTTGAAGCCGTTCGCCGTGGGCTTTGGCCGTAAAGTTTAAGTTTTGAAGGCCCTAGAACGCTTCGTTTCGGAGTTGTTTAACGATATACATTAAAAAATGCCACCGGGTATTGCGGGTTGCATTTCACGTGGAAATTTAAATGCTTTTTTTTTCAACAAATTCTTCATATTTTTTAAGGCAAAGTGCAATTCGCCACGTCTACATGAAATTCTCTTTATTTAGAGACCTCATTTATAAATAATGGTTGCATGTGAGAACCACACAAGGTATGTATACTGCTAAAATAGTACGGGAGACGATTTGTGTAAGTTAGTAAACTACCCCCTATTATATTTTTCTAACTAAATAACGGTTCATAAATTGTGTGCACATTTAAAGACTTTTGAAATGGTTTCCTTATGACGTTTTTTTTTAAGAATTTTTCATTTCTAATGTATCGGATTTTAAAATTTTGCTCAGGTTATCTAGAATCAATGCCTTTTCCGAACACTAAACTATTATTGAATGTATGCATATTTTATTTACTTAAGCCTACGCACATTTTTAAGTCCAACCTACATACATATTTTTAGGTGTACACTGTTCATTTAGACATTCAAATAAGAGGAGTATCGAAGAAACAAATTATTTTCAGCGTTTCAGCGATATTGGACGGATGAAGTTCGATAGGCCTACCTTCCGTTTAACATACTTCTGTACTAGGCTCAGTAGTTTTCTTCACAGAATGATAATCGTTCTTGATACTGATTTTCATTGAATGTCAGTCAGTTAGAACAACGCTTATCGCAATCTCATGCATTATAGGAAGAAGATATTCAATACTAAAGAGTCTTCAGCAGACCTACATGTAGTTGTTCATGAGCTAAGCACTCCCACTACATGATTTATTTATTTGTCAAATTCCAAACGAAACTTTTAATGGGGTCTTTGATGTCTATTAAATGGAAATTGATATCAATATGTATAAGGGGAATTCGTGGTATTAATACAAAGTGCTGTTTTGACAACCAGTTGGTATTTCACATTCAACAAAATTATTTTTTTAGTTCCTTCTCTTTCAGTCACGTACCATTGCACAACCTTGGCGCATCACGATCATTCTTAAAGAATTGGGACTCCTACCATTGCCTGCAGCTTATGGAATAATACCCCTAAGTGTTTCAAGGGAATTCAAAACTTCCACAGCAGAGTGCATGCATTGAATAATATGAACAATGTCTACTGAATTTCAATTTCACCAGGCAACATACGCATGATATTTAAATTTACAGGATTCACATACGCATTTGTTGGAGCGAAAATTCCTCCTTCACATTGCCAATTTGAACACTGAAAATTTATTTCCACATTAGGAAAAACATTTTTAATCCCACTGTATACATTTTGACAATTGTACAAAAATCATGGGTAAATGAGATTCTGCCTTCACCATAAACTTCATATTTTCCTTTTGCAATATTTTATACATGAATAGAAAATTTACCTCATGCTAAATCATTATGAATATGTAGTCCCACATTTTGCTGTAAGGTAGCTGCCTACCTGAGAATGATAAAAAATCGTGGATTTTCGGGTTTTTCAATTTTTATAGACCCAAAATTCTAGAGTTTTTTTCTCAGGTAGACAGCTACCTTAATTGCAATGTTTTTACATGTCTCAAGAGGAAACATTTCTTAAACAGGCATTTATGCACTTCTGGCAACAAACAATAGCTGATGCTCCTATCGAAATATGAAAACTGATGTTTTCATATTCGTACCCTGTTCGTGATGTTCTAAACTGTGATCAGTTTAGAACAACACGAACAGGGAAGTGGCTTCATTTGCCCTTTGTGTACTTGTATCGACAAATAATAGTTCCCCCTTCTATCGAACGGAGCACTAAAATCGAAATAACACACACACTCAAGTTATATGATGAGCTAAATAAACAACTGTTGTTATATTCTTTTTATCTGAGAATAAAGGACAAAATGAGAATTTTCAATCATTTATCGTCTTAATTGACTGATTACTACTACTTACAATTAACTTAACTCTCTAACATTGATATAAATAATTTTAAACTCTGCCACAAACATTGATAATGAACTTTAACTCTAAACTATTTACAATGCTTGATGCGTATGACAAATCAATAAAAAATGAAAGTCATTATTGTTGAAGTAAATATATTCAATGTCTAGCTGTTTATTGATTTAATGAAAATAAAAAAACAATGCTGTTGTAAATAAAGTTTTGAAAGATGCCCATTTCATATATCATAAAGTAGTCGAAATCAACCTTGTTTCTCGTTTGTCTATTACACATGTATTATTGTTGATAGTATTAAAGACATACTGTGCGGTTTGCTGCGCACAGGCAATGTTCATATATGGTGGGCACTAGCAATTTTTTTCAAATAACTGAATGTGTGCAAACTTGCCTAAATTACATTTGAATTCAGTTGAAATAAGTATTTCACACAAAACTGATAGACATACTGAAGGACAATTAGCAAGAGCTACACATGTTTTAGAAATCTTGTGAACGTAATCTTCTAATAACATCAAGTTATGTGAAATTTCTAATCGAAACAATGAAGTACAATAATAAAATTCTTAATAAAGAAATTATTTTTAAAGATAAAAGAACATTAACCATATTGCTATAAAAATTCGCACCTGATTGAGAATAACATAAGAACTTTAACCGGTAATGTAGAGTATTTTGTATTCATTCAGAAAACTTGAAAACTAGCAAAAATGAGGTAAAATACTTGAGTTTAAAAAATATCAAAAACATCCTTTTGAAAATCTGTAGCATCTTACTGCATGTAGTACAATTCAATTAACACATCTACTAGTCAAAATAACTCAAATGTATCTTGGTTTCTTGATAGAACCAAGGAAAGTTGTTCCAAATTTTAATTTCTAAGAAAAACCGTTAATATAAAAATGCAATGGAGCAACATGATATATTATACTTCATAACACAAATTCTATAAATTTTATTTGCACACCTAAAAAAGGACTTAGCTACACTACTTGAAAGCCAAATGAGTTATTACACTTTCTAACAAAATTACATTATTTGCTGTAGGTAAAAGTAAAACTTTTCACATGAATGTAACCATATTTTCTCTCTGAGTCAATATATTTTTTTTATTAAAATCTACACGCACTCTTTGGAATTGACCAAATCACTACTTATGAACTGGCGGAACTTAAGAATTTTTGTCGTGTGGTCAATATGTAAATACCAATTATTATCCCATACACCATGTTACAGGAAGAATAAGAATCGCAACCTTATGGCCACTACCACTGCCAACCGCTTCCCACGCCGCTCCCACGCCGCTCCCACGCCGCTCCCACGCCTCTCCCACGCCTCTCCCACGCCTCTCCCACGCCTCTCCCACGCCTCTCCCACGCCTCTCCCACGCCTCTCCCACTCCGCTCCCACTCCGCTCCCACTCCGCTCCCACTCCGCTCCCACTCCGCTCCCACTCCGCTCCCACTCCGCTCCCACTCCGCTCCCACTCCGCTTCGCGGTCACCCAGTTCACCGCTCGCCCCGCGCTGTCACAGCCGCCCATCTCTACCTCTCGACCCGCGTCGGCCCCTCCATGGCCGCTGCCGCCGTCCGCGACCAGACCCACATAAAAGCAGCAGCTCCGATCAGCTCGGCGCCCCTCGCCCCGCGCTGGGGCGGGGGCGGGGCTGGCGGCGGCGGCGGCGATGGCGGGGGCGGAGCAGAGCCGTGCGGTGCAGAGGCAGTGCGAGGGCGGGCCCGTGTTCGGTGGCGGCGGTAGCGGTCGCGAGGGGGAGGGCGGAGCCGAAGCGGGGGCGGGAGCTTGCGGTCTCGGGCTCGAATCCGGCTTAGGGACCCGCTGGTCGACGCAGCTACCTGTGCGGTGCGCGGCAAAGCACTGGACACAGGCCTTCATAGGCCGCTTCGCCAGCCGCATAGGGCACTACGGACGCGAGCGACGCGCGCCCGCCAGAGCGGATTGGGCACGCAGTGGAAGAGCAAAGAGACGAAGAGAGACAGAGATTCGGAAATAGATGGACTCGCAGCGTTCTGTCTCTCAGGGCGGTCCCCGCGCTGTTGTATGCGGTGGTTCAATGCAACCTGTCAGAGGAGGGGAGGTGTTTCGAGAAGGTTGGGAGAACAAGCACAATACGGATCTTCCAGGCGGTGCTTCCGGGTAGTGTAACGTCGCCGAGGACAACCTCCACTGCGTCACTCGAAACTCACAATTTAATACGTGGAGTCCCAATCGCATCTGCTATACGGACGGTGAATTTAGACGTGTGGACAATCCAACATGGAATACTTCTTGCAACAGTGTGATCGCTAGCAATACAAATTAAATTTAAAAAAATGTCGGATTCCGCGAAACATGACTTTTGATGATACTTCTATCGCAACGAATTTACGTTAATTTTTTTTATAAATAATCTCCATCGAAAGTCATCTACGGAGAAAGACTAAATATATGTACCAAAATAGTTATTTTTTTAATATAAATACATATTTATAATTTGAATCAGTTAAAAGCATTAAAATTAAATTTTTATTTTCAACTTTTAATGGCTTTGATGCATAATAATGTGTCGTACCGCCTTGTAATGTATCTTTTCACCCTTAATAAGAACACCACGTACACATTTTCTCATTAAATAATTTGAATTCTCAAAATCGACAGCAAACATTTGTGACATACAATTTAGTGACATTTTCTCTTTAAAGTTTAAAGAAAAAATGCGAAGCCAATGTTTTGCAATTAATTCACACGGACGCATTTTGAAAATACCAAATATTGACAAATAGTTTGATTTAGAAAAAGTTAGGAGAGTGTAAAAGATTATGAAAAAGTTCCACTTTCGCAAGTTTCAATAATTTAGGAATTTACAGCATTATTAAGCACTCATTGACATATTTAAGCAACATATTTTATGAAAAAATCTGGAAACATTTTTGAAAAAAGTGAAAGTGGTACTGTGTGACTAAACAATACCATCTTGTCCAAATATATTTTCCTCTCGTAATATATTTTTTACATTTTATAACATTTTGGCCGACTATAACTCTGGATATATGGTTTCACGTTCCTCCTCTTCGGCATTTGTTTCATTTCTGAGGACATTTGTATAGGACTAATGTAAAAATGTGAACATGAAGCTAAGTAATGTTGGTAGTATGTACAAATTTAAAATGAAATCTCAATTATAGGGGGAAATTAGATGTGTACAAACTAGTGGTCATTAACATTTACTTTCAATAAGTCCTTGTCTCATGTGCACTACCTCGACAAAGCCACCTTCGCGGTACACTGACGCGAGGTGCTTAAATCGTATCTGACAAACGTGTGTGTGTTTCGGCGAAAGCGGGGATCCTGTCATTGGGAATCTTCACGTTAGGATGGTCCTCAGGTGGTCCAACTGGGATGTGTTTAAGGCGACAACACTCTTTAAGGGACTTCCTATCAGGCAGATCCTAGTGCAGGTTTCTCAATCTGTTATTCATTGTGTTTCACATAAGCAATCAGTGCAACGGAACTCCAAGGGAGTTGTCATTGCAATGTCACTGTCGTGAAGGGCCGGCCCATCTGCTCTCTGACCCTTACATACGAGCTTCGTGACACACGGTGTTTCAGTCGTACCCACACCTCGGTTGGTGATAAGGATACTGTGACCTCGACGACTCTCCACACGGGTCCTCCGTTGCTGCATTGCCGACTGCTGCAATTCAGTCTTTAACTGATACTTGGGACCAGTTGCACCCGAAATTATCTAAACCGTTCCTCGCCACCGAAGCTTCCTGACTCAGAAATTCATTGATTTTAATTGTGTGTCACACAGAGTGTGGGCTTGGGAACTTGGTCCCCAAATACATCTCTGAGAAAACGCAATGCGGGTGACGTTTGAAAGCTGATTCTTAATGATCCGAATTACATGTTTTTATTTTGACGTGAGTTTTAGCAATTTCGCGCATGCGCACACTGACTCACGCGCTTATGGTTCCGCTATGCTCATGCGCGTGATCACTACAACTCCTACAATTTACAAAACAAGCTTATAAATCAGGTCAAAGGCGCCATTGTTAACCGGGACGCCAGATAAGTCTACTCCCGGTCAGTCTTAGATCGGTGGTGTTTCGGTTGTACCAGTCCAGGCCATGTGCTTTGTGTGACAGCAACCGATCTCCCAAGAAATCATTTGGGAGCCACAACGCATGGGGTTCTCTTTGACAACTCAGTGAAGCATTTGATAACACTGTAAATACAATATTACGGTCAGAAAAGTTAGAATATGGAATAACAATCTTATGTATGTTCAACGAAAGTCTTCAAATTATTATTAGAAATACTGATGAAGATTGAAAAAAATAACAATTCAACTGACGTGAAAGACGATTATTGGCTGTGCATTATTGGCAGTCCTACAAGGAATCTCTAATCAATTTTGAAACATTTATTGATTTTTACATTGTTACATAGTATGGGCACCATTTCTATGATATATTAAAATTATTATAATATTTATTTTTGTTTTTAAAATACTTATCGATCTAGATAAGGCAGGCGAGGACGAATTTTTTTCAGTAATAATGAGAAAGAAAATTTAAGCTGGTCAACAGAATAGAAGCTTTTGTAGATCTTAGAAACATTTAGACTTCGTGATACACATCTCTATCTCAACAATCTTCACTGTTACTTGAACTTGGTGGCGCAGTGAGAGTTGGGGATTATGACAGTCTATGACAAATTCTCGTGTAGATGATGTAGAAACACAGCTATAAATGTCAAAATATGATAATATTGCGAAGTATAAAGATAAATATATATTCTTCGTCATATTGCATTGCCACATTCTTCATTTTGTTCGTTCGACTCTTTACTGTTGAGCCGGCAGACGTCAATCTAGAAAGCAACCGAAAAGAAAGATGAATTGAAGCCGGGTTCCAACACTCAAGACTGTCAAGTCACTTGTCTATTAATATGTATGAGCTTTCATATGCATTGGCATAAACCAGTTTATTTTGCGATAATAATATTCAATATTATTCATGTTAAAAGAACGCAGTACGTCACGTTGGATTATTGTTGCAGAATAGTTCCTCTGTGAGATAGGCTTAGAAAGAACGAAAGAAAAAATCCCCATTTATTCTTAAAGATCAAGGAAAATGATGACTTTTTAATTTATTGGCAATGCGAGAATAACAACAACGAAATATTTGCTATTCGTAATCGCTTCATGTGTGTGTTACAGGGATCAATATATTTATTGGTAGTTATAATCCCTGCTCTACCGATCATATAAATAAAAACATTCTTTTCGGGAACACCAGAGTGGAAAAAACAATCGTCTATTTCTACTCCAATAATAAATAGTGCATCTCTCGTCTACTATATTATTTCAGTTGTATACGTAGTACTTTTGCATCTCTCATACGCAACTAATCTTTATTAACGAGGTCTCTAAAGAAAGAGAATTTTACGGAGACGTGACGAGTTGCACTTTGACTTTAAAAATATGAAAGATTTGTTGAAAAAAACGAAATATTCATTTCAAATGCTACTCGCAAACTCGTCAGCATTTTTACCTAATTACTCGATATTCTACGCGATTAACAAAAACGAAATATTTGCTATTCGTATTCGCTTTATGTGTGTGCTACAGGGATCAATATATTTATTGGTACTTATAATCCCTGCTCTACCGATCATATAAATAAAAAAAATTCTTGGATTTACCTCTCTGCTCGGCAATAAAATTAAATAAGAATAGTGTGTGTTGACAAGGGTGTATTGTATTGTTTTCAATTACATATAGAACTAGTGACGGAGGATAAGGGGGTCTTGAAGAAAAAGATACATGCTTAATATGGGAATGGACTTAATATGGAAGTAGGGAAAATATGGAAGAGGGTGGGGTTTAACATGCGAGAGTTCTCGGTCGGTTATGTTAGTTTGCATATAATTCAGAAAGTTGCTTTCAATTTTAGCAGTACTCTAAAAATCTATTGTATTAATGAGCCGAAGAAGCAAATGCTTTCTCTCTTTTGGGTGCCACATTACAAAAACATTTTCTCCCCTCGGACCACACCCCACATCGGGCGTTGGGCTCAATTGCGCATCTTCATAGAAAAACGGGAGTCGTTTGCGGTACATAGAAAAATTCTTTCATTTGGAAGTTACATAAGACTAAGACATAACATTTAATTAAATTGTGTAATTAATATCGCAGACAACGTCAATAACCTTCTTCAGCTTCTGGGTCAATGACCTTCATCTTAATCAGGATTTTCGGCAACTGTTCCTTGAAGCATTGAGGAAATACTGAGATTGTTCTTCGTTTCGCTTCTGACCATAACAGTATCATTGTCATGCGCATATTTTGTTGAGCTCTCCTTTTCTATTTGTGAAAGGAGTAAAGGCAAAGGTGTCTATTTTGTTTTGTTTATGTTTTAAAATACCACAAATCAAAAAGGTATTTTGAATACCGATGAATGTAATACATTTCCCAGTTATTACGAAACAGCAAACATTTTTGGTTTCGAAATGTCTGCAACCACGCTTTCTAGGTACTTTTATTGATCATTCAAATTTGTATAGAGAACGTGAGGTATAGAGCTTCTTGAGCTTACGATAATGTGAGGAGATTACAACTCGCCGTACGTCACATACAGTTTTACGAAAATAAATTAAATCAAACACAATACAATGCAATAATCGTTCATAAGAGTTCTTTCGAGTTGAGAAATGCTGAACGTTGTATTAGTATCAGTGATGATGTGTGTACGGATTCGTACA
Organism: Teleogryllus occipitalis; assembly: GCA_011170035.1. Taxonomy (NCBI): domain Eukaryota; kingdom Metazoa; phylum Arthropoda; class Insecta; order Orthoptera; family Gryllidae; genus Teleogryllus; species Teleogryllus occipitalis. The sequence continues at coordinate 225,520 of BLKR01009011.1, forward strand.
TATGTATTTGAGTAATATCACATTGAATCACAAAATATTGAAATACAAAGAGCGATAGTTATTATAGTGAAAGCTATAGATTTTGAAGAGAAATGGTAGGCCTCTGCGGCCAGTCATGCTAGAGATCTAGGCTGTCGGGGTGACGCCGCGTCGAAGTCTGGGGTGCCGACTTTTTTACCATCTTGTCGGGCCTTCTTTGCAGACTAGCCCTGGGGAAGATCACGACAAGATGGTCGAAACGTCGGCATCACAGCTTTCGACGTGGCGTCACAGCCAAGATTATTTGCTACAGATTTTCACTTTGAAATCAAATATTAATGAATTGACAATTTTGGGAAACAGCTTAATTCTATGTGAGTCTCATATCGGATTCCGCATTTCAATGTGAGAAAAGCTGTGACCAGCGATTTAAACTTAAATGATTCTAACAGTAGTTAGGCACTGAATAAAGAAAAAGATCAGACACAATGTAAATCATCATTGTATCCAACCACCAACTGAAGAGCCTCATATATTTTTAGCCATTACAATAAACGTTCAAAAGGACACACAACATTCTGAGGAATTTTACTAATATAATTTTCATTTCCTTGAATAGATTGAATATATTCATACGTTTTCTACTTTACCAGCAAAACTCCTCTTAACAATTACGGCAGCAAGATGTGTAAATACAAGATTATTTCTAAGAAATAAGGCAAACATACTGGAACTTCAACGAAAACCTTTTCGTTTTGGAGAGTCGGACATTGGACGCTCTAGTAACAAACTAATTGAACACGATAGAAATGATAGAGCAAGAACGAATATCCGGGGGAGGAATGGAGATGTCCGCACGGGCAGAAAATGAACATGCTGCCTTCGCAGAGGTAGGGTAGAAACCCTGAAGCACTTCCGAAAAATCCTCCAAACCGGAAACAAAACAAAAAATATAATTGAACGGGAAGTGCGGCTCGCGTAACGATACACACGAGAGAATGGAAATACAATGTCGGTCTAACCGCAGAGTGGATTGGGGTTGAAAAATGTTTAACCCGACGGTATTTACTTAGTATATGGCTGCGATGCCCGGATACAACGTGGGTAAAAATCAATTTTCTAACCTGACTTCCTTGCATTCATTCGCCTTCGTATAGAAATCAAGAAGGTAGAGAATTGACAGACTAATACATAGTGCGTCATATTTTTCTATAATAAATAGGAACAAGGTTCACCGGCGAGTCCATTACGTTGTAATTGCATACAGCTGGGTAAGAAATTAGATGTTTAATGCACTAATTATTTTTAATGTGCATCAGTAAATATTCGAGATGAGAAGAATCCATTGGATTTAGTGGTAGAGCAAAAATGTGGTAATGTGAAATTGATTTACCAGTGAGAAACAGTGTTTTCCCTTCTTTTGAAATATGAATACGTCAGTAAAATGCCTTAATATAATTAATTATTTTCATTATCATCCTGATCATTGTCATTATCATTGTTACGTCTTTCTTCACTCGTTTATTTTCAGAGTGAGGAAACACTAGTTGAGCAGATAATAAAAGAGGTGCATCATGTAGATGTTTTTTTTCATTCAGGATCAAGAAATATGTTCCATTGCATGAAAAATCCGTAAGGATCTGTACAACAAAGTCAACCTCGAACTTTCGAGACAAAGCTGTAGGCGATGAATCGCAGAACCGGATGATTTGAGTGCGAGTAGATACCAGTGAGGGTAACATATGTGGTTCCCATAGAAACTGATCAAAGCGTAGACGACAACTCATTCGATTTGAAGATAAATTACTTTTTATTATTTGAAGTGTGCTTTTTAAGCGGGCATGATTATAATGAACATGACTCACTTTTAGCGATCTGTAACATGGAAGTCACCATTCTGTTTCTATTTCTTCCACCATTTTTGGTCAGATCTGTCAACAAAACCTTGGCGTGCCCATTCATTAGTGCTAGGGAGATTGCTACATGACACACTGAGTGGTCAGGTTTTCGGATTCAGCAGCGGCAAGTTCGCTCGAAAGAGGTCACTGACCGATACGAAGGTAAATGATTGATTGATTGTTAGTGATTCCGGGCGCGTCAACTACTGATATCAATAGTCTCGTACGTGTAGTGCATGTTTTTTGAACGGAAGGTGGCGGTTATCTTCCCCCACTGAATGGCGAGATCCGTTGGCGACCTATCGCCGACTAGCGGGTTTTTCCCTAACCTGGTATCTCCTACCAGCAAGGAATCGCCGCAGCTGGGACAAGTTGTAAGTCCCCGATCGATCTCCCGGTATGAGTGGTAGTGTAGTGCATGTTAGTGTAAGTGTGCGTGTGTAAGGGGTGAGGATAGGACAAGGAAGAGGAAGGTAAGATTGTGCTCGGTCCGTAGCCTGTTTGTTAGGGTACTAATCTAGCATTCCCCTGTTGTTGATCGGAGAAACCGTGGAAAACTACCGATCAGAGCAGCCGGCCGCTAGAATTCTTCTCCACACAGCGACTGAATTCGACCTCGCTGGAAAGCTAGTGTCGAAAATCCTGCCGCCGTCGGGACTTGAACCTAGGGCAGAGGCACTGCAGTGACATCAGTTGATGCACTGAGCCACAGCTGTGAAGGTGAGCGTGGAGCGACGCGTGTGCTAGAGGGTAACTGTGAGCGTAGGTGTAAGCGTCAAAGTAGAAGAAAGTGAGAGTGGTAGTGATCGTGATCGTGAGTGCGAGCGCACGTGCAGTATTGTGCGATAGCGTAGAACTGAGCGTAACATAGATGGTAGACGTATGCTGGAGCGTGATTTCAAATGAGCGTGTGTGCAAGTAGGCATGGGTGCTACAATGAGCTTGAGCTTGAGAGAGTGTGTAGAAAAAGCGCATGAGCGAGCGTGTGTGGTGGCAGATACAGATGTATGTAAAGGTTTCAAGTCGTAGGCTTCCGCAGACAGAGTCGTGAAATGATCTTCGCTGTCCGGGTGACGTCGCGTCGAAGGCTGTGTTGCCACTGGGGCAACACGTCCTTCGATGAGGCATCACCCGGACAGCCAAGATCATTTTCGTATGTAAAGGTTTGATTGATTGATTGATTGATTGATTGATTGATTGATTACTAGTGATTCTGGGCGCGTCAACTGCTAAAGTCATTATTCCCGCAAATAATGCATCCTTTTCTGCTCGGGAGGTGGCGGTGATCTTGCCCCGCTGGATGCCAAAATCCTGCGCCGACCTACCGTCGGCTAGCAGGGTTTCCTCAACAGGTATCACCCACCAGCAATGCACCATCCCAGCCGGGACAATCTCTAAGATTCCGACATATTTCTCGGCATGTGTGGTAGTGTAGTGCAAGCAAGTGTGTGTGAAGGGGTAAGATAGGACAATGAAAGGGAAGGAATGATCGCGGGCGGTCTTTAGCTCATTTGGTAGGGTAGTGCTCCGGCATTTGCCTAGTATTGATCGGAGAAAGCACATAAAAGTACCGATCAGAGCAGCCGGCCGCTAGAATCCTCTTCCAGACAGCTACTGAATTCGACCAAGCTATCTTGATAGTGTAGAAAATCCTGCCACCGTCGGGATTCGAACCCCAGGACCGCCCAGTCAGAGGCACCGCAGGGTTGAGGGTAAAGGTTGGAGCGTGTGTGTGTGTGTGTGCGTAAGCGTGACTGACAGCGCGAGCGTCGACATCAGTACAGACGTCAGCGGAAGCGTGGGTCGGGGGAAGGGGGACGTGAAACGGGGAGACGCAATGGGGGCGGCGAGTAGGTGTGAGTAGTGATGGCAGATTTTACCAACACATCGCTACATCGCTAAAGGGTTTTCGATGTCGATGGATACATCGAAATGGGGATCGGGATCGCAAGTGGGTAGTGGAAAAGTGGGGAATTGGAGACGGCGAAACAACCTTCGATCGGTTACAAAACAACGAGGGGAATCTGCAATTTGGATATGAACAACGCGGAAAATGCGCGCCTATTGCCACTCCACGAGAAAACGCCCCCCGGCTGTTGTGATGCAAGGTGGACGGGAGAGCAGAGGCGGTGAGAGCAAATCCGCGGGAAGTTCTGGTAGCACCATTCTATATAATGATCCTAGATCGCTTGTCCTTCAAGTCATACCTGATAGGAATGATAGACGGGTGATGCTATGATTTAAATGAAACAGCAACGGTGGAGTGAGAAGCAGGGGATATGGAAGAATCCCGAGAAAGCCCAACGCACCCGCCCCAAAAAGAGCCATATGGATCGAACAAGATTTGATCCTCTGTACACCCGCCACCCCGAGGAAAGGGGAGGTCTCGCCACAGCACAACGATTCGAACCTGCTTTAGTGGTTCGTGGACACTTATCGACAAAAAAGTTTTCCATTACCAATTTGTGAATAGTTTTGATCGGTAGACTTAGAAACATTATTTCTGACTGCTGAAATCAAGCCTTCAGTGGTTGTATAGCACGCAGAAAATGACATGATTTTCCGATTCTTTATGAACATTGATTGCTATCTACTTCGTCCAGTCTTACAGTTTGTTACCAAATGCCTATAACTGTTTTACTATGTTCTAAATTAAATTAATAATTTAATGTGTACGAGGTCAGACACCAACGAGTAGTATCACAGATGGTACAGAAGGGATACACAGGTGTTGGGTGTAGGGCGAGTGGTTGTGATGGCGAAGGAAAAGTAAATGGATAAACTAAGAAGAGTCGATTGACAAAGAATTGGAGTAGCCATGATCTCGAGACGATGAAGATGCAACAGATAAATTAAACTAATCTTCTACTTATTATCGATAGTTTTCCATCTTTCAGCATGCGTGTATAAGGCATACAGAGATTTGCTTCATGTTAATACGATTACTTCCAGCATTTTCACTAAAATCGAAATATCACAACAATGGGGGTGTCAGAGAAATTCATCTTAACAGAGGCATAGTAAGAGCATATGACAGGTCACTGTAACATGTTATAACTCTTAAGAAAGTACCAGCTACCCAGGCATAACGAGGAGATTGGGGGCGTCACGAATTGGCCCACGGAGAAGGCAGACAAACTGGAGCGAGGAGTAACAAAAACAGAAGCGAATGCCCACAGATCTTGTTTGCGATCCAATATTGTATACGCAAGCCTTGTGTACTTTTGCTTTCAAACACGGCATTTTCTCTTGTATATGAACTGTGACCTATTACTTCGACTGTAGTCTTTATTTATGGAAAAACGAATACCGTTTTGATTTGGCTGTGTATTGTTATCGTCCATGTCATCGTACATTGTTAGCGAATCCTATATAGAATAGTTATCGGAACATTGAATTTTTCATTGAATCGTTGTGTTGAATTCTTCCCCGCTTGAGGTATTATAAGGATAGGAATGTATATACCTTATCATTCCAAGAACTGACAAGTTAAAGACATGAGCATGTAATTACACGAAAAAGATCCCAATTGGCACATACATAACAACATTTATGCACATTCAATTCAGTGTATTTTAAATCGTGTTTCCTGATTCAAAATAATTGACCTATACTTTGGGACAGATCACTAATTTTGGAAATCCTCTAGCGTGTCATCTCACAGCCTTCTCGTTTCCCTCTACTATAATCGTTTATTTCACTTTCATAAGTTACGCATTAATTTCATCACGCATTGTCATGTGGATCTCATATACTCAGGTACGAAAATTAATATAATAATAAATAAATTACATTACCTTACATACAAATACGTGTGATTTCCCCAAATGGAGGTACTTTAATAGAGTAGGGACAATTAGGGAAATTAGGTTCGACAGGGCGATGGCGTCGACGGAGGCAGAGGTACCGCTGACAGCGGCATGCGCACCCGGGTGAGGGCGAGAGAGATAGCGTGGGCATGGGTGGCATGGGTTATGGCGTGGGCGATTGTGAGAGGCTGGTGAGGTCGAAGGCAGGGCGTGGGTGAGGGCGATGGTAATGGCGATGGCGATGGCGATGGCAATGGCAATGGCGAGGGCGAGGGTGAGGGCGATGGCGATGGCGATGGCGAGGGCGAGGGCGATGGCGAGGGCGAGGGCGAGGGCGAGGGCGAGGGCGAGGGCGAGGGCGAGGGCGAGGGCGAGGGCGAGGGCGAGGGCGAGGGCGAGGGTGAGGGCGATGGCGAGGGCGAGGGCGAGGGCGATGGCGATGGCGATGGCGATGGCGATGGCGAGGGCGAGCGAGGGCGAGGGCGTGGGCGTAGGCCAGGGCGTGAGCGTGTGCGAAGGCGTGGGTGAAGGCGTTGGCCAGCACGAAGGTGAGGGCAAGGACGAGGCTGAAGGCGAGAGCGAGGGCGTCCACAATGGACGGTGCCCTTTTTGCATGCCGCGTCTGCCGCTGCTGATTTCATTATGGCCTCCACGCTAAACACTTGGTCGGCGTGCACTTTTTGCGCCCTACCGCCACTTGAAGGAGTTAAATTGTACGCCTTCTCTCTCTCCCTCCCTCTCTCTCTCTCTCTTTCCCTTTTTATGCCGCCCCCTCTTCTGTTTCTCTCTTTGACCGCTCTGGCTGCGTCCCGCAGGCCTTCGCTCTCTTTCTGTCGCTCTGGCGATGCGGCGCCTGCCTGCTCTCGTTTGCTGTATTTTCCGTGCGGTTGCGAGCCATGGCAGGGCGAGGGGGCGGGGCATAGGAGCACGGAGGGGCCGCGCCGATGAAAACGTGTGGGCGGAGACGGTGCCCTTCGCTCGTATTTGTCCAGGCGGTTCGAGAAGGTAGCGACCCCGCATGCCTCCGCATTTCCTCTTCACCCCTCCCTTTGCCACCTCACGGAGTTGTGCTTCCGCGGCTAGGACGTGCGGCGCGAAAATTTCTCCTTCTACACACGTGAAAATCAATTTACCTGCCCGTTGTTTTGAAGTACAAAAGACGTTGTTTATAATACAGGATCATTAATTGTGCGACGATAAACAGTTCTGAGGTATCGTAGGTCAGTGGAGGAAAGCTGTGCATCAAGCTTTCTAAATAAAACAATTGGATTTGTTAAGACTTTCTTTAATATGATTGACACATGTATTATATCTTAATATGCGCATTTATAAAGTGTGTTTCATTTGAGCTTGTTATATTACAACAGCACATATTTTGCATGCATTATTTTTAACGACTACGCAATATTATAGCACTATGCATCACTATGAACCTGCAAAAGGTTTCTTCGCAGCAATTGTTTGGAATTCGAATTTAGGTCGTTGGTGTTAGTATGCCACCAAAAAAAAGTTGAACATTTGCAGGTGCAATTCTCGGTTATTTTAAGAGCAAGTGAAAATTATGGTATCTGACTATGAAGATTAGAGAAATCGAAATTATATATTCTCCTATTTGAGAGATTTATGTTTCGTCTCAAAAATTGATGAAGGTTGATATAATCTCAGTAATCTACGTCAAATCAGTCCACTTCGATACGCCGTACGAGTAGGTCGTGCTGTGAACAGTGGTGTACAAACGATACACGAGTTATTTACCTAACTTGTTGTAACTATACGAATCTGTTTCTAATACTGTAAGCAAAACACAGTATATCATCACGTGAATTTCACGTACAGCTGCAGATGCAGCTGTACTTCCAGGAAAAATGGATTCTCCTGACAACAGGAGAGACATAACCCCCAACAGTACGGACTCACAACAAGGTATGTCATTAAAGAAGTCATATGCAGGTGCTACATCATCAGATTCCTTTCCATCTAAAGAACAAGCTATTGTAATCGAAGCTCAAGAAGGACTTTCAATTAAAGATTATATTAGCAAGGTTGCCTCTATTGTTGATGCTAGTAATATTAGATTTGTTTCACGCATATCTAACAACCGAATATGTATCTTTCTGTCAAGTCAAGCCGTTGCAGATAAATTCACTGATAAAAATAAAACAATTGTTATAAAGAATCGTGAACTCAATGTTAGACCTCTCATTAGTAAACTTAAAAGGGTAATTATATCCAACGTGTGCCCAATCATACCACACAATGTAATTGAAAAGGAGTTCACCAAAAGGAAAATTACAACATCCTCCAAGATCTCGTTCATAAAAGCAGGAATATCAGAACCGGGCTTCTCGCATATTATGAGCTTCAGAAGACAAGTGTACATAGAACCTGAAGATCTAAACAAACTACCAGATTCAACTGTTGTATATTTTGACAATACCTCATACCGTGTATACTTCTCTACTGATATCATGACCTGTTTTATTTGTAATCAAGAAGGACATGTAGCTCAGCTTTGTCCAAGTAAACCCAGTGGAAATGATGAAATGGAAACTGAAGTTACTGAACAACATAACCATAGTCTCTCTTCTATACCAAATCCTCAACCTGCAGATAACACCAATGAAAAAGTAATATCACCCTCTACTGATATGAATGTAACCTCAAAAATACCTCCACCATCTAACTCATGCACTCAAATTGAAGAAACTATTCACACAAAAGAGAGTGAAGACAACACTTTGAAGAAAGATCTTGAGGCCAATAATAATGCCCCTGTATTAACCCAACCTCAATTTGGTGACTTCCCTGCTCTTCAAATTCCACAATCAAACAACCCCAACTCCACAAATAATTTGATTAAGAAACGACCTATATCCTTATCATCAACAACCTCAGACCCACTTACTGAACCCTCATCAGAACCTGATAAACATTTCAATATTGACCTCACTGAAAAAGAAAAAGAGAAGAATTATAAAAGTCAAGATTAGAAAGTACTAATATTGAAGAATCTGAAAAACTGAACACTCAACTGGCCCCTCTCAAGGAAATATTATTGGACCCAAACAACAAATATCCCTTGAATTTTATTCAAATGAAGAGTTTTCTTGAAAAAACTAAAAACAGCACTGAGGTAATTGAAATAGCTCTAGAATTTACCCCTGATTTAACTCAATTGATTGAAATGTTAGAAAGAACATATCCAAAATTAAAGGATAAAAATATGAAGAGAAGATTTACAAATCTAAAAAAGAAATTAAATAAACACATTAAAAGCAATGAATCAGAGTACTCTAGTGATACAAGTTAAAGTATTTCATCCAATTAAATTAAATATTAACTAACAATGGTTGAAAGCATATTACAATGGAATATAAATGGATTTAGGCCTCAAAGAGAAAATCTGTTTATTCTGATTAACAAATATAATCCAGATGTAATATGCTTGCAGGAAACTAATAATTCAGAAAGGGTGATACCACAATTAAAAAATTATTCTGTATACTTAAAGAATAGAAATAATCCAAGAATATCCAGTGGAGGCATAGCTATATATATAAAATCACTTATTCAAGCAGATGAAATTTATATAAACACCAATATTGAATGTACAGCAGTCAAAATCAACATGGGAAGAAAATATTTGAGTATCTGTAATATCTACCTCCCTAATAGTTATAATTTTACAGAAAATGAAATATTAAAAATCATAGATCAGCTACCTAAACCTTTTATTATGGTAGGTGATTTTAATAGTCACAGCCTAATGTGGGGATCGTATAAAGATGACAGTAGAGGCAAGATTATTAAAAAGTATTAGAAGACCCAAATATATTGATACTTAACAAAAATCAATACACTCACCTTAATAATACACACAAAAGGTTCAGTGCAATTGATCTAACAATATGTTCATCTTCTATTGCTTCTAAATGGGACTGGAGTACTACAGAAGACTTACATGGAAGTGACCATTTTCCCATTCTTATATCTTACTTTAATAATACCTCAGTGTCTGCTTGCACTAACTATCATCCTCGATGGAAATTCCAAAACGCTAACTTTGACAGATACAAAGAAATATTATCAACAAAAATAAATGAAATTAATATGTTAGAGGAGAATTCCTCAATCTCCCTCAATAAAAAAATTGAGAAACTGACTGATCTCATCCTAAAAACAGCTGATGAAACAATCCCAAAATCTTCAGGAAAACCAATAAGGAAAAAACTACCTTGGTGGAATGAAGACTGCAAAAATGCCCATAAATTATACAGACACTCATTCAACAAATACAAGAGGCATCCAACCACAGAAAATCATATTGATTATAAAAGAACACGAGCAAAAGCAAGACGAATATATAAAGAAAATAAAAGGCAGTGTTGGATTGATTTTATCTCATCAATAAATTGCTTCTCTAACCCAGCAGACAATTGGAAAAAAATCAAAGCTATCAATGGTTGCTACAAGCAGAACTTTCATCCTAAATTTATGGTACATAACGACAGAACTACCTCTTCTAACGAAGAAATTGCGAACATTCTAGCTTCTACATTTGCTAATAACTCAAGCGACAGTAACTTTAACTATGAATTTCAAATATACAAATCTAATTCGAATATAACAATGGATAGAATTATTCAACAAAATTCGTCAAGTAATCCTACATTAAATTATCCCGTACAAGTACAAGAAGTTGAGATTGTGCTATCTCGAACTAGAAATTCAAGCCCAGGACCAGATGGAATATACAATGTTTTTCTGAAAGAACTGCCGACAAATGCTATTGAATATCTAACTCGACTCTTCAATGAAATAATAACCACTGGCGAATTTCCTGACAAATGGAGAGAATCTATAGTTATCCCGATTCTTAAACCTAACAAAGATCCAACCAACCCGAATAATTACAGACCTATTTCCTTAACGTCCACCCTCTGCAAATTACTGGAAAAAATTGTCAGTAGAAGACTTAATTGGTACCTCGAACATCATAACAACATTTCACCATTCCAAAGTGGTTTCAGACGAAATCGTTCTACAACAGACCATCTAGTAAACATCCATAGTGACATTTGTGATGCCTTTATAACAAACCAACATCTTGTGACAGTTAGTTTAGATATGGAAAAAGCTTACGACATGGTCTGGAGAGATCGAATCATCAAAATTCTCCACGAAATGGGGATAGATGGCCAAATACTAACTTTCATAACCCAGTTCATGAAGAATAGATCTTTACAAGTTAAATTCAAGAATATTTTTTCGAACAAATATACAATAAAGAACGGAGTGCCTCAAGGATCTGTGCTTAGTGTACTACTATTCTTGGTTGCCATAAATGATATCACGAACCATATCCATCGACCAGTGAAAGTATATTTGTTTGCAGATGATATCACTATAACATTAAGTGGAAAAAATATTAAAACATCTCAAGAACTGCTTCAAATTACTTTAAAAGAACTTCAAGATTGGTCCAATACGACAGGTTTCAAGATCTCTAAATCCAAATCTGAATGTATAGTCTTCAATAAAAGGGGTAACTTATCGGATCAGCTAAAACTTACAATAGGATCACAACAACTTAAATGTTCTAGCCTAATCAAAATTCTAGGAATATTATTTGATAGTAAACTAACATGGATACCACATATTAAGAATTTGAAAGCTAAATGCCTTCGAAGAATAAATGTACTAAAAGCCATTTCATCAGCATCGTGGGGAGCCGACAGAAATGTTATACTATCAACATACAAAGCTCTCATTCGTTCTAAGATAGACTATGGAGCAATTATTTACCAGTCAGCTAGGCCAACAATATTAAATAGTCTTAATCCAGTCCACTCAGCCGGGTTAAGATTTGCCATTGGCGCATATCGAACGAGTCCAATTTCGAGTATTCTTGCGGAATCCAATGAAGAACCTCTTCACATCAGAAGAAGAAAACTATGCTTTTCTTATGCCTGTAAAATCTCATCCACTCCTAATAACCCTGTTTATAAGAATGTTTTCTCCAGAAAATATTACGAAAAGTATACAGAGAAAAAGTATGCTCCTAAACCAGTTTATTATCTCCTGAACCAGTACCTTGAAGAAATTCACTTCACATTTCCTACTGTTCGAACTACCACGGTTAAAAAAAGACCTCCATGGATTCCTTCCCTAATAAATATCAACATCAGCCTTAATGATCTTCCAAAAAAGGTAACTAATACGTTAATTTACCAAGCCTACTTCAACGAAATCTATAACAAATACATTGGATATACGCACATCTTCACCGATGGCTCCCGTAAAGAGATCGGAGCTGGCTGTGCAGTTCAAATTAAAGAGACACTATTACAATCAAGGCTAAATGATTATTGCTCTATTTTTTATTGTGAAGCATACGCCATTCTTCTCGCCTTTAAATATATTCAAGAACAAACCGAAGACAAATTTGTTATTTTTACAGATTCCAAAAGTGTGCTAGTAAGTTTAAGTAATACTGAAAACCAGGAACCTATAGTAAATGAAATAGCTAACTTATATTATGACTTATTACACATCAATAAGGAAATAATTCTCATTTGGATACCATCGCACCGAGGTATTGCCGGTAATATATTAGTTGATGAAGCAGCTAAAGACTATTAATTCACCTTTGGAAGAGCATGCAGTTTCCCACAATGACATCAAAAAAGAACTTCATCAAAGAAACAAGGATGTTTGGAATACTGAATGGACAAGATCACCAACCCTACTACATCAGATCAGGAAAAGTATCTTCGATGACCACCTTCCTTACCTTCACAAGAGAAAATATCAAACTGTGCTCACCCGTTTAAGAATTGGCCATTCCAAACTCACCCATCAGCATTTACTAACAAAAGAAATACAAAAAAATTGTGACCAATGTCAATCTGCCCTCTCTATACCACACATATTATTGTTCTGTCCCACTTACAAAGATATCCGCAAAAAATATGCAATACCTCTCACTCTCCCAGAAATCCTTAACAACAAACACCACATTGAAAATGTCTTTAAATTTTTAAAGGAAATTAACTTTATCAATAAGCTGTAAGAAACTAAAAATCTGTTAAACACAAATATTGTCAAATATTGTATTATCAAAAAATGTATAGTAATGCCCAACATGTTTTTTGGTGATGTTCTCTGTTTATATTATGTTGCTGTTGAATATGATTGTTAATTGTCCTCATGTAAAGTTACCTACATTGACAAATTATAAATTTGTGGTTTAATTTTAAATTTTGTTGTATGCTCTGTTGTACACTGTATATACTGTATTTTGAATGTGGTCGCTAATGACCTAGTAGTTCATGCGACCTTCTAAATAAAGCATAATTAAAAAAAAAAATCTACGTCAAATATAAAAACACTGCGTTTATTTTACACATATGTTTTACCAATGAAGTTATGGTCTAACAAACGTTCTAATCTGAACCTTGTTTACCCGTAGACATATTTGCATTAGACACTTTCACATATGGAATTGTTATTTAGCAATAGAATGTAGAATTAATAACTGTAGCTATAAAAATTGCAATAGTAAGTTAATCTTTTACAGTAGTCAATGTGTCGTTAGACATCAATTATTAGACATTATCCACGTAGACCTACTCTCTGTAGATCTACCGAACAAAAATATATAAAAGTCAGAAAGCGAACAAAAACGATATAAGTAATATTCGGGCTGCAGGAATAAAATTCCTCAGAAAAGTTGAGCAAATAGGAGCTAATATGAAAAGAAGGCAAAAAGCTATTACCCATGAAAATCAACATAGAAAAATACAAATGAGGAAAATGTAAAAATACTGGATGACGAAAGATACCTGTTTGGCTATTCAATGGAAGTGGAAATAATTAAATTTGGAATACCTGAAAAGACATCTAAAAGACAGACCAGGTACTGAACTGAAAAAGTGAAGAAGAGGAAGAACAAGATGAAGAAGACGAAGAAGAAGAACGAACGAACGAACGAAGGAAAAAGTGCAAAAAGGTGAACTGTGACTTCCAGCTCCTTCGGTTTAAGGACAACCTTGAAATTCTGTAAAAACAATTTACTTACGGAGCTCAGCCTCGCAATTCATGATCTAGCTAGCTGATTAGAGAATCAGAAACACTAAAATGACTATCGTAGAGACACACAGGCCTTAGTAAAAGCAAGTGTATTGCTCTCGTTGCATGTAGGCACGGCAACGTCGTTCACCGCGGGGGGATTTGAGTAGATTTATTTATCCTTCTTAATTTTTGTTACATTAAATAATATTTACATACATTTTTTACGTCTATAAATATACTCTATTAACTATTTACAAATTTAATTTTCTACTTATATTATTTTATAATTTTTCCCTTGAATTCTTTAATTTTATCATAATTTTTAATTTCTAATGGAAAATTATTAAATAACTCAAATCTTATATCAAATCGTCCAATATTTGTCTCCGTTGTTTGACTAAAATGAAAAGTGGGGTCTCATCAAAATATCTCTAATATTTATAAAAAATTAATTCAAAATCAAGAAATACTGTCCAAAAATAAGTGTTGCCAAGTTGTATAGAAATTATCAAAAGTTTTTCAGCGGTACATTTATAGCAATAATGAAATATGTTCCAACCCGTATTACATATAATACACATTTTTTTAGCAGACGTGTCAATAAAATGAGCCACTCCAGCTAATTACCACATACAGCGAAACCATTTATTTCAGCTATTATTCCTAACAAATTACAATATGGACAATACGTATCATTTTCTTGAAATAAACTCTTGTCTCTCTAACAATGTGTATTGGTATTTCGAAAACAAATGGCAACGTATTTTAATTCTAAAAAAGGTCACGTCACAGCAAGAAAGAATCCTTCGTATTATTCGTTCTGAATGTATACAAAGTATTATCAGTACTTATACAATGCTAATCATAACACCGGCACAAAACAAAAGTTGTCAGATCCAAAGATTGGACACATGTTTCTCTATGTATTTAGGCACACTAAATCCGACTCGGAAGCCAGAATTACGCCATCACCCTCCTTTTTTTTAAAATCGCGAAAACCCGCTATGAAATTGTATTTTTATTTTCGGAGGTGGTTATCAGACCCAAAGACTTGAAATATGTTGCTCTATGTATATCAACGCGCTGAATTCGAAACTGAAGCCAGAATTGCGCCACAACATCCAGTATTTTTTAATCCAAAAGAAACCCACCGTGCAATTCACAATCTACAATTTCAAGATCCTTTCTCGCTGTTTAAAAATAACTAGAGAGCTATGGCGCAGTTCTGGCTTCAGATTCGAATTCAGCGCGTTGAAATACATAAAAAAAGCATGTGTCAATTCTTTGCATCGGACACCAATCCCCGAAAACAAAAAATAAAACGTGAGAATGTATTTTGCGATTTAAAAAATATTGGAGGGTGATGGCGCAATTCTAGCTTCAGATTCGGATTCAACGCATAGAAATACACAGAGAAACATGTATCAAGTCTTTGGGTCTGACAATTGTTTGTTTGTTTTTTGTGCGTGTGCCTGTGTAAGTATACATATCTTATAATTAACGTATGTCTACTTTAAAGATCTAAATATAATCATTGGGGCGGATTTCAATGAAATGTCATTTTTTCTTTCTCGCTATGGAGTAGAGTGAAAATTATATAATGCTGCGGGAAAATTGATATTTCCCAAATCATTTGGCTGATGTCGCGGCCTCTTGAATTGGAAACCGATATTTTAATTGTGGGGAGTACTTTACATGACGCCCCTGAGACATTTTCAAAATTTAAAAATATTGCTTTTGTTGCATAGCGTGAAGGATGTTTAAGAGAATGGTGTGGGTCTCATATTCGTTGAAAAGATTGATTTTTCGAAAATTCCAAAAGTTCTGGCTTCTATTTTCCTACAACTAAAGTATTAAACATAGGGATTTTTCCCTTCAAGAAATCTGTTCCTTAAAGTTTGAAATAAGATCATTTACAATTTTTCGAAAATTTTAATATTTATATTTTATTTTAATATTTTGTGAGTAAATTAAGGCGAGAAAGTACGTGCTGTTTCAGCATCCCTAGTTTTTATTTTCAATTTACAACAATGCCTTTCGTACTGACATAAATTTTATGTTATGACAAAAGGAAATAACCAATTTTTATGATTTTTTATATGATTTTTTGATGAGATGACATTTTTTCTTCCATTTCGACTAATAAGTCATTTTCCCTCTCTCCGTCATTTTTAATGCATATTTTGTCTTCGTAGTATCCCATTTAATTTTGAAAATGTTAAAATCCAATGAAATAATTATTTATATTTACTTTCCTACAACAATTATATATTTTGAGATTAAGAAAGAAAGGTTTGAAATAGTTATGTACAGAGAGCAATATTGTTTTCCAATATTTAATAGTAAAAGGTTTCTCTCAAACATATTTATTCAATCAACTAAAAAATGACGATTCTTGAGAAGTGTACGTTTTCTGAACACCAACCATATTCTGTTTAAAGTCAAAAGCAGCCTAATATGTAGGTGATATTTAGAGGAAGAAAAATATACTTGAAACAAGAACACGAGAGAATTGTCAAAGCTGCAAACCAACGCAGAGAATTCCAACGGTCGACTACGATATCCACAAGAGATAATACGCGAGAGAGACTGAAGGAATAGAGATCGCGCGAGTAGAAGGCAATCCCTTCTCCAACACACTTCAACGGAATTCGATCCTCAAAGAAGACGGCCGGGCGTTCCTCTCCTCACTTGAAATGGCTCACACACGAGACCTCAAGAAGGCGCAGCGCCATCAGGCATTCCGTTTGCACGGGCCCTCCGCCCTTCGCTCAGATCACTCAGGAAGCTGAACACAGTAAATTATCAATTTCAAAAGGGGAATGGCGTTTCTCAATATCCACTTTCGGAATTATTTTTATTTTTTACAAGCTGAATATGTGATTGAAATAATTGTATTTAAAAGATAAAAATATTTATTGTTTTAGTTAATTATGTAATAATCTAAAAATGTAAACAAAATATGTGATGTATGAGGAAGAAGCACTTTACCCCGAGCATGTGTTCTCCAGTTCCAAAATCCCTGTCCCGCTCTTTTACTATACGTAGCTAAATTATAAACAACGAAACCAACTATTATGGCTACTACCTAGGTATGTGCCAGGTAAAGGACCTGAAAATTGAATAATATTTAGAAGGATGTAGGCAGAATCCAAGCCGCAGGAAAGAAATTTTTATGGAATAAGGAAGGATATATGATGGAATATTGACATGGAATTGAGGATATTGGGGAAATTGTTCTCGTTTAAGTATGTAATAATTTGTTATAGGACTACAGAACACATTAACTAGACGAAGAATTCCGTAAGAAATTTGTCGTGAAAATAAAAAATAAATGTTTCATAATCCCGCAACAAACAAATTACTTACATTAGAAAAAAGCGACCACCGAAGCGTTCACATGGATGTGCGCTTGAAAAATTCGGAACATTAGTGTCGGCACGAGCCCGCGCGACAGTTTGCAGTTATTTTCAATTGCTTCTAGTATTCAAGTGCTGTAATTAAGTGCAATAAGTAGTGTTATTCTAGTGCATCACATAACATTCATCAATGGGCATTCGACGAGCCACATAATTAACAGTGCAACCCCAGTAACGGTCCTCCACATGGAGAAACCAACCATGGAAATATCTACTTTATTAAGCTCATCATATCAAAATCCAAACAAAGGTGCAACACTTGCAACCTTAGGCAACCACCATCAAAGCAACAGGAAGGCGCCCAACCCAAAGCAAAGGGAAAGGTCAGTAGTCGAGGATGCTGGAAACAGCGATAACAAAAACACAGCGAAAGTGTCAGTGATAGTGACAAAAGCGACACACCAATATTATCAATTTTACCATCAAGAAACGGTTCTAAAGCGCTCACAACCTTCGGAACATGATAGTTCGATAATCAAAAAGTCAATCCTCTTACAATATATCGGCGAGAACAGATATTCTGAAGAACAGATATAGCCTCCATGCAATTCCATCCCCTTCCTAGAGATAACCACTTTACCCATCTAAACTCATCTTCATCTGTAGAGTCTATTGCACCATCAAAACTACCCTCAAAGTTCATTGCTGAAATAATAAATTATCGTAAATTAAATCAAAATTAATGTATCAAAAAACTTTGTACCGGAACTAAAACAATGTAAAAAATTAATCTCGGCGCAGCTTATGGTGTTTGCAAAATTATATAATATTTAATTAACACTAATAGAGGATCCCGCTCGTATGAACAGCTTGAAAAAAAATTCTGTAGAATTAAAAAATGTCCTTCTCTCCATCACTGTTAATAAAATCATCCAAGATATAAAACAAACACATCCATCCGTAATTAAAATCACACGTCTCCAAAAGGAGACAAAACCTATTCCCCTAGATATCGAGTTCAACGGAAATGAATCCCTGAAAACAATTCTCAATATGAATCAAATTTGCTAAGCACCGCAAAAACAAAAGAACTGAGAGACCTATTATAATGCTAAAAATGTTTGGAATTCGGACATCTCTTAAACAATTGTAACAAAGGAGTTACTTGTGCAATATTCTCGTAATTTCTGGATGACGAGTCAGGAGGCGGCGGCGCCTGCGGTGGTGGCGAAAGAGGCGGCAACGGCGACGGCGACGGCGACGGCGGCGACGGCGACGGCGGCGACGGCGGCGGCGACGGGAACGGAGACGGCTACGACGGCAGCAGTGGCTGCAGCAACGACGACGTTGGCGGCGGTGATGGCGACGATGCGGGTCGGAAAGGTGGACAATGTAAATGTTCAGGAGAGAAAAGGCTTCACAATGTTGTTGCAAGTGAATTGTTGCAGTATAAACAATAAAGAAATCGAATTTTGGAATTTAGTTGATGCTTGTGATCCTGATGTAATAATAGGAACTGAATCTTGGCGAACTCTGAAGTTTTTCGTCCGAATTACAGATCGTTTAGGAGAGAGAGAAATACTAGAGGTGGGCAAATATTAACTTCTGTTAAGGATGAAATAGATATAAGGAGACATTAGGTCAGTAAACAATTTGAGATAATGGGGATAGAAATAAGTGATTCAGGGAATGTATTAGAAATTATTGCTCGCTATAGGCCACCGAATGAAAATTTCGCAATTTTGGAAGCCATTTCTGAGAAAATAGAAAACGCCAATAGTCATCCTATAGTTAGTTATAGCTGGTGACTTGAATACTCCAGCCGCAAATTGGAAAGGCGTCGTGAGCGAAGCGAAAGTACAACAGTTAGTGAAGAGACTCGTCTGGGAAGGGGGATTAGCGCAGGTAGTAGATAGACCCACGCGGCAGGAATCGCTTCAAGATGTTTTTTAATTAGGCCGCGAGAGTTTTTTTTATCTTGCGACGTCGTTGATGGCATAAGCGACCACAAAGCGGTGTTAGTAAACTTAGACATAAGTATTTTACAGAAAAGAATTCCTAACGGAACCAAAATTTGGCAGTTCAAGAAGGCTAATACAGAGGGACTTCAACACTAACTAGGAGAACAGTACGATTGTTTTCTGAGAATGGACGGGGGCATGGAGGAAATTTGGAACGCGTTTAAGAGCATTCTAGATAAGACATTGCAAACGTTTGTGCCGTACAAATCCTTAAAAAGTAATTCAGACCCAGGATATTACAATGCGAAAATTCGACGTATGAAAAGGAAAAATAGAAAGGCTTTCAATAACAGAAATCTTAGTGAAGATCATAAGATACATTATCGTAAATGTTCAAAAGAATTAGAGCAGGAAAAGAAAATGGCGCAGGAGACATTTTAAAGGATTTTCTCGACAGGGAGGGAAATAATTGGTCGGGTTTTTACAAATATATTCGCAGAAGAAGAGGAAATATAGAAGAAATTCCTATCGTTAGAGATACCAAAAATAGGTTACTATCAGATGATCGGGAAAAAGCTAACGCTTTTAATGTCTAATTCAGTTCCGTTTTTCTCAACTCACTCAGATATCGAGGGAGGCTGTGCCAAATCAGTTTAATACAGACGTAAACACATTGCAAAAACGAATTAAATCTATGAAAAATGAGAAGTCTCGGGGTCCAGATGCCTTTTCAACTGACATAATTAAACTCGGTGGAGAGGCAATATTACCGAATCTAACAAGATTATTTCAGGTTTCGGTCAACAATTCAAGCGTGCCGGATGATTGGAAGCTAGCTACCGTTGTTCCGATTTTCAAGAGTGGTGATAGAACTATATTAGCCAATTATAGACCAGTAAGTCTCACGTCAGTTGTATGTAAGCTAATGGAGCACTTGATAACTAGCTATATTAGACAAGTATGGGAAAGAAAAGAATGGCTTTTTCAGGGACAGCATGGTTTTAGGAACGGTTTCTTTTGCGAGAGTCAGATAGTATCATTGTTTGAGGATATAGCAGATGAAGTTGATAATAGTGGGAGGGTGGACACCGTAATAACAGATTTTTCGAAGGCATTTGATGTTGTTCCACACAATAAACTGGTTCATAAATTAATGCACTCGAGTATTGACCCCAGAGTTGTGGCGTGGATTGATGAGCTTCTTCGAGATAGGAAACAGAAAGTCCGAGTTGGACAACAATTTTCGATTCAAGCAAAGGTAACTTCAGGGATCCCTCAAGGAAGCGGTATTGGACCTCTCCTGTTTCCCGCGTTTGTGAATGACCTGCCAGACAATTTATATTCAAAGGTACGGGTATTTGCAGATGACTGTATAATATATCAAGTTATTCAATCAAATGTAGACGAGGATATTTTGCAGGGTGATCTAGACATTACATTTTTTTGGCGAAAAAAAAACGACGACAATAAATAGCACGAAAAGCAAAACCATCACGTTTGGTGAAGGCCGGTAATATAATAAAACTCAATATCATTTAGGCAACGAAAATATTCCAAGAGTCTTGTCTTGTAAGTACCTGGGGATAACTTTTGATAGCAAATTGAGTTGGGAAAATCAGGTAAACTGTGTCGTAGTGAAAGCCTGGAGGTCCTTGCACTTTACTATGCGAATACTAAAAAAGAGTACTGCGAAAGCGAGAGAATTAGCTTATTTATCTCTAGTTCGTCCTTTAATGGAATACGGGACTGTTTGTTGGGACCCTTATAGAAATTCCCAAAAGGAATATTTGAATAGAGTACAGAGAAGAGCGTATACACTTACTTTCCGAGGAAATTAGAAGAATGTTGAATTGGAGTTTCTAGAAATTAGGAGAGTTAAGGCAAGACTGTGCCCTGTACAAAGCGTGCCGGTTATCCAGCTTGGAAAGATATCTACATCCAACTGGATAGACCTTCGTACTTTAGTAGGGGGGATCACAAGCACAAAATTCAGTTTAGGCCACAGAGAACAGATGTTGGAAAATTTTCATTTACAAATAGAACAATAACGGACTGGAATAAGTTACCTGCGACAACCTTGCAACCCTTTCCTCTAGGTGTTCAAAGATTTAAAAATAAATTAACTAATGGTATTTGTAAAGTTTATTAATTTATTAAGTTGGATTATTATATCAGTTATTATTTGATTATTATTGTATTTTTATTGCTATTATTATTGTGTTAATTACTATTAAATGCGTTCCTGTATTAAATATATAATTATATTCAAAGTAGTATTGTATTGAAGTGTGGTGACGTGTTGTGCAGTGTTGTACAGTATAGAAGTAGAATGAGAAGTGAATTTCAAATGTTGTGGAGTGAATTGAAGTCAAAGTGAAGTGAAGTATAATTAAAAAGTCGTGTAGTCTTGTATTTAATAGTTTAAAATAACTGTGCAGGTCAGCCATAAAATGTAGTTAATGTTATTATTGTTAACATATTATTATTATTATTATTATTATTATTATTATTATTATTATTATTATTATTATTATTATTATTATTATTATTGTTGTTGTTGTTGTTGTTGTTGTCTTCAAATAATTTAAAGTTACATTGTTAAGTAATTTAAAGTTAATATTTGTAATATGTAAATTGTAGCGTTCTGCCACCAGGTTGTTTATACCTACCTGCAGAATAATATCTATCTATCTATCTATCTATCTATCTATCTATCTATCTATCTATCTATCTATCTATCTATCTATCTATCTATCTATCTATCTATCTATCTATCTATCTATCTGTTACTATATGGCAACTTACTCTGAAAATAAGGGGACCCCTTACCTGCGTTAAGGCTTGTAAAGGCAAACACCGAGCCGATTCAAGAAATCAGTACTGTTCGTACTATAAGAAAATAATAGAAAACAGTAACACCACACCTTAAAGCACAAGAAAAACACCATTAAAACAAATCCATCCACACACATAAACAACCAATACCAACAGCAGTTTCCATCAATACCAGCAACTCAATAAATACCAAACTTTTCCAGGAATAAGAATCATTCAAATCAATCAACCTCTTATAAATGGCGGATTATAGAGAAACACCACCCAACAAAACTAACAAACAGAATCCCGAATTTAAAACCCACCTCTTAAGACAATCATCAATTCTGTAACCAACTGTATTGTAAAGGGGACGGATGCGTACGTCGGAATTGACATATAATTTTAAATAATATTTCGCGAAGCATTGGAGCTAGCAAAACTTAGATGCACAGGAAAGTGACGAAACCGCTGGCCACCTGACTCAAATCCCTGCCGGCACGCGAGGCGAGGGAAGGCCTGTCCTTTGTTAAGGACTGGAACGAGCGGGCGAAGTAGCACGACTCACGGGGGAAGTATGTCATCGACGTATCACCGCTCCACGCCCGAGCTTTTCGGAGAATTCCGCTTTCGAGAATTATGACAAAGTGCTTCTAGGCAGCAACATAGCATGACACCGTGACTGGGCACCCACGCATCACGCGGCTTTTACGGGCCAATCGCCGTTAACCGCGCGCACTACGTGGCCTCTGCCCGTCTCAGCCGAAATCTGTGTCGGCCTCTTATATCGGAGAGAGCACGGAGGTAGGTCGCGACCAGTCCCTTGTATTGGAGGAAGGTCACAACTTGTAACTTGTATTAGAGACAGCTTCACATACGAACGTCTTCGCTCCAGTATGAGCGTGGTACTTTCACTCGTTCGCGCCCGAGATATCTTGGTTCTCGGCTTTCGCGTCGTCGCCGATTGATTGATATTTTCGTGTTTCCGGGCGCGTCAACTGCTTCGGTCATTAGTACCGTGAGTGTAGTGCATGTATTTCTCGGGAGATGGCAGTGATCTTCCCCCGCTGGATGGCGAGATACGGCGCCGACCAACCGTCGGCTAGTGGGGTTTCCCCTAACCAGGACTCTCCCACCAGCGGGGCACCGCCGCAGTCGGGACAAGCTCTGAGCTCCCAACCGGTCTCCTGGAATATGTGATAGTGTAGTGCATGTTAGTGTGAGTGTGTGTGTAAGGGGAGAGAATACGACAGGGAAGAGGAAGGAAAGATCGCGCGCGGTCCGTGACCCATTTGGTAGGGTACTGCTCCGGCATTCGCCTGGTGTTGATCGGAGAAACCACGAGAAACTACAGATCAGATCAGCCGGGCGCTAGACTTTTCCTCCAGACAGCGACTGAATTCTACCTAGCTGAAGAGCTAGTGTCGAAAATCCTGCCGCCGTCAGGACTCGAACCCAGGACCTCCCGGTCAGAGGCGCTGCGGCGACATCAGTTGATGCACTGAGCTACCGCTCCCGGTGCGTCGTCGCCGACTCGAGGCGCTCCAGACCAGTGAACTGACACCGACGCTGCTACTTCCGGTCGCTAACGCACTGCTCAAGCGAGGCCGCAGAGGACGGTTGCTGCCGTCCGAACGCTCGATCGGAAGACACCAAGGTTGCCGCAATCGGACAGCGACTTACGGTGGGCACGTGCACTCACGCCGGCGCACACAGCTTCAATCGGGCCTAAAGCCTCGCCATAATTGCAAATGAGAGTGGATTTTCGGAAAAATGAGTATCAATGGGTTTTTGAGCTAGCTGAATTTGAATATTATACACAAAATTTCAAAATTCATAATGGATGCTTCAAAATGGCTGATTTACTCATTTAAAAACAAAAATGCATAAAAAGGTAGGTATGGAATTCTGAGGATCACTGATTTCGAATAGCATAATGAAATTTCAAAATTCAAAATGGCGGTTTAGAAATGGCTAACTGGCATAAAAATAATGATATGTGTATAAATATGGATACACTGGGGAAACTGAGACAGTACTCCAACGTTATCACGCCGAAAATCCATTTCAAAAATGTATTTATTTATTTATTTATTTCTATTTTAATTTGGTGTCAGAATTGGTTGCAAAAAATATATTAAAATTTAACTACTTTTCCCCGTCTCTCCATTTTTTTTCAGCCTAATACATGTAATAGAAGCTGAGAAACAAATAAAGCATGAAAAACACGTTTCTCGTATCTCTGCAATAGATTGCCCTAAGAGGCTGATTTTTGTGTGAATCTTCAGCATTTTTTATTCTCTTTCGTATGAGTATTGCGATTATCGATTTGATTTGGGGACATTTTTCACCCACTTATTCCGCTATACCCTTTGATTGAATATGAATATCAAAATATTATTTCCACCAGAACCAACTTACTATCATGGATACAAGTGAGAAACCAGACATCCTAGAAATTGGCCTGACAGAGAAGTAATTTCTACCTAACTTCGTACTAGGTACTTGATTCTGATTACGTTCGAATAAACATACAAAACAAAAGACAATCGCACGATATCCAATCCACCAAATAAACACGCTTAACGTAATAAGCACACAAATATGATAATCGTATTGCAATAAAATATGAATCCTAAATCATTCTACCGAATTTGAAAACCCTGTAATATTACTATATACTATAATATATAGCAACAGTAGAAGCACAACCCCAAAACACACAAATGCTCACCAATAGCAGATATCAACAACAAACTAAAGAAATCGGGTATATATTTAGCGTAGAAACAAGACCAGTGGACTTTGGAATTAAACAAAAACCAAAATTAAAAAAGAACAAAATATACTAACAATATAAGTAAATAATATAAATCTCATCATATAAATCTCATAATACAAAGTAACAGTTAATCCTTAATAATAAAAAATATGCCAATTTGGCACTTCAATAAAAATATTAGAAAAGAAAACAACTCTACCTTCCGGTAAATTATTTACCTCATCTGACAAGGCGCAGGAAATAGCCAATTTCTGTGCATCAACATTCACCTTTAACAAAACAAAACTGCTCCTGGAACATAAAATCATATTTTAATCAGTAAAGTTCACAAACTATGGCTCTTATCGTAAAATATATTTCACCAACCCAAAGAGATAAAACAAATAATTAATTATCTCCCCATGAAAAAACACCCGATCATGATAACATTCATAATACAATAAGCAAACGCTGGCCACCGAAATAGAGTACATTATAAACATATGCAAGCCGTGCTTCACAACATATCATTTTCCATCCACCTGCAATCATGCCATCATTCTTCCCACACTGATACCTCACAAAAATACTGCAAACAGACAGCTAACGCCCCATAATCCTGCTATCATCCCTGTCCAATATTTAAAAAAAATACTTGAATGGCCTGAAATACACCTAGAAATATCAAATGTAATTCCAAGAGTGAATTCTGGTTTATCGGAACATTTATCCATCCAACACGAATTCCTGAAAATTACTGGACGTCAACACACACCATTTTAGAAAAAAAAATCAATACTCACATCGCTTGAATTATCATAGACATTTTATGAAGTATGGCATCAGGCACTAATATACAAACTAAAAAAATCGGCATTCTCAAGTATACTATTTATCCTTTGCCGCAACAATCAACAATCATCAGCCATATTACATCACAACCAAAGCAAGATAAAACCTTCCATTTTGCTTACATTATTCAATCAGTAATATATCCTTAAACTTCCACCCTTAAAAACAACATAGTTTGGATACGATACACTCATTTTCGCGGCCTACCACTCTCATCAGCATTGTAACCAATATACAAATACTGAATCTAATAAACAGCTCTGCATTCACATTAAAAATAAAATTAAATCCAAATAAAACCGGAAAAATTCTCGTTAAGGCTGTATACTCCACCACACCACACTAATATTAAATAATGAACCCATTTCCTGGTATCCCACAAATAAACCCATTAAACACTTAGGACTGCACCTACACATAAAAATGAATTGTAATAAACCTACAGACATAAATAATACAAACTAAAGCAAATTGGACAACTAAAATACAATCAATAAGAACAAATATCTCTCATACAGCTGTACTATTACTATATTAACAATAGGTTCTACACTACTCTATGTTTGCCCAATATGGTTTAATGCTTCAAAAGCACACCTCATCAAAATCCAAACAATAAATAAAACAAATTCCTATGTATCAATTCTTATGTACAAATACACTCTTATCCCTATCAAACGAATTACATAATGAATTAAACGTAGAACTCATAAAACTCACTGCGCACCTCTTCTGCAATATTCATCACATTCAAAATATTTTCTTATTTAACCGATTAAAAAAAACAACTAATCATACAGGCACCATAAATAAATATAATTGTAAAAGAAACGCGGTCCTTTCGTTGTGGGAATATTGCGACTCATCCGCATTGTGAAACAAAACTGCCTGTTTTAGGACTTCACGCCCAGAAGCTAGAATCTACACCACTACAGTTTGCAACAACATAAAAAGGATTTTCAGCATTGGCTGACATTAATAGTAACCAATGTCTGCTACTTTCGTCAGTAAATGAAGAATTACGAATGTTTTTAATTCCGCCTATTTTGAACTCTTGTTCTTCTTCTGCTGCTTCTAAATAGGCCATAGGCTTGTTCCATTCCTTGGATTTAAAGCATTCGTGCCATCGTCGCCTCTATCTTCTTCCCACAGGTCTATTGTCCCTCGAGACCCTCACAATTCTGTCTTCATTCATTCTATCAATGTGTTGATTCTATTCTCTCCTGCGAGATATTATCCATTCGGAAATGGGACTAATTCCACATGTTGTTCTAACGTTATCATTTCTTTCTCTATCCAAGAACGTTCTGTTTAAAATTTTCCTTATCACACGCATTTCTGCCACTTCTAACTGATATTGTAAGCTTTTTGTTTCACCTCGTGTCTCTGCTGCATATGTTAAAATCGGTCTAACTACTAATTTATATATGCTTACTTTTGAGACTTGTCTCAAATATTTATTGTACCACACTGAA